>NW_010729171.1:1329220-1359486 GCF_000365185.1 Nelumbo nucifera
GGGAGCCTTGGAAGGCTCGACCGGTAAGGGCGCCTATGTAGTTCGTTGGCCGCCAACTCCCGCGGAAGCCACGAAGAGCTCATCTTTGTAGGGGGAACTTTGCAAAGATGATTGATGAGGCTTTATCCGAATTGAAAGTAAAGTTACTTAGTCTGTTAGCTCCCTGCATAGTCTTTGAGTTCATAAAAAATGTAAATTATAGAGCGAGGGCTTTAATTTCTAAAATGTGAGGACATAGCTTTCTGGGAGAAGAGGACTTTGCTTTTGTAAGATGAGAACTTAGCTTTTGTAGGATGAGAACTTAAGCGTTTTGTAGTGTGTTCCCACAGACGGCGCCAATTGATGTAACCGTTTCTGGTCACGTACTAATTTTTTTTTTTTGTGATGTACCAACTTTTTGGCTAAGTTCCTCGTCATTTGACCTGCTCCCCAGTGGCCTGTGACTCAAAGGATGATGGAGCTCCCTGGTGGCGAACTGCCTAGTGATGAGCTACTTGGTGGCGAACTCCCTGGTGGTGAGCTACCTGGTGACGAGCTCCCTAGTGGAGAGCTACCTGGTGACGAGCTCCCTGGTGGTGAGCTACCTGGTGACGAGCTCCCTAGTGGAGAGCTACCTGGTGACGAGCTCCCTGGTGGTGAGCTACTTGGTGACGAGCTCCCTGGTGGAGAGCTACCTGGTGACGAGCTCCCTGGTGGTGAGCTACTTGGTGACGAGCTCCCTGGTGGAGAGCTACCTGGTGACGGGCTCCCTGGTGGAGAGCTACTTGGTGACGAGCTCCCTGGTGGAGAGCTACCTGGTGATGAGCTCCCTGGTGGAGAGCTACTTGGCTTCCCTTTGCATGAGGTGATCTCCTCTCCTTTGCTGGTGGCAGGAGCTGAGGGACCTGCGAGAACTGAATCAGAGCACCCAGGGGTATTTTCTCGATGGGGACTCTCCGATGCATAAGTTAGCATTCTGATTGGAGGGAGTTTGGAGAGAAATGAGAGAGCTAGAGAGCAAGGATTACCTCCATTTTTTCATTCTCTCCCACTTGTGTTTGGGGGTCGGAGTCCTTATATAGTGGTGTCCTATCAAGTCAGGCGTAACAGCCTCTGTCAAGTCAGGCGTAACCGCCTCTGTCTCTCTGCTGTAGCCATTACTGTCAGAGCTGAGGTGGCGGGTGCAGGCGGCTGCTGTAGAGTACGGCTCTGCCATTCAAGGGACAACTCTTAGGACTGGCAGGCACGGCGCCGCCTAGCGAGAGACGTGGGCGCAGGTCTCCGGATCTGTCAGGTACAGTTGTCAGGCAGGAGATCTTCCTGTGATACGCCGAACTACCCCTGAGTGTTGAGCTGCTTGTAAATGCCAAGCTGCCCCTAAGTGGCGAGCTCTTCGTAAGACACCAGGCTGCCTGCGGAGTGGCCAGTTGCCTATGGCGAGCTGCCCCTAAGTGGCGAGCTCTTCGTAAGATGCCAGGCTGACTGCGGAGTGGCCAGCTGCCTGTGCTGAACTGTGGAGTGGCTAGCTGCCTATGCCGAGCTGCCCTAGCTATACCAAGCTGCCTATGTCGAGCTACCCGAGCTGTACCGAGCTGCCTATGCCGAGCTGCCCGAGCTGCCCAGTCATCAAGAGGCTGCACTTGGTTTGCATGAGGTGCCAGGTGTCACAATTTCACTGGAGGGCCAAACCCGCCCTCATCACCTATCATTCACTTTGCCCTACAATGGGGCCATTCCTATTACTATGATCACCTACTGAAGTGAATTTTCAGACTACTCTAACATACCCAAGTTTTGACTCTCAATGAATCTCACTGATTGGCATATCAAAGACAACCCAATCTAACACCTAGTGCAATACTATAATCAAGTCTAGGGGTTATGTGTAACATTCTAGTTTGTTCCATCAATATCCAAGGTTTTGGGCATAACTTGAAAATGGTTCAGGTTCAGTGTTTCAACCAAACACACACTGCATGTGCTTTGGGTCTAAACCTAGCAGTTGATACAAATTGCCCCAACTTCTTTGGAAACACATCAGTGTAGCCTTGGTAGGATAAACTCCCTAAGTCTATCCAACGGCTAAGAACATTCTAAACTAACACAAGTCTCATAAGTGTCTAGTTTAAGGAGATACTACTTGTGAGGAGTTTGGAAGTTTCAAGCTGCGTCTGCGAGAACAAAAGTATAAACCGCCTATTACAATGACCTGGTCAAATGAACAAGGAGAATTCAAACCGCTTTTGACTCTAAAGCCCCCTATGCCGACCTGATAGATGCCGACAATTCGACATATCAGCAACATTTTGACTTAGCCAACATCGTAAACCTAGTCGCTTTGAGATATAGGCATAGTTGTACCTCAGCAACTTCGGATCGTGTTTTAACACTTGGCTGATTTCCTAGTGACTGAAAATAGAAGGCAAGAACAAGGGACACAGTATATGCAAAAAAGTTCATTCCATTGAGTAATGCCAAAGTACATTGTAAATCGCTACTAAAAAAAGGAAGATAAAGAAGTAGATCTTTCTGTGGTTGCCTAGCTTGGAGACTTGGCGCATAACAAATATACTGGGGGTCCAAGAAATGAGGCAAGAAGTTCAAATGTCTTCGGGCTCCTCAACGCCCATGTCATCGACTCCATTGTTTGCAGTACCAACTCCGTTGTTCGTGCAACCCTCAATGCCCCGATGACCTCGTCTTCCTCCTTGGAGCCAGGCTCTTTATTAACCTTAGTCATCATCTTGTCGGTGCACGCCGAACTCTTTAACTTGGCCAGGTCAAAGTCGCGGCACACCGAGGCCACCAATATCCGACATAGCTTGAAACCCTAACGAAAGGCGTTTGTCCTGAACTCCTCCCTCTCCTTTAGAAAGTTAGGCGAAGTCTTGAAGTCCTTAATAGCTTAGACCTCGGCAGCACGAACATTGGTGGTGGGAATCGTATTCCCTATTTTAGAAAAATTATATTTTTCAAGGATCAATCTTGAACCAAGAATCGAACCAGATCTGAACAAAAGCAGTAGGAAAGGGATATACCTGATATGGAGAAATAGTATCTTCCAATGGAGGTGTTCATGCCCAAGGAAGGAACCAAAAACTGCTCCCACTGAAGATGGCGCAGTGTAGGATGGAGCAGAATTAGCGGCGTTCTTCAAAAGAACCAGATCCTTTGCAAGTATCAGCTGGATGGCACGTGAGCACTATTTCTAATCAGCCCTTTGCAAGTATCAGCTGGATCCTTTGCAAATATGATTTGGATCAGAATTCCCTTTAAATGATAAGGGTAAACCCTTATCTTATCTGCAGATTAGATCAGCCCCCTCCTAATCCTATTAGGAGGTTTCCAGATCTGAATCACATTCAGATATGGAGTCTCTAAGTGGATAGGGTTAAGGCCCAATCCTATTTGCTAATATAATCTCAGAATTCGCCCCTCATTTCACTAATCAAATCAGCCCAGTTCGAAATGGGCTTTAAGCCCAATAAGGTTATGTGCTCACTTAGCCTTCCAAACTGCTGCCCAGTTGGGCTTTCTTGTATGGCGTGGGACCCAAACATTGATCTACACATTAGCTACATGGGTTCAACCCAACCTTTGTTACAAGGCCTAGCCGAATACACTGTTATGGACAGTGCACCCCCTGAAACCCATCACATGGGCTCTATGGGACCTACACTTACCCTAAGTGGTCCCTGGGCCAAGCCACCTTGTAACACCTAGGGACTGTAGGCACCTTTGGGGCTCAAAACCTGGGTATGTTGGGACAGTATGAGAATTCACTTTAGTGGGTGATCATAGTGATAGGATCAGCTCCTTTGTTAAGCAAAGTGAATGATCGGGATTGTATTCTCTCAGATGGAAACCAAAATTTCCGACAATCGATTTTATCCGTGTTTGAGATTTTTTTATTTTGCAAAATATATTTATATGATATTTGTATATTATGTTTTAAGAAAAGTGTTTGCAAAAGGTTTTAATTCTTGGTATCCATCTGAGTAGAGAGTGCAACATTGCACCTTGCAGTTAGGGGAGAGGTCCTTACCTATCGGATGGTGTTTGATCATTGTGGGCTGAGAGGTTAAGTGTAAAAGACCATTAAGGGCTGTTAGATTGATGGGCTATATCTTACTTAAGTCCATTATCCTTGGGCCTTAATAGGATGACTAGACTCAAGGATAATTTAACTATAAATGTTAGGCCCATATTGAGCCCATACTGATGAACTCAGGGGTTCACTACATTTAGTAGTGAATTCGGCAAGGCTTTTTTACTAAGGCTGGGCCGAACCCATGTGGGCTTATGTGGGGTCATTGTTGGGGTCCCATGCCAAACAAATTGAACCTAAATGGGCAGAAACTATCTTGGGACATGAGCCACTTGCTTAATAGGCTTAAAGCCCATGACTAATGAGATTAATCAAGCTGTCACATGACTGCTTAAGCTGTCATGTGTCTTGGGCAAAGATGGGTTTGGATATGGTCTGGAGCACCCATTATCATAAGAGGATAAGTCTTATCCACTTATAGAGTTTAGATCCAAATAAAGATTTGGATTAGGAACCTCCTAATTCGAGTAGGAGTGGTGCTCCTTAAGGCTTATAAAAAGAGAGGAGTCAAATTGCTCCAGATCATTCTTTGCTTTCGGTTCTCTCTCTCTGCTCTTGTTGCCCAAAAACCCTAGTTCAATCTCTAGTTTCTTGGACTGATATTGATCAGTTTCACCTTTGATTTTTTCAAAAAAAATCAGAGAAATTTCGTGCTCACCTCCGTTGCTTGATCCATCCAGTTGGATTGTCGTTTTGCTGAAAACTGCATTGCTAAACTGACTTCATTCAAAGCTGCACCATCTTTAGTGGAAGCTAGTTTTGGGATTCAGTTTGGGTGTGAACTATCACCTTGGGAGTTACATCTGTGGATTCCGTATCAGGTATACATCTCCCTCCTTTTGGTTTCAAACCTGATCCGGTTTCGATGCAAGAACAATCCTAGAAAAATGTAGTTTTTTTGAAACTAGGGAATGCGATTCCCGGAAGTGAGAAAGATTTTTTTTGAAATTTCGCCCAAACATCTAGCATGGTTCGTCTATCCATATGATGGATCTCACCTTCCTTTAGTGGTATCAGAGCCAAAGGTTCAATCTTGAACTGAAATAGATCTGATCTGAACCAAGGTTCAAATCGATAGAACTAGTCTAGCCGAATTTGAGTAGTTTGCAGTTTTTTGAGAAATCGGTTATCAGTTTTGGGCGAATCGCTTTGAAATCTTTTTATTATATTCTGATATAGTTTAGAATTGTTCTATTGTGATTTCTTTGGTTCTTGGGCTGTTTGTGTGTTGGAGATTGAATTCTTTTATGGCGCCAAGATCTGCGCACCCAAGAAAATTATTATTTGATTATTGGCCTGTAATAATTTTTTTTTCTTTTTAGAAAAGTTGTATTAGTTTTTTTCTAATATAAGTAATAGAAAATTAGGGTTTTTCTATTTTTTTACATCGAGAGAACTTCTGGAGCGCGTAGAGGAGAAGAAGAAAGTTTTTGCAAGAAACTGCAATCTGCGATTAACAGTTTTGTGCAGGTTTGTAGTTCGTCCAGATCAGATTCGGACCATCACACTTGCAGACCTAGTTTATTATTTATTTTTTGTGATGATTGTCTTTTTTTCAGCTGTTAAATTTCAGATCATGTTCATATTTATTGTTGCATGTTTTGGACACTAAACCCTAGAACGATTTGACCTAGTTTGGTCCAAACTAGTTGGACTGAACCAATGGTTCGATGGGGTCTGATCACAGCCTCATGGGTCACATTTTTGGTGGATCAAAATCAGATTTGGGCCAAGGGTTTGATGGCCCATTACATGGACCAATTCGGCCCTCCCTTGAGAAACCCTACTTATGTTAAGTTAAAGCAACATTAGCCAATTTCAGCATTATTGCTATGTGGGCCAAACTGCTTTTTGCAGTTTAGCCCATATACCAAGATCAAATTATTGGATAATTTTGGGCCTTTAATGGACTAATATTGTGTTAACCTGAATAGATTAGGGTTTTACATGCTTTGATTGATTTAATCAATTTATGTGTGCTTGTTTGTGATGTGCTAAATGAATGTGATTCGTTCATGGGCCATAAGTGCTTGACTCATGTTTGGACTTATGTGGCTCTCTGCAAACATCATGGCTAAATGCACATCATTATCATGATGCCCTAAGACCATTGCATGATCTCCCTCTTTGATGGGCCCCTGATCAACTTCCTCCCCTAGAGGAACCCCGCGAAACCCTAGCTCGTTTTGGTTCCATTCGAATTTGACTTTATGAAAGTCAGTGGGAGCGACTTTGGTATGACATAAATCAGACATAAGGACTGCTTTATTTGTTCCCTCTAGTTTAATATAAGTGCAAAGAGATAGGGGATATCATATGATGAATTCTTTATAGGCCTTTCGTCATAGCATGAAAATGGGCTGAATCGATGGGTGGAGATGCACCATAAAATTGTGCTATCCATTTTGTTGATGCAGTTGGTGGGATTGATTCATGAGATGATATGGGAGTCATAAATCGATGTGGGAGAGGCCTATCCTAAAATGGAAGACTCTTTCATGGTACCTTGGGGCCCACGATATGATGGGTAAACACTTATCAAACATAAAGTTTAACCTAAAATGGAAATGAACATTGTCTAATGGAGGCCAAAGGGGCTCATTGGATGGGTGGATACTTGATCCTTCACAAAAAGTGGTGGGGTTATGTAGCTAAAACAATTCATCCCATGCACCTATGTGATTTCCTACATTTTCATGGACATGCACTGTGTCCTCGTCATTGAGATAGGAGGGAAATATCAAAGATGAATAAATGGAGATGAAACATAGATAAAAGATCGTTCTATGTAAGATAACATGAAACTTTTTAGGTCATGGACTAATAACTATTTCCTTTCATCAGAAATGGGCACACGAACAATTTGCCAATTTGTTGGACGACAACAAACTAAAATGATCTAACTATGTTGACTGGTACCGTAACCTTAATCTGGTGCTCACGTCCGGGTGATAGGGCTTCTGAAGCACGCAAGAGAGAGTATCAAGAACGGAAGGAGAAGAAATTTCTTGCCCAGTGTTATGTCATGGCCTTTTTAGACAATAGTATATAGAGACAATTCGATAAGATCAAAATCTACAAAGATATTCTAGATAGTCTAAAGACTATGTACGAAGAACAGAATCGTTCTACCTAACAAAAGGTCCTCAAGCTGTTGATGTCCACGAGTATGACCGATAGCTAACCGGTTCATGACCATGTCATGAAAATGATGAGGTATATAAATGAACTGGAGACTCTTGGATTCTAGCTCGATGATGATAAAAAACTGATGTCGTCCTAAACTCTCTGTCCTCGTCCTTTAATCAGTTTGTCATGAACTATAACATGAACAAACTAACGGTTAGCCTTTAGGAACTCAACAATATGTTGCAAGAGGGTTGAAGAACTGATAAAGAAGGATAAGCTGGTGGCCATGCTTGTTGAAGGTGGCAAATCTGGAAAGAGAAAGAGGAAGGGTAAGAAGAGGCCTCAGAAGAAGGCAGGTAAGCCTAAAAAGCAGAAAAGGGACAAATCGTCGGATGGGTGTTGCTACTACAAAAAGACCGGGCACTAGAAGAGGAACTGTCCTCAGTATCTGGAATCCCACAAGAATAATGAACTTAATTTTGAATCACTTGTCATAAAGACCAATATGTTGGTCACTTTTGCATCCTGATGTATTAACTCTGAGGCTTCCACTCATGCATGTAACACCTTGCAGGGGTTCAAGGAATGTAGAAGGCTGAATGACGACGAGGTGGTGCTCTACTTGTGGACTTCTGCAACTGTTGTAGCTACTGCTATAGGAATAGTAGACTTATTTTTCAGAGAAGGAATTGTAACGTTAAAGGATTGTCTTTATGTACTTTTACTTAGAGGAAATTTGATTTTGGTTTCTAAATTGTGGAATGATGGATATTCTATTTTATTCAGTGATAAGATCACTATTAAATTGAATAATAAATTCCTTACTTATGGAGAACTTGAGAAAGGTCTCTATGTCCTCCATTCTTCTTTGGAAATGAACATAACCGAAACTACATTGGAATGCATCCCGAAGAAAAGAACATGTGATACGATTAATCCCATGTGCCTGTAGCATTACTGACTTGGCCATATTAATATAGAACGTATCACAAGATTGGTGAAGGATGGTCATTTGGATTTTCTAACTGTAGAAGATCTGCCTACTTATGAGCTTTGCATTCAGCATAAGATGACAAAATGACCATTTACGGGTAAGCCTGAAAGATCTACGGGCACACTTGACTTGATACATACCGATGTATATGGTCTCATGAATGTTAGGACATAAAACAACACTGTTATTTCATAACTTTCACCGATGATTATTCTTGGTATGGTTACGTGTACCTAATGAGACACGAGTTTGAATCCTTTGAAAAGTTCAAGGTGTTTAGACAAGAAGTCGAGAAATAGTTGGGGAGACACATCAAAGCCCTTTGGTCAGATCGAGGAGATGAATATCTCTCCGACGAATTCAAGGACTACCTAAAGGACAATGTGATTATATCACAGTCGCCTCCTCCTGCTACACTACAATTAAATGGTGTGTTAGAGAGAAGAAATCGGACTCTATTAGATATGGTCCGATCACTCCTCGTGCATTCAAAACTACCTATATCTTTTTGGGGACACAAATTAGGGACTACAAGTTACGTGCTGAACCGGGTTCCAACCAAATCAATTCCTAAGACTCCTTATGAGCTTTGGACCGGTAAGAAACAAAGTGTAAAATACTTGAAGATTTGAGATTGTCCAACACATGTCAAAAGAACAAGTGCAGACAAATTGGAATCCAAGACTAGTTGCCTATTTATAGGCTACCCCAAAGGATCGACAAGATATATTTTCTATGACCCAAGAGAACAAAAGACATTTGTTAGTTGAAATGCCTACATTTTGGAAGAAGAATACATTTTGAATGATCATCATCAAGAAATTGTTCTTGATGAAGAGTGCTTAGGAGTAGTGGGAGATGTCCCACAAATTCCAGATAACACTCAACTTAGAAGATCTACTCGGGTGTCTAGACCTCCAGTTCGTTACAGTTATTATCAAGAAAGTTGCTTGATGGAAGCTATGAACAATGAGGAAGATCCCATGATTTATACGGAAGCTATGTTGGACAAAGATTCCTTAAAGTGGGTAGATGCTATGAAAGTCGAGATGGACTCAATGAAAACTAAGAGTCTAGACTCTCGTAGATCCACCCCTTAGGTGAAAGCAATCAGTTGCAATCTATGAATTCCGTATCAGGTATACATTTCCCTCCTTTTGGTTTCAAATCTGATCCAGTTTTGGTGCAAGAATGATCCTAGAAAAATGTAGTTTTTTTGAAACTATGGAATACGATTCCTAGAAGTGAGAAATAAATTTTTTGAAATTTTGCCCAACCATCTAGCATAATTCAGCCATTCAAATGATGGATCCCACCTTCCTTCAAGTTTGGTGGGACCGAAATCAGATTTACTCTTGGGTTGATGATGGGAGGATGAGGCTCCCTTATTGTAAACTTGTCATTCTTTGGGCTGAGGACCCCTCCTCGGCCTGGTAGGACGAACCCCTTTCTTCCTTAGACTCAAAACCCAACATGATAAAAGCAAAGAACGGAATCAAGGGGATATGACTTACTTAGAATGAATAGACCAACCTCGCTAACCACGTCGATGACTTCAACAATTCCGAGCTTTAAGATCTCACTGTGCACCAGAACTCCAAGGTTAGGGACGAGTGAAATGGGCCCCTGAGGGTCCTATTTATACATAGTTGAACTGAACTATGGATGGTTGAGATCGGTTGGATCCAACGGTTTACAAGGACACAACAATTTGTATTTTGAGGCAAAATTAGTTTAATGCATTTTTACGTCCATGTGACCTAATGATTGTATGGCGTTTATGTGTGCTCGGAACACTACCTCATGCCTAAGCTAGACTGATTGAGCCAACCCGATCTCGAGCCATTGGTCGGACCACTTCCGGAGCTAGAACTTGGACCAAATCACCTCGGATTAATACTACTCCCTCACCGAGCTCGGGAGTGGGGGCAATTGATGAGGGGTAATTTGGTCCTCTAATGATATCACGACACATGGCATTGTAGATCAGGAGAGTGACATCTTGACATCATGTAAATAGACCCTAGAAGCACTTCAAACACTTCACAATCAGCTCTATGACCTTAGAACCACTTTGGTAGGTCGAATTGTGAACAACCAAGCAAGACCTCAGGTTAACGTAAGAGGCGACCTGCTTCCACCGATCTGACCCGACTTCGTTTAGTGACCTGCCCCTTTAGCTGGCTATCGCCTTCGACTTCCCTAGAATCACGACGCCACATTGGAAGAGCCGGTTATCACCTCGCCTACTTCGCGCAAGATTGTATAAACGTTACTCGCTTATGTGGAGTCCACCTCCTGGTGTAAAACTGGTAACTCTGTATTTTGATGCCTTAAGGGCATCATTTTGGGGGTATTTTAGACCTTAAACTGACTAATCAGTACCCTTTTTCCGGTTAAATTCAATGTTGTGACCTTAAGGGTCCCTATGCAAATTCTGGGTAAAAACAGGGAAGTTTACAGAGCTTTCTATAGATTTTGGGAAGCTGGTGAGAATTCTAGCTGAGAGAGGGGGTGTTTATGTGAAAAACTGAGCACAGGAGGGTGTTTTATATCTGCTAAACCCAAAAAGGCGCCCCTCCTACTGTATTAGCATACTCTCCTCTCCTTAGCAAACCCTAGGGCGCCTCCCTACTCATTCTTTTCACCTCTAACAAACCCTAGTCGCCCTTAACTACTAAATCTTCACCTTCCACTCCTCCCTAACATCTAATCTCAACCATCAAAGCCTTAGTAACCTCTCATACCCTTAGATTTTCACCTTGCAATCTCCACCCTCCATTCCAGGATGCCATCTCTTTAGCATTCTAACCCTAGGGTGCCACCTAACTCCTAATCTCCACCATTCAATCTTAGGAGCTTAAATCCCAACCCTTCATACTTATAGGCGCCCTCTCCTTTTCACTCTAGCCATAGGATCCCTCTAGTTTAATCCTAATCCTCCATTCTTAAACCCTAGGGGCACCCATTTTTTGCATAGACCCACTAGCCACCCCTTGAGAAGGGGTTGGTTAGCCCAGTTCACAAGGCCAAGGCTTCTAGAGGGGTTCAAGGGTTACAGGAAGAAGGACACCCAGTTCTTGTTAGGAGGGGTTCCTACAAGCAGTTCGTCCAACTTGCAACTGCCACCACTGGAACTGATCCACCATTTTTATTTTGTTTTATTTTATTTCTTTTTGTTATTTAGTTTTTCGAGCAATTTAATTTTTGCAATTTTTGATTTTGGTTTGATTTAATTTTTGTTTTTCTTTGTCTTTTGTAGATCTGAATTCGCCCAGTTCATGGCTAAGGTGTTTCGAGGGGTTCAAACGAAGGAGGAACGACTTGCAGTTTGTCTTTCCGGAAAGCTACCGCCACTGGATTTGAATTTCAACATATTTTTATTTATTTTCTTGTTAATTTCAGTTGTATTTAATTTTTGAATTTTATTTCTTGTCTTTTTCAATTTTGAATATTTAATTTCAGCTTTAATAAATTTTATTTTCTTATTTTCTGCAAATCCCAAATTTGTTTTCTTTTTCTTATTTGTCTGGAACAAAATAATATAACCTTGCTTCCTTGAGGATTCGACACCTTCCTCACCACTAAACTACGTTCTTTATTTAGTTTTGAGGATTGGAAAAATATAAATTATTAAATCGGTATCCCGGGTATTTAACGATGCATCCCGGGTTCAACAGAAACCACCTCAGAACCAGACGGTCGGGGATCCAGGACGCACTTTGTGAGGCTCACAACAACTCGCCTATATAAAGGCCTCACCTTCAACTTCACACGATACACGCGATTTAGCTCTCATAGTTCACTAACTTTCTAATTCTCTCGCTTTTAGCTCTCTCAAAGTTCTTCATTGACTTAGGCATCAGAATGCCCACCCTGGGTAAAACAACCCGGACACTCTAATAATCACTTTTTTGCAATTCGACTAGATGACCTACTCAGTTTGGTGTCTAAACTGTCTGCTAGTAGGGAGCACTAGATCATGCATCATCAAATTTCATTCCATAATTTTATCATTTATTAGTTTTGATTTCATGATTTTAGATTTTCAATAAAAAATCATGACAAATTCATCATTTGAAACATTATATATATATTTCACTTATGCACTGAAAAGAATCAAATAGACAAATACCAATAAAAAATATGATCAATATACGGTGAAGAAAGTTGAGCTTAGGTCTCTTAGTCAAAGACCAAGAAAATTTAAAAGATTGTATGATATTTTAAGAGGAATGGGAAAGGTTGGGCTGGGTCCAACCCGAGCCCAATCCAATCCAAAGTCAACTTCAAGCTAGGCTTTTTTTTTACCGACTGAGTCAGCTAACACCTTACCAATCCCCAGCTCTCATGAAGGTGGGATTCAATCCCAAATCTCCACTACAATCTATTAAAGCTAAAGACCTTACCAACTGAGTCAACTAAAACCTTCAGTCTGAAATAGGATCAAGGTTAACTAGGTTGGGTTGGGTTAAGGTTAAGATTGGAGGTTCAAAACCTCGGATTGGATTGACCTAGCTCAGCTCATCTTGCACCCTAAACTCAAATTGACCCACCGCCAGATAGAAAGGTTGTTCCTTTTATGGGTCAGTTTTAAAAACATTGGGCCTTCATTCTTTGCCTTGGAAGCATTGATGGAAAAGTTCAGAGTTCAGACTTGGATACGAGTCACACGTAAGCTGAAAAAATGAGTGACCCGGTGAGTCACCCAGGCTAAAATATCAGGTATATCATATCGGTTTCCAAGGCAAGGGGAACGTGAAAACGGGTGGATTGGCCTTCATCGACTGAACACTGAAGTGAATTAATACAGACCATGCTATTATGAAATTTGAGTTCTAGGTTTAATGCCCCATATTAATTTGCTTTCCACCATTCTCGCCCATTAATCAGGCTTTCCAAATTCTTCACTAATTCTCTCTCTCTCTATCTCTCTCTTAATCATGCCTTTTGAAATTCAAATTGTATTTTGTATCATTAATGTCCTTAATTGACGCCATTAATTGCAGTTAGATACAGATTTTAGAAAACCATGTGCAAGTGCAATTGGTAAGATTCAAACCCAATTATCCTTGTCCACCATTGAATGGATAAAATAAGGATGGTATTTGATAAACTTGAGGGCCACATTTAACTCATACAAATCGTGTTATATATGAGTGTTCAAAAGAAAATTAAAAAAAAAATTGATCATTAAATAGTAATTTATAAATATTAACGGAATAAATGATATATGAATGATCTAGCAAATCTATTGTTCCATATTTATGTCGCAAATGTAAAAATAATAAAAGCAGAAATTAAAATCTATGAATTGTATATGATATGTATCTCTGAAATTATAATGGATTTGATATACTTTTTTACATTAAGACTATATACTTCTAAAACTAATTAATTAACAATATAATTTATGATACATAGCAGCATATATATTGTTTATATAAATAAAATTATTATTTACAAAATTTACTTAATTTACATTAATAATTTTTAGGAAGCCATATACTCATCATTATCTATCATATTAAGAATTTAAGACCTAGTTGACTTATTCTTTTGGCAATATAAAAGGGTAAAAATAATAATATATAGAATAATTTTTTAGTAATTAAAATCTAATAGTTGCTTATGATTTTTGTCTGCCTCTTGGATTTTATTGATCTTCTATTTTCTTCTTATGGATCTAATATATCTTTTAGGTTAATTATATATTTCTGTAATAATTAATTAATAAATTAACTTAAATAATAAGATATGGGAGCCCTTATACATGTAATTTGTAAAATGCTAAATAGTACATCTGCTGGACTTTTGGTTGATGCATTATTAATAAAGACATTGTATGATACCCACATGTCCCAAATGATGTGATCATGATAATGCATTTTTCATATAGATAACTAAGTATATCTTTTTATGCTCATTAAAAAAAGCATATATATTTTTATGTATTTATACCTTATTTATGGTTATTTCAACCTTAAATTTAGTTTCTTTCTTTTTATGCTCATTAAATTTGTGATGCATATCCATTTCCAGGCTTACCAATACAATACACAATACCAACTTTATGTATAGGATGTCATCATAGAAATTCAAGCAGTTTTGCAGGCTATTGCCCAACTGGTACATGAGCAACTGGGAATCATCAAAGAAAAGGCCATGACATTGCATTCTTAACATGTTCTTCAGACCCTTGTAAGATATCTCCATAAGTGAGGTCGAATAAATGATAACAAATGATTGATTAGAAGCTTTTCCAGGTGTATACCTAGAACTAAAAATGCGTGCTTATGAATTATAATTCCAGTGTAAACTAGGAGGCCTTGAGCACAAATGCATTAAGCAAGTTCTCATAGGATGATTAACCAGGCACAGTAATACAACAGATATAGAATCCTGTAATCCAAACTAGAAGAACTCAAAGTCCAAATACTTGCCTCCGGACTTCATGTCTGCCCCTACCATTCTCTTACTGTTGCTTCCCACCCCAACTGTATCAACTACCCCAAACTTCCCTGGTAACTCGGTCTCCACTGGTCTTGGCACCTCAGGTGGTGTACTACACCGTATTAGTGCCCAATTTACACCTTCAAAGAAGGGGTGCTGCTTGATCTCAGTTGCTCCCCTCTTCACCCCAAGTCGATGCTGGGGTTCCTTCACCAGTAAGCCCCGGATAAGATCCCTACTCGAGTAACTTGTTGCCGGTGAGTCTGGGAATCTCAGCTGCTGTCCAACCACATTGAAAAGTGTTGCGCGGTTGCCTGATCCTTTGAATGGGGTCTTTCCATATAGGAGTTCATGCAAGAAGATACCAAATGTCCACCAATCCACTGCACTGCCATGGCCTTCTCCCTTGATTATTTCTGGAGCCAGGTATTCGTGGGTTCCAACAAAGGACATGGACCGTGCTGCTGTTGGTTCAGCTACAAGTTCAGGAAGGGTGCTCGCAGGCTGCCCAGGCTCTGCCCGAGGTTTTCGGGTTTTTTTCTTGTTCTTCTGAGGAAAGATCCGCGGGATAAAGCATGCAGGCTGGATGCATACAGAAGCTGGTTCAATACAGGCAGGCTGGACACAGAATGCACTCCCAGTTGTCCTTTTGGAAGGATCAGAATCAAATGAGGATGTCTTTATCAGGGTAGGTGAAACTGCACACCTTAAAGAGAGGTCAAAATCTGAGAGCATTATGTGGCCATCATCACGGACAAGAACATTTTCTGGTTTCAAGTCCCTGTAGACAACTCCAAGCATGTGGAGATACTCAAGGGCCAACAACACTTCTGCAGCATAAAACCTGCTCAAGAAAGAAAAAGAACATGAGTTTGAGGTAGGGCAAACTAACTTATCATACATAATTACTTGAAATTCAGATAAAACTCAACTGAACAAAGCCTTAGCACAAAGGTTCAGCTATACAAATTCTATTTTGCCATTCCACTATATTGAAGGCCAGAAATCATATAATGTTAATTTAATTGCAGATTGGGCAATGATAAATTTATAAATTAAATCTGGGCCAGCAAGCCTGGGACTGGTCCCTGGAGATTAGCTCATTTACTCCTTGGAATTGGCAAAATTTCTGATATTCTTGGATGTATCTACAGAGTTAAACCAAAGGGCTGATACTGCTAAATCTGGGTCAGAGAGGATTTCTTTGTATGATGCAATTAGCTAACCTGAGATTTGAGTGGGCCTTATTTTTGCTATATAGCCCCCCCCCTTTCTGTACATCCTCTCATGTATTCTGGGACTTACATTACTAGTAGGTTTTCTTAGCTGCAGTTCATCTTCTTTTTGCAGATTGTGGTAGAGGTTGACCTTCTTACCAGGGTAGATGCCAATGGCAAAGTGCAGCATTGGTAGCTTGGGGCTGTGCTGCAGATTTCCTGCACTTCAATTATCTTAACTTCCAGTAATTATCTTAATTACAATAAACATCCTTAGTAGCTGAGAAAATGAGTGGACAGCAGTGTAAAGATAATACAGTTGGAAATATATTTAGTATGATGGTGTAAGGGAGCTTGAAGAGTAGGTTTAACAGAAAAGAGAACTTTAATTGGCTTCTTTTTCTCACTGAAACCTTCAACTATCTCCATCTCCAGCAACAGTGATCTTTGGTTCATGATCATCCAAATCTATCCAAGGCCCACTTAGAATAAAAAATTAGATAGACATGCCTCTGGCACATACAACTTATCTCAAGACCTAGGTCTACACCTCTAATTTTCCCCTAGTTTTGCTTTGAGCTGGAATATGTATCTCTAAAGTCACAAAATATACTTGTTTATTTGTGCTAATGTTTCATCTTTTCAGACATATGTTAAACTCACATACAACATGAAGGACGGGGGGGGTCGGCCTCCACTAAACAGAAGCCGCTATTCTAACAAAGGAGGCATTAGACCTCCATATAGAAATTATATGCTCTACAACCTGGACTATTTTGTCATTATCTACGAACCTTAGAAGGCTTTAGCCTTGAGTAGTAAAACAGAACCTTGCTCTTCTAACAAAGGAGGCATTAGACCTCCATATAGAATTATATGCTCTACAACCTGGACTATTTTGTCATTAGCTACGAACCTTAGAAGGCTTTGGCCTTTAGTAAAACAGAACCACTCTAACAAAGGAAATATTAGACCTTCTCTCATATCCGAAGATGGATACCATGGACACCATAGATACCATGTCTCCTCTCTTGTCAACTATCCTATATTTGATTCCTTTAACATATACAAGAAATCAGATCAATTCTATTTTTCTGTTTGGAACAACAAAGAGCCACCAGAAAAACACTACATAAAGAATCAGTTTCTGCAACTCAACAATCCAAGATACCATCAATTTAAATGGTCAGCTACATTTCTTCATCAAATATAACATCATGTAAAAGAATAACCACTCAAATNTTCATCAAATATAACATCATGTAAAAGAATAACCACTCAAATAACCTCTACAAATTGCTTATCAAACTTAGCATCCAAGGATAGTCTTGGGACTTTGCTGCATGCATTTTGATCTTCTTGGCCCTAACAATTAGACCACATGTTGAGAATAATCTTATACGTAAGCCATAGAAGTATGCTTTTTTTTTTCTAACTTCTTTTTCTTTGTCCTTTTCGAGTGAAAGGTGAGAATGTACAGCATACTAATGAGACAATTTCATCATGATTCTCTTCTCAAGGACCTATTCCCCCCTAATCAAATTAGTACTCCAGTAGAAATAATAGAGAGTATATGAAGTCATGAAAAGCTTCTATACTTCTTGCTGCAAAGGTTGAGCTAACTACATGCAGAATCAATTCCAAAAAGAAAAGAAAAAAGAAAATCAAGGAGTTTCAAGGTGAAGAGCCAAGAAGGATCTCCAAGCTAAACAATTATCTAGAGGAGGTTCTTGAGAAGTTAAGACTTCACAACATGCTCGCAAAATAGATATTATCTTTTTGACAAGTACTTGAAAATTTTTATTATATATACAAAGTATATAAATATTCTCAAAGGAAAGATATGGCTTGCAAGGATTTACAGTGTAACACCTTCTACATACAAAACAATAGATCTAAAAGGAGGCTACTAGCATCTGCACACAGACCGGAAATGTTGTTCTCTTTTCCATTATTAGACAATGCAGTTTATTTTCTTCCCAATAGACCAACAGATGACACATGGAACCACAGCCCATAATATTAGATCCAATGGAAACTGCTGCCATTGATTGTAAGGCCCAATAGAGTGAGGAACATCCCTAGGAGAATTAAACCAGAAAAAAATAGTTCTAAATCAAGAACCTTCAAGTGCCACTCAGCTGAAACAGATTCCAAAACAAAATGCCTAAGATCTCTAAATAAAGCCTCCAAATAGTCAAGTGTATAAACCAGGAAGGCATACTCCGGAAGATTGAATTAGCTTCACACAAGTTGTTACTCAGTAAGATCCAGCTCACTATTTGCATTTTGTCTCCTATAATAATTTCTAGTCTACATTTCTTTCTCTTTGATTAGAAACGATGAATAAATGCTCTATTTATGAGAATAACTATAAACCACATCCAATGTCCCAATTATAGAGTAGCACGGATATACAAGCTGAACATAATGGCATAGCAATACAAACAGCCAAAACATAATTTCTGGTCTACATGAAATTTTCTAATAATACCAACTGCAAAATTCTAAAATAACAAAATCTATAGCATTCTAGGCAAACCAATACATAGAATGCATTCTAATGCAAATCTGATTTTGAGCACTTACACTAAACTACTGGTGCACTATAGTGCATGTGTGCTTGTGTATCCAGCCTTAACAAATTTAGAAATGGTTAATGAGGCATCCCATGCCCCTCTTTGTTTTAGCTGCTTTTCTTTTTGTTTCAAAAAAGTTGGTAACCTTGGATATCAAGAGAATCAGGTTAGAGTCTTAGAGATAAAGTACCCTAGACAGTCTTAATGGATAAAATGAAATATTGACCCATCTTTTCAGCAACATTTTGGGTTTCTAAGAGAATGATGGCCTCAAGGAAACAAGGATTGTCCCCTCCATGACAACAATTATTTTATGACATGTAATATGTGAGCCGGCTACTTGCAGACACTTGCCATTTGCGGAAAGAGCAAATAGGGAGGAATGATCCTAACTAAAATAAATAAAAACACCAACTTTTCTAACTCTGAAACAACAAAAAAAGGAACCATAAAAACTTATAGTAAATGAGCGATATAGGACATAACTTTTAAATCGAAACTAAGCAATATCAATAAAAATATTATCTTGAAACAAATATATCTGAAGAGATGAAGGCATTTAGATGAAAAGACTAATTTTATAGAAAATCCCTAATTTAGAATCTTACAGAACTGAGCAATGGCAGGTGGACAATTTTTTTTTCAGATAAAAAAGTAGAACAAAGACACATGGATATCTCAACTAGAGAAGAAAAAGAACAATGGGAACAGAAGCAAAGAAACAAAAATAGAAGGCACTCATAAGTGGTTACGGTGCACAATAATGCAGAGAAAAATAAACAACCATATCAATTAGTTGCTTGAGACAAAGCCCTGATGATTAAAAAAGGACACAAACCAAATCAATGCTCAGGGCAGCAGAGAAAATAAACCATACCGTGCAGCATACTCGGAGAAGTGTTTCCCAGGTTGTCGCTGCCTTAGAGTGTGCAAATCACCTCCAGGACAGTATTCCATGACCAAACATGAGAACCTGTCTGTCTCAAAGTGTGTGTACAAAGTAGGTAGAAATGGATGGTCAAGGAGCTGAAGAATTTCTCTTTCTGTCTGAGCCCTGGTCAACTTCTTCCTGCTTGCAAGAGATGCCTTGTCCATTACTTTCATTGCAAAGTAACACCTTGTCCCACTCAACTCTGAGAGATAAACCATGCCAATATCTCCACAACCAAGTCTTTTGAGCAACCTAAAATGGCTCATACCCAAAATCCCATCCCGTGCCCGGACAGCAAGAATAGCTTTCCATCTAGGATCATTTCCTTTGTGAGGCTTATTAGCACTCCCGGTAATGTTACTCCAATTACTGTCATCACTAAGACCACTGCTATCACTTGCTCTGCTAACACTAGTTTTTGCACTCTCAAGTGAGTCTCCTCTAACACTCCCCTTTGCACTTTCACAGTTTCTTTCTACACTAAGCATACCATCACTAGTAATCCCATCACTCCTGTATGTACTGGTGCAGCTATTGACAATGCTCATAGCAGTGACAACACCTGTACTGTCAATACTACTATGTGGACTTACATTACCACTAGGAGGCAAAGATGCATCCCAAACACATTCCTTCTCATCAGACTCAGGTGGTAGATGTGTGGTTTCTGTAGTTTGTGATGCACGGGCAACTGAAAATGGAGATGATGATGATGCACCCAGGTCATTTGGTTCTTCAACCAGGCTTTCTGCAGCTGAAAGAACAGTTGTAGTTGGCTTCATAGGAACCCGGATTGAAAGATCCTCTATAAAAGGACCCTTCATAGACAAGCTTTTCACCAAGCACCCAGGTTCAGATTTGTTCTGCCCTATTGGCACATAGACCGTTCTCATAAGATCTGTATCAACAGGTTCGGGGGGATGACTAGCCCCAGAGAAGGAAGTAGAGCCAACTTCTTCATAGGAATCTCCACTTCCCTTAAGTGATACAACGTCGGGCATAAGGTCCGCCGCTTCCTGGGAAGAGCTTTTTCCTTTCCATGCTTTTACCAAAGCAGGTGAGTCTGAACTGCGAGATCCTCTTGCGCTGGATGGACCCTCTTCCTCTCGTACCAGATTTGCACGTACATTTGTCACCTGACTTGCTACAGGCAGTTGCCCAGGAAGTGCCTTTGACTCGGGAATCCTTTCCATTTCAGATGATTATATATCATTACGTGAGCTCTCTCAGTTTAATGGATTTACAAATGGACGTTGGCTTAAGTCAATATTGCAAGGTGAAATCCTTTCCTTCCTTCTCCCAGCCTACTAGAACAGTCAAGATAGGCTTCGCCGGAAGTAGTGAGTATTGTATCAGCATTTGTAGCTCTAGTCTTAAAATTTCATAATTTCCAGGGCAATGTAATCACTTCCTGATGTCTGAGAAAGCAAAACCAATCTTTTTATGATAAATATACCTACAAAATGAAAAAAAAAAAATCCATCAAGGACAAAAAAGATGGGTTTTCATTCGATTGAGTAATTATGGAAATAAAGAAAAGAAAGATCCAACCAATATACAAGTTCAGATCAAACGAAAATAGAACTGCATGCATGCGAGTCCAGACACTAGTAACACAAGCATGTTCTCCAAACGCAGAGTAAACATATATACGCAAATTAAATAAAACCATACATATATTCTAAAGCAATGAACAACATAGGAAATCCAATTTGTCACTGACCTCTGGAGAACCTCCAGTTCCAAAATCACTTAGCAAGAAGTCCTAATTAGCAATTATTTGTATAAACCTTGGGAAGTCAAAGAGAAACCATCCAGCAACCCCCACCCAACCACTTATATCAGTTCATAATCAAGTAAAATAAGTGAAACTGAACAAAGAAGGAAGAACAAACAAGCTGAGAAAAGAAAAAACGCGAAATTCCCTCTACAGAATCGGTTTCCCATTAAAGCATATTGCACAACCGGATCCTTCAAAGGCACGGCAAAACCTCATAAAAGTTAAAATAGAATAAAATAACCATATAGCTCGAAGAAATTCGACATTGTAAAACTCGAAAGGTGAGATCAATAGGAAACAGGAATGCAAGAGAAAATAGCAAAAGAAAAAGAGAGAGAGATTTCACGGCAAGAAGAACAGAATCAGAATATAACGCACCAGTAAACTATGAACCTTCGGAGGTCCTTCTCCTTAGTCCTTGCTTGAAGGGAAGTATTGAATCTAGGGCTACTAGTCTCTACAGCTACGGCTAGGGCATGAAAGAAACCAAGCTACTTCTTCTCCTTCTTCTCTGTAACTTTTATTTTTTTGAGAGAGAGATAGAAGTAAGTAGACCAAAGCAAAGAGAGCTGTAACAGTGATGCTGGAAGCCTGGAACTCTCGCTTTTGCTTTGTTTATTTTCTCTCCCCTCTTTTTTTTTTTTTTTTTTCTCTTTTTCAGTTGGGTACTTTTTTTTTTCAAAGTCATGTGTTACTACTTACTGATTAGTGAGTGAGTGAAAGTGTGGGGTGGGAGTGGACTTGGGCTTTGGGTATTAACGCGCCGAGAGAGGGACGCTTTGGTGGGGGCCCACAACCATTCAGTACCTCGTGTCCCCACCGAAGTCTCTGGTTTAAGTGGGGGTATTTCTTATAAAAAAAAATCTAAAAAATGATTTTTATCAACGTTGAAAGGATATTTTTGTAAAAAACTTTCAAAAAATTAAAACCCTAAGCCTAAGCCTAACATGGTCCGAACCATCGTACCGGATTTAACACGATTTATATGCCATGCTGTGCCGGACTGGCCCAAATTTAGCCTGAGGCATGCCGGGCCACGGGCAGCAAGCCCAATTTACACCTTTAAGTGGGGCCCAATTCTATACCTCTCTTTACACTACACATCAAGGAAGGAATAAATCTCGTGGTTTGAATGTATGGATAAGGTTTAGTTTGGAAGCAGTACAAATACAAATATGTATTGTGTGTATTTGCACCATACATATTTTTTATTTGTACTCCAGTCCACACACATCACTTTTCCGGTTCAGTCAGTGGTTCGATCGATGGGCAATCCGGTCTGCAAGGTAGACCACACCAATGGCTTCACCGGTGGGCTCATCAGATCAAATAGCATCCCATTTCCCAAATACAAAAAAAAAATGTACCAGCATCTGATTGGAATCTACCTCTACGGCTACCACTGAATTTACACGCTATATTATGGTACGACATAAATATCATAACAAATACATCCTTGATTCATTCAACTCCTATTTTTGTCATTTTCAGAATCCTCTCTCTCTCCTCCTTTATGATCCGCTTTTGCTTTTGCTGCAACAACATAACCGTTATGCTATGCTTTCACACCATTCTCCTGACTTCTCTTACGTGCTCCCTTGCTTTTTGACCGTCCGATGATCTGGAGTTAGACCATCCAACGGTGGAGCCATTTATGTCCCAAATGTCTGAAATGCCCTTGGGTGTCTAGGCATTGTTGCCACAGATGAAGGGCAATTTGGTCTCTCTTCTCCATGTATAAAACCAAGTTGCAACTTGCGCGTGCGTGGTCAATCAGAGTCCGCAGTGCAGAAAACGACAAGAGCGTAATTTATCCCGAGATTAGATACCGCGGTAGGTTCGGCTTCTTGTTGGTGTGCCCGTAGGGATTCGATAGTGATAGTCTTGAGGGGCGATCTTCGTTACTGTTGAAGGTTGCCACGTGTTAAGTAGATGGAGGAGAGATTTGTGGGTCCCCTGGATGCCCTCCCTGGAGAATCAATCATTAACGTGGTCATTGTGGCCTACTACTACGTGATCCTATTGTTTTTTATCTAAATTATATATAAAATAATAAGAAGAGTCATCATTGGTCAATACTCCATACTCAATACTGTGAAACGTGAAGGCCCACTTGGTGTTGGACTGTTGGTACAAGTCTGGGAATATCATATCAATATCCGAGTTACGCTTACGCAGTGACATGAACGGAGGGTAGGGATTCATTCGTGAAGTGCAGATTACAGACTGGACTCACTAATTGCGTCATGGGCCCCCATTTCTGGCGACGTTCGTTGGTGCGTTCAAAGTAAAATCTGGTTCTCTGGTACTGTGGGCTGTGGGCAATGGGCCTGGTGGGCCATTGGGTGGTAGTCTATAGTGTCTCCTCCTAGCTTGCCGACAGGCAGTTAGTTCCAAGACAAGTGAGAGTGTCATAGGAATAGAAAAAATTAAAAAAAAAAAAAGACAAAAGACCGAAGAAGGAAAGTAGTGTTGGTGAAGAAGGTGGAAGAGTGCTGGTCCCGGAGCTGGACTCCCTGTTGAAGGGAAGGTGTGATTCAGAAATGAGAAAGCTCCCTCCTTCCAATGTGGATGAAGGTTGAGGGAACGTCTTCTGTTAAAAGAGCTTTTATTTTTTTAAGATAAATTATAAAAACTCCCTGTGCTATGGGATTAGTGACAAATACCCTATAATTTGCAACAAACCTTTTGAACTTTGGCCGTTACACAAAAAATTTCTTCCGTTAGTATTTCATCAGTTAACTTAAAAAAAAGATTTTTATCTAACTTTTTAAAGTTTTCTAAATGTCCAAACTACCCTATTCTATAGCACTAAGGCCATCGGAAAAGAAAGCAAAGAAAACTTTTCCATTGATGAGTGTAAGTTGAAAACTTTTCCATCTATCCAATCAATCTTTAGCTGGAAGTCCTGCACTGCATTTGCCTTCTGCAAGGGGCTTGCATGGTGCATTTCATGCTTGCCGCCTGGAATGGTAAATTGGAGAAGAGCAAGAGGTGCACATGCCTTGAGGACAGAAGAAGGATTCAAGAAGTCAGCAACCAACTTCTTTAACCGACTTAACACTTGGTTAATAAAGGACCCACGTGGTCCATTAAACTCCATAATGTTAAGAATCGCCTCTAATAGGCGGTTAGCTCATGTATAAATAGGGGGTTCACCCCCTACAAATGTGTTGTAATTCAAAGTTAAAATAGTCAGGGGGTGGTGTAGAGTAGTCTCTTGGTCAAGTAAGATTAGTGAGTGTAATTTGTAAGTTAAAATAGTGCACGTGTGTGATGTTTTGCATTAGTAATATGCATAGTTATTTCTAGTTATAGTGTATTTGCTTCTCTTTGCTTTTTCTTGTGTGGTTCCGCTTGTTTGTTGTGTTTCTACAAGATTATGAAGCAAGGTAACAAAACGTCCAATCTCAGCTCCACTTCTTGTATATGTGCTCCTTCAGAATGAAGCGGCCGCAGCATAAAAGGTAGGAATATCTCTAACACACCAGTTTAGGTAGTGTTCGATTCAAGAAGAATGGTTATAAGGTGCTCGATTCATGAGAAAATGTAGCAATCAACTTCTCCTTGTAAGCTGCTAAGATCCTTCAGATTTGACCACAAATGTGTGGAAGACGGTATCATTTCTAGCAGAGATCTTTGATTCCAGTTCCACCACAGTGATCCGTGCTTCTTTGAATGCGTGGATGACTCTTGATACAGGATGAACATCCAAAGGGCAGCTTACCCTTACAATAACCTCATCATGAAGGGCTCGAATGTCAATTCATTTGTCTATGCTTGCCTCTGTGCCTGAATTTGTTTTGCAAATCCCCGCCGTTCCCATCCCAACAGCCGCGCGTCATCAGACCTTCCAAAGCCCGAGCACCAACAACTGCCCCAACCGCGGCTTTATCCTCATCGTTCCAAAACCCACCACCCATTCTAGTATCTATCTTCATCTCTAATAGCCACCTCCTGACTCCAATCCCCCACCAGACGATGACCCAATCGAGGCAACTTCGTCCTCTCTCTCTCTCTCTCAACCTTTTCTTTTCCTGCTTTCTTATTTGAGCAAGAATCCATCCAATTTGAATCTGGGTGGGGAAATTTCACCCTCCATTGGAGGCTTGAAGAATTTGCAGAGCATGCACGTCTTCACATAATCTTTTCTTTGACAGAACACCCATCAAAGAATTCAAGAACTCAGATTCCATTAGAGTTGCATTTCGGCAATGACCACCAGTGAGATGACTGAAGTATTTTTTTTGCTGAGAAGTAATGGAGGTATTTTTGGATTCAGAAAAAATGGCAAGAAAAAATTTAGTGGGGTATTTTGATAATTTAAGCTTTTGGTCATTTAACTTAACAACTGAGGGGGTATTTTATCACAATGTAAAAATTCAACGGGTTTTGTTACAAATTAAAGTATAAGGAATCTTTGTCACTAATCCCACATTACAAGAGGTCATTGTAATTTATCCTACTTTTTAAATCACAAAAATTGGGACCAGTTATGAATTATGACTTGTGAGGAACAAACACATGCTCTCCATGCTTGTAGAGAGAGAGAGAGGGTGTACTAAATTCCAACAAATGGAATCAAAAGTGGGTTGGGGTCCTTCGGGAAGACGCACGCACGGAGTAATTATCTGAGAGAGAGAGAGAAGACAGGACAAGGTAATAAGGATCCAACTAGGTGAGTTTGACTAGTCCATCCCCCAGAAGGGCAGAAGAACAGAGAGTGAGGAGTGAGGACCACCCAAGACCCCCAACCCACACGCTTGCAAAATTTAGTTGTCAGTTGAGTTGATAAGGCACATGGGGGGCATCAATTATCAAACAGGGAGTGAGATGTTTGTTTATGTAAGCAATAAATGATGTAGAGTCACACCAATGAAGCAAGTCGGGGTGTTAATTGGACTGGATTTGGTCTAATTCGATCCAGTCCATTGTGAGTCTATTATATATGGATCAGGTCTAATCCAATCTAATAAATGTTTTGGATTAATTTAGATCGATTTAATTTAATGTTTGGACCATTTAATCTGTTCAAATTCATTTTGATTTAGATTGATTTCAATATATTCTTATCTTATATCAATGGACCAGATATTGGCTTAATCCAATCCAATCCAATATAAATTTGTTACGGATGGATCAGATCCAATCCAATCTAATAAATATTTTGGACCAAATTGGTTCAATCCAATATGTCTTATTAGTCCATCTAATCCATCTAAATTGATTTTGTGCTGGATGGGGTCCAATCCAAAACCGGTCCATTGACACCCTTAGAGGCAAGGGCATGCCTTAAGCTGGGACTGCTATTCACTCTGACCTGGCTATATTCATGGGATCTTCACAGCTTCAGTGGGTCATTTGTTTGTTAGGGGTGGCTTTGCCAATTCAATTGGGTCAAGGTTGCAGCTGCAATCTCTCTTTTCTTCCCCCTCTTCTCATCTAATCTCTCTCTCTCTGTCGTCTCTGTCTCTCATGCTCAAGTCCCACGCCAGCTTGTTTCCCTCAAAGGCTCCAACCCCCCCCCCCCCGTCCCCGTCTGGGTCTGGCCAATAAAGCTATCTTTTCCTTCATGAACAGTGCTAGCGTGCGGCCACAGACTGTCACAGACCTTTAAATGGGCAAAGCATTAACAGGGTTTTTCTGCAAATGCAGAAGGAAGTTATGGAGATTTTGGTCCTGTCATTCTATGATTTAAGGGCTTGGGCCGGTGAAGCTAAGACTTGTTGTATTCAAATTCTTGGTGGCCTCAGATGGTAATGTTGGGACTGGTTGCACGTGGACATGATTTAATGCTTCAAATGGCTCAGTATTGTCTCTTTGTCAACAACTCTTACTCTACCATAGAGATATGATAATTCTACTGGCACATTCACAGCCCAACTATAAAAAAGAGAGGTCTATTTCAGTGAGCCACAGGCTTAGCAACCAAGGCAGGAAGGACCACAGCCAACTCAGACTCCTACCCATCAGATTTCTGCAACAAACACGAGGACGTTGACACAGGCCGATACGCGCCGTGTAGATATTTTGAACTTTGCTTGGATCATCAAAGTATAGAGAAGAAATGGAAAAAAGGAAAAACCCTCATAAAGTAACAGTTGGTTGACATATGAAAAAGGGAAACCAATGATGCATTTACAAATGTAACTCAAAGAAACAAAGTTGGGTTGACGTGGCAAGTTAATGGATTGATGATGATATGGATCATGAGTAACTACTTTTTATTTATGAATTATGATGACGATGACGAAGAATTTGACAACTTGGAATATATGATTCTGAAACCATGAAAGTTGATGGGAACATTATATTTTAATGCTAGTGTCATCTGGTCAATAGTGATTGCAATGATTAGTTCAATATTTTACTCAGCCCAGCTTTCACACATCTCCATTTTCTGTTCTTTTTCTTGGTGATCTTGTGGGTTTCCTGTTCTTTGCTTTATAAAAAGGACTGATCACAGTGTAAGCTTTTGAGGTGTGAGTATTGGGGTTATAAAAAGAGGCATTCAAAGGGTCCCTCTTTCATGATTCCTTCCTCACTTTTGTTTGTTCTTTTGGAGGGTCTTCACTATTCATGTGGTGGCCACCGTCATTACTACCATCTAGTCTTCAGTATCCACAGTATGAAGTAGGAGGTCTACATTTTTTCCCCCTCATAGTGATAAACTCTCCTAGGGCCTAGGGAGTATCCAAATAAGGAACTAAGGCAATTCTGTTTTAATAATTAAGCGAACTCCCATGTTTAGTGGCATTCCAGAAAAGCAAAAACAAAACAGAAACAGAAATCGAAGGAAGGGAAAAAAAGGAAAAAGAAAAAAGATAACATATGAAGTGACAATCCTTCAAAGTACAAACAAGAGTGCTTGGTGATATAACTAGAAAATCTACAGATTCTAGTGTTGCTTTTACTGTTTTGCATAGAGAAATTTCTTTCATGGGTGGGCTCTTTCTCTGTTGATATGTGATCCTCTCCCTCTCATGAAAGACATGGAAAGGATGGCATGGCCCGACCAAATAGGAAATGCTTTAAATAAGTTTTGTTCAATGTCCCATCCCTAACTCATTTACTTGCTTAATAGGGCTGTCACAAATAAATCCAAACCGACCAAACCGACCAACCTGGTCCAATTCAATCCGAGTCAGCCAATTTTTTTTCATTATCATTTGGTTTTGGGTTGCAAAAATAAATAAACCGATAATTCAGTTTGGTTTTGGTTTTCATGTGTGAAAACTGAAATCGAACTAAACCGAACTGAGTTATCTGAAAAAATATATGTTCTGAAAAAAAATATCTGTTAAATATAGATATTTTAGTTTTAAATAATAAATATATATCTGAAAAAATATATATTCTGAATATCAGATATGTATTTCTGAAATATATATTTTCAGAAATTAAAAAATATATATTCAGATATATTTGTATATATATTTTGGTTTTAAATATACATCAACTCAAAATATATTTTGAGTTCATGTGCATTATACAAGCTTGGAGTTGGTTGAAACCCAAACCGATCCAAACCGATTCAAATCGACCAGATTGATTTTACTTAATAGAGGGTCAGTTTCGGTTTAATCTATAGGTAACCCGACCAAACCGAATCGGTTGAAAAAATACTAATAAACCGACCCAACCCGACCTTGCTCAATGATAATTCAAGTTTCAAAATTAAGCCATAAAAGTTCGATAAAGGAAGACATATTTTACACAATGTAATTGCTAAAATGGCAGGAGGGTAACTTGTTTCAGAAAAGTGTAACTTCGGTTCCGGAAGGATGTTGTAACATCAATACCA
This sequence comes from Nelumbo nucifera, assembly GCF_000365185.1. The sequence continues at coordinate 1,358,195 of NW_010729171.1, forward strand.
TGTCAAATCTTGGGCATGAACATTAGCCTCCTGTGGTCCTGCCCGGTCCTGCTCCATGGCTCCCATCCCCAATCCCATAAATAGAAAAGGGAAAGAGAAGATGTCATAGCCTACTATCAGTATCAGACACCAAATCAGTAGTGAAAACTTCTCATATGAGGGGCCATTTGTTAAATTGTGACTTAAGTGAAAATGCTTGGTTGAGTGAGATCATCACATCATTCTGATCTTTTTGGTTTGGTGATCTCGTAAGCTGGACCCCATTTATTGGGGAACAATACAAACATGGTTGCTGCAAGAAATCAAAATGGGCGATTAAAAGGCACCGTTTCTACAAATTTCTCCTTCATAAATTCATATATTCAGTTGAGAAAAAAAGGTAAAAAATAGACTAAAGATTCAAATTCACTTTTTGACTTCTTTTTTTAGTGTTTGTTTGGTGGAGACTGGAGAGGGTGTTTGTTGTAACTTGTAAGAAACGTCAATACATAATGGAGAGCTTCTCAGTTCTAATTTCCTCAAGATTTCAGAGTACCTTGGGCACAGGTTTCCATTTTCTGTTTTATGAAATCGATAAAACAGTTTTCCCATGTACTAAATCTAAAGATGTAAAACGGTAAAACCTCCAAAAGTTTTGCTTGATTTGCTAACTCTTTCCCCAAGTTGGGCTGTCCATGTTCGACGTACTCTCCCAATTTTCAGAGAAGCTTCGGCTGTCCATGTTCGACAGCCTGGGCTTGCCACCAGGGCTCTCCCTGCATGACACGTTAGTTCACCCAGCAGCAATGCTATTCAGCACTGATGCCCTTTAGACGGTTAGAAATTTTCTGGTGAATCAGGAATAGGTGGTGTCTTCAATTATCATGAGGGGGAAATCTTAGTGACATTCTCAAGCCCAATAAAGTTTGAAAACTCCATTGGCAGAACTACGGGCTATTATTCTTCAGAGGTTGACAGGAGTTGGCACTGGCAATGACATGGGATTTTCAAAAACTAATCATAGAGGGGGATTCAGAAACCATTTATCTCATAGAAAAGTCTTCAGAGGGTTATGGAGAAGTGGTGGAAGAAAGATCTGATCTTTTCCACCAGTAACTTTGCAACCTAAAAAGATCATGGGGAAAACAAATCAAATAAAGGATGTACCTTCACCAGTAATTTTGAACTTTTCCACCAGTAACTAGCACTGATGTAGCACAAGCCCTCACCTAATACGCCCAAGAAAATTGGTCAAGAGATACAATAGCATCCAGCCAACAGAACTTTCAACATAGTCCTTCAGCCAAAGAAAA
>NW_010729171.1:1359516-1377899 GCF_000365185.1 Nelumbo nucifera
AGAACTTTCAACATAGTCCTTCAGCCAAAGAAAATAAAATCATTCCAAGGATGGTTGGGATACAATCATATTCACAGGATAAATGATAGTTCGGATATGAACTCCAGTGAATGGGTAACCCACGAATACCTAGCTGCGTTCAGATTTCTAACAATTTATGAATAAAATCTTTTAGGAACGATCAATCATTTCTTTTGATTTACATAAAAAAGAAGAAACAAGAAATTAATGCCTTTGGATTTTATATGCAAAGGGTTATATATACAGTTTCAATTCATGAGTGCCGGTGTTTATCTTAGCTTCTTGAGCTGTTCAAGGTCTTTTAGGTGCGCTTTCAACTCAGAATACTCATGCTGCATCTTCCTTATTCGAGCCTCAACCACGATTATCTCATCCCTGAGGAGGTTAACCCGCTTCTCCAACCAAGCTATTTCCTCTACTTTATCTCCATGGTTTCCAATACCAGTAATATAATCCGCTTGAGGAATAACATGGACTTGTGGGGTTCTAGTTAACAGGACGACTATGCTAAGCTGCAAAGTGGAAGGAGAAAAATATGAGTAAATATCAGATAATAAGACAGTGGTTCCTAATATGGCTATTCCTTTAAGATGCAACCAGACTCCTATCAAGTCAATAGTGAGCATTAATTCAATAATCAGCTTAATTACAGTTTACTGACATGCACGATAACAGATAGAACATATAAATTGCATACCTGCATCATCAGAAGTATCAAAACAGAGGTGACAACTAAAATTAGTGGAAGATGGCTTTGACTTTTCAAATAGGAACAAAATGTTGCCAATGGTTTTCTAAATGAAGACACAGTTGATGTTGTGTCACTCAAGATTCCTTGAAATGGATTTCCAGATTGCTTATTTGCATCCATGGAATCAGATGCAATTTGTTGGACCCCTGCATGATTCCTCACATCTTGTAACCCTTCTGAAGGTTCCTGAATGTTAGCATGCCTCTCCAATTGAGCAGCATCAGTTAGAACTGTATTAGTAGCATGGTTTGCATTAAGAAAATAGAAAGAACATGCAAAACATGAGAAGATCAATCTATTTGAAGTAGACATCATTTTCACTAATATATACATCTGCACCACTACACAAAATATATCACTACTACTACACGCCTTTCAACAAACCTACCTTCTTGCTTTGCAAGCTGGTTTTGCTTCAATAATTCATGTGCCTGAAATAAATTCGAAAGTTAGCTGTCAGTAGGATTCTTCAAAACTTGCAGGGTTCAAAAGAAAAGATCAAAAGAGATACATTTTTTATCCAAATTGAATAAGCATCTTGGCACTCATCTATAGTGGACTGCTCAATTTTCCCTGTATCAATGTTTTAGCACTTGTCAGTAAATATCATATCCAAGTTTTACAAACATGCATGTATAATAGATAAGTTTTAATAATGATTCAGATGCACATTTTAAAAGAGGAAATTTGGACAAAGAAAATCAGAATATGATTACAGATGACATACTAAGGACAAAGTAGGGCAAAAAAAATCCTACCAAGAAATTAAAGAAGTCCTTGGAGACTTCAAGAAATGCCATTGGTTAAGCTAAAAGTGCTTGCAATGGTCATTGGAGACTAGCTCACCTTCTCAATGAAATTAGAGATGTCATTTCTCTTATGAATTGCTACATTAGGAAGATTCCAAGGGAATTAAATTCTGTGGTCAATGGATAAATAAATCAGGTGAGAGAAGGGCCTTTTTGTAGTGGTAATACTTTGTCCATGTAAAGTTTGGATGGGATCTTTGTATTTTGGCCTTTTTGCCTTAATTGTACATTATCTCATTTACACTCCTTCCTTTTCCCTTGGTTATTAATGAAAAGTTACTTCCTTAAAAGTGTTCTACCAAGAAAAGATTACAATATATTCTTCTCGAAGTAAATAATGAATTAATTTTCCTTATTTAGCTTACAGAAACAGAAGAAATATATTTTAAGGTTTTTAACATACAAGGAAATACAGTTATTGTTTTGTTCAGACATGCTTGGCAACCCAACTTTCTTCTCCCATACACATCCCTCAATGATTCTGAAGATAAGATCTAGTTTTACCACACCCAACTTTGTAGGAAGGAGATTTAAGATCTTTTATACTTCACTGGAAATGGAAGACCAAATAATTAGCAAGAAAAATTATAAATGCATAACATTCAACAGTCCAAGCTAATATATAATCTGGTTGCAAGGATTAAAAAGCTGATACTATAGGATTTGAAGATATTCTTTTTTTCCTGTCTTTATACTGAAATGAAACTCCAGCATTTTTTTATAAATGATCATAAGCTTTATTAATTATAAAACATTAATGATGTACAAAATTTACACAGCTTTTAGAGAGAATAGAACTCCAGCATCAGTGTAGAGGGTAACAAGGCAGAAAAAACATTCTGTCAATCAAATCAATGTCTCCCTTGGCCCCGGTGCCTAAGTTCTCTCTTCAATAGAACATCTTCGAATCATTCTTGTTACTAAGAAAATATGGGAAAAGAAATAAACAAAACTACAATCATAAGTTTGATACACCTTAACCTTAAGCACGGAGCTTTAAAGAGTAAATGTGAACAGTAGACACAAACTGGATATATGGGCTAATTAAAATAACATTTGTATCTTAAGAGTACTTATTCCAATGACAAAATCTTAACATGACACATGCATATATTTTTATAGTTTCAATCTTAAGAAGGGGCATCACTTAAGTTCATTGTTATTAATTCTAGAGCTAAAACTCATAAACATTTTGTTTCTGAAATATAACAACATGGTTTAGATATGTACATATCAAGAAATATGCCCCAAAAAACAATGCTTCAAAAAATAAATAGAAAGAGAAAAATAAAAAGCAAAAAACATACCTCTCCACATGGTTTTCTTAGAAAAATCTACGTTTATATAGATATGCAAAATGCAATAATCATTCCCTTCATTACCACTGCTCTTAACATCCCAGAGCCCCTGGAATTCAGAGAAGTATATAGTGATATATAGCACTATCATATAAAAAGAAGGTTGCATTCTCTAACAGTAGGCACAGCTTCTACTGATATCATGAAACACTATAAACCTTTCAAACAATATGGCAAAAGAAAACAAACATGCTCTTCAGCTATCCTGCAATTTATGAGGATAAATGTACCACAACCGTGAATAGTTGATTTTCAAATGGAAATAAATTCACTTAAATAATCTCCTTGAAGAGAACTTAATGATAATGAATTTGATCTGTTGTCATACTCCTGTATTACAATGAGGTGTTGATAAAAATTCTATGCTTGAAAGAGAAAACAGTCCTGGAATATTTTCTATATAAAACCCTATGTTGCTCCAAGGACCATTTTGTAATACCTCTATAGTATTACATGATATAATCTGATTTAGATTTAATGCAAGAAGAAAAGGCCAAATACTGTCTACAGAAGACCAGTGGATGTCCTATGTTGGTTCAAGGACCATTTTGTAATACTTCTATAGCATTACACGAGATAATTTGACTTATATTTAATGCAAGAAGAAACGACCAAATATTTAAATAGAAATCATTTCATAGACAAGTTAAGATGCCAAGCAGGTTTTAATATTTAGATGTTTAACATCTCTGTCTTGGTCTAAATTCTTGCTGGAAAGTCTACCTTAGAAATTCTTTCTGGAAAAATTGCAGTTAGATCTGATTTTAGGCTGTGTTTGGAAATTTCTTATCCATAGCCTATCTCCATATGGATAAGGAGGTTTTACATCTTAGGCTGTGTTTGTCTTATGAAAAATTTGTTCATGAACTGGAATTGACAATAGCTGTATATCCCCATTGTGCAGAGCTTTGGTGCACATGGATTCTGACTTTTTGATAATCTATCCATGAAGTTCATACTTTACTTTTATCAAAAAAATGTGTCCTTAAGATGTGGCAAATATCAATTCATCCAGTATTGTATATTATGCTGGAAGTAACTCCTAAAATTCACGTTTCCATACAGTATTCACTATTGACACTGCAGTTGTATATTCCCATGTTACACCTCAGAATCCACCAATTTTCTGGGAGTTGTACGGTCTTCTCTTAACCTACTAGAAAGTTGGGGCTTCAGTCATCCAAATGGCATGAAGATGTGCAATGAGTCAGCAACAGAAGAATGATTTGTTGACCAAGAAAGACATGTGGACATATTGACAGTTGTCACCAAGAAAAGTGCAGGATGCCTTCAATAAAAGACTAACAGACAACCTAATAGAAGGTTATCATCTGATACAAAATTAGAAAAGCATCTTTTATCGTGAACAGATCCAAAAAACTTCTATTGAAACAGTAAAAAAGAAATAGAAAGATTATAACAGAAGTTTACTCTTTATGAATGCAACAGAAGTTTACTCAATATAGCTCCACCTGATTTACCCACTCACCAAAAAATTAGAAGAGAATCGTTCTTGAGATTTGAAATATATGTTAAGATTGGAAGGAGGAAAAGAAAAGCCATGGAAGGCATAATGATGTTGCACCAAAGTACATCAGTATGCAGGCACAGTCACAGACAAGAGTCAAGAGTACAAGGTAAATGGCATTCAAGACACACATGGAGTAAAATACCAAACAAAGCGATGTGGAGGGCACATAGAGAAAGTGTATGCAGGTAAGAAAGGGTTAGACATGTAATTGAATATTACTTTGTTAGCCAATCTTCTATGATTCCAATGACACAAGGATTTTATCAACTTGAACCGAAATGAGTGTCAAATCTTAATCTATTGAATCCTTGTCAAAATAAATGGTAAATAGTAAATCTACCAAAGATGAACAAGATGACTTAATAAGCCTCGAACAAGTTTCATTACCTCAATAGAAAAGGAGAAGAATAATTCAGACTTTCTAGTTTCTTCCCTAACAATAAAAAATATCTTAAGGACCTTCTTACTACTTTAAAGGTGATTTTCCAGTAAGGCTGATAGATGCTAGGAACTTACACTGGTAATTAATTCCCTGTTTCCACATTACTCCTACAGAAAGTTGTACTCAAAAAGAGCTCATAAGTCATAGCTTTAGTTAAGGTGACAGATCCACTAATGAATCGGACAAATGTAAATGCTGCTACAGCTAAAAAGAATGAATCCATGGAACAATGTCTTACACATTATATAGCAAGTTTGTACTAAACTACTAATATGATTCTCAATAGAGATAAGAAGATACAACGCCAATGCAATCATACGATTATTACCACCCCCACAGAAAGAGACCGACTGACCAAGATGTTCAAATTGAATTGATAACTAGGATGGCTAAGAAGTCAGAACAGCCTCTTCTCTATTGAAATCCACAAAGACCAAAAACATGAGGAAGACCTTGAACGGACCAGCATCAGGCAATGGCTATGGAAAGCAAGTTTCTTCAATATTTATTTACAACAAGTCCAAGCCAGTTGAAAAATAACTGGCTCATATTTGAAACCCTAATAAAGGATTTCTAAACCTCGACTATGAGAAAATCACAGTATTCCATGAAAATTATCTATAGCAGCTTCTTTCTTGTTGAAGTGCAAATGATCAAATTTCGCATGACCATACCATACCAGAACCCAAAAAACAACCTCAAGTATTTATAACCAGTAGAATCCTCTAAATACCAAAATAGAGTAGTTGGAATATCTGATAGATTCAAAATATTCATCTGTTATCTACAACAGAGAAAAAAGCAATAGAACACATTTTATTTGGTTTTCTCCAAATACAATTGATATCAAAAAGGGAAAACAAAATAGTGCAGAACATTTCTCATAAAACAAAATTTAATTTGGCAATCACTAAAGATCATAATGAATCTGCATAGCCTATGTTATATTAAACTTTTCGAACATGCATTTTCAACTAAAAGGGCAATCACCCAATACTGGTCCCAACCATCCTGGATCTTGGGAGGGTTGGACTGGATATAGACCTAACCCTTGGAATTGTTTAAAATTTTTCATAAAGCAGCTGCTTTCCAACTCAAACTCACATTCTCACACTTATCAGCCTGAGATTTTACCATTGCAAATCCATGTAATTTTGATTCCTTTTCAGTGTAATTCTGTTAAGCAGATTGTTTGCCATCTAGACAACCAGTATTTTGAGATGTACTGCATTTTTTCAATTTAATGAATTTCCTTTTTATTCTTCAAAAAAAAAAATTGAAAATACGTATTTTATGGCATATGAGGTATAGAAGGAAGATAATGGCATCACAATACAACATCAGCCATCCTAAAATCCTTGGATCAGATCTTGGAAGTTCAAAAGGTGCTACATTGGCTATGAATTATAAGACAAAAGGTTAAAATGAATGGCACATCGTAGGTGAAGAAAAGAAGGTAGGTGATGGCATCATAATACAAATCAACCATCCTAAAATCCTTGGATCAGGTCTTTAAAGTGTGAAAGGTGTTGCACTAACTTTGAATTATAAGACAAAGGGAAATAAAAAAAAATAAAGATGTTTACCATTTTTGAGAAAAAGATGTGACTTTTGATAGACTGAACCAGGGAAAGAAGGGCAAAAATAAATGGAAGTGTATGTATGTGACATATATGTATATAAATACAAGCAGAAACATGCAAATGTATATAATAAGAGAGGCATTGTCAGAATTAATACTTCACGTCTCAAACAATAGAACATGTTGCCACAATTAGATAGATAGCTAGAACTACGTATGTTGCATGGCATATCTCTGCTAATTATACTCTCTATAAAGTGAAGTAAAACCTTCTCTCTATCCCCAAAACACACTGAACCAATCCGACATCATAGATCATAATTTGCAGAAAATATGGAATAGCAGGAAACTATGATTAACATGCTACTTGCACTACTTTTTCTGAGATTTATATCAAGCCATAGAATATATTTTACATTTAAAATGACAGAAGAGATAAATACTAAGGGTATCTGAAAATTTTGACATAGTATTTATTGCATCAATTGGTATTGTCCGATACCTGAACACGGAAATAATCCCCATAAGGTACATCATTGATTTCTTGTGATGTCTCAACAACCAAATGTCTGGCAGAAATAAAGGTTAGTGTATCAACAAAGTAACCATTATCGATGCAGCAATCTCATAGGAAATTTTGAAGTTCTATGTAAAAATCAACCAACCAAATGATGGTGCAATACTTTGATATATTAAAGTTCTACATAATTAAGAGATATTGAAGGATGACAAAAACAAGGGAAAAGAAGCTCCTAGCTGATCCAATAGAAAAATTTTGATCAAGCCGGTCATCAAATCCAAGCTTAATGCTAAGACCAGACACAGCATTAATTCATATACCATTCACACACAACTTATGGTTCTTTTGTTGCTAATGTTTCTGTTGATGGATATTAATAATGGAATGAATCTAAAACATTAAATACATCTTTCTTGTATTATTGAAAATTAAATATTTTTTCTTGAAAGGTGAAATTAGATTTTACACTATGAAGCAGCAATTTACAAAACCATCATTCCCAATCACCCAACCCCAATCATTATCAGAGCCCCACTAGTAATCTTTTGTGTGCTTCCAATTAATCATTTTTTCTGCTTAGATTCTCCTTTGAATATCCTGCTATTTCTTTCTTGCCAAATCCCCTAGTATACGAAAGGAACCAACACCCATTGGATTCCAAATTGTCCCACAAAATGCACCCAGATGCTATAAGATATTTTGCAACAAATTAACAGATCCACACCTGACACCCACACCAGAAGGTCCATGTCATTTGAGTTATAAATTAGCTCAAGTTTATAGCTTGTATTTTCTGATTACTAGATTCATGTCTTATTAGTTGGATTTTATAAAATTGGGTAGCTTACCTTCAGTTTTAGTCATAGCACTTTTTTTTCCTGATAAGTTTAGTGGTAGGGCTTATAAATGTGTAAAACAGAAAGTCTAAAGGAACAAGTTGACTTATAGTTTAATAACTTTTCCACAACGGAAAATCATCAAAGTGAAAAAAAAAGAGAAAGAAATCAAAAGCAATCGACTGTAAGGCATGATAAGTATAAGATGTATAAGATGATCTCTTTATATAACATGAATAAATATGAAAAAGAAAGAAAAAAAAATTCGATAACAAAAATAAAGGAAAAAAATAATAAAAAGGAGAAGGTGTCCACAAAATGTAATATCAAAGTCTTAAAATAAGGCATGGAGACAGATTACAAACCTGTCTTTATAAACTCGAAATTTTTGGTTCTCCTGGCAGTGACCATATCGTGCACCTTGAATCCAACTCAGAGAAATTAACAATATCAGTGAAACTTAAAATAGGGTAATGTCTACAGCATAGTTGTCAAAACGTTGCCTAGGTCAGATGAGGTGTTCTGGTGGGATTGCCAAGTATAAGAGCATAGACATGTGAACTGGCACAGATCCAGTTTAATCCATATTGAGTTGAAACTGAGTCAGCCCAGCCCAATGACCAACCCAGGTTATCAAGAAGTAATTCAGAACAAATTATAGGAGTACTGTAAGAATAAACTAATGGCTGACATACTGGCCACCTTGGTTGACATGGCATAAAAGATTCCAGAAACTTTTCCACTTAAGAAAAGAGGAAAATATAAATAACAGTAATTCTCAAATGTAAGGGTGGGATCCAAGATCTCTCTCCCACATTTGGACACAAGCCCTCATTCTCTCTCTTTCCTCTCAGATCACTGATCCTTCACTGGGGAAACTATGATGGCCTAATCCCTCTCCAGAGGGTACATGGCGCAGCCCCTCTGAGGGTCCAGCCACTTCTTTTCCTTCCCAACCAAATTTGATCATTTTGCCTTCAGACTGACCTTCAGAGAACATCGACTGTCACCACTCCATGTTGAAACACCAAGTGTGGCAAACTGGGTTGACAAGACACTTTACAATTACTGTAGATGAAGTGTTCATAAGAAATGGTACATATGGATTGACCAGACCCATAAAAGTCATATGGGTTAAGAAAATAGATCGAGCAGATTGCCTTACAACCACTGATGAAGTGTACATAACCAGAGATTCACAACTTCATTGATTGATCTAGCCACTTCTCATTCTTCTCCTTCCACTTCTCAAAACCTTCTATGAGCAAAAGCAGACCTTAGATATTTTTATTTTTTTGAGAAAGTACTGTATTGTATTAAAGAAACAAAAAACAAGGGCTCTTGCTGCTTGGTTTTTGCATTATTCCTCTCATAAATATGTATATGTTTTGTGCACACATGCACATGTATTTTTATTCCATAATTTTTTTGCCCTCTCCTAAACAGGGGTTCCACCTGCCCTATTGTTTTCCATCGTTCCCTCCCTCTAATTATGTGCATTTCACATTTTTAGTTTTAGATATTTTATTTGCTTAAAGATAATTTATAATTGTTCGCCCACCCGAAATTTAATGTTTAATTGTTCGAAATAATGAGTTGTTGCCCTGTATTATGCTTATACTTTTAATTTCTGTTTATTTTTCCAGTTACTTAACATGTTTATTATATAATTTTTTAAATTATATTTCTAATATCTGATAAACTTATGTTCTTTGTGACCTTTTCCATTACTTTAGATGGAAGACATGTACATATTTAATTGGACCTGGTTTGTCATAAGTTGATGTCTAAACACCTAGGCAACAAAGCATTTGGCAACTGCCTAGCCTCACCATGCTGCCTTGACACTGATGGTCTAGAAAAAAAAAAAGAAAATCCAGTCGTGAAACTGCACATCGTGGAAAATAAGAAAGGCTGCCATACCGAAATACAGTTTGATTGGATGCTGAAATGACACATCACGGGAACATCCAAATTGTTCATGTTCATACCACGAAGTACACTGAAAATCTGAAAGATGTAATAATTATACATGTAGGTAAACAAATGTACAGTGTTCTAGGAAAATAAAAAGAAAATATACAATTGTTTAGTCGTCATGGAAACAGTTTGTAACAAGAACCCACTAATTAAACAAAATGGACAATCAATATAAAGTATGAAAAGTTTATGGAGTTAGAAATGTTATACCTTTGTCTCCACATCTTGTATGAAATGATTCAATGAAATTAACAGCATCATCTGAGAAAAAGAGATTGAAAAACTCCTCCACCTGAATCTGTGGCCCATGCATTCAAATTTTCAATAAGAAAATAACTCAGTAAACAAAAGATAATAAATAGCTTTTTTCAGTATGACAATGTTAAGTAGAGGATATATCAACAATTCACTGAACCTTGCAGGACTTTTCAATGAAAACTACATCCAGATTAATAAAGAAGATTACATTACCGGAAATTTTGACTCTGCAACCAATGTATAACACTCAGGTACTGCAGAAGAACAATGGACATTTTAGAAAATGACATGAAAAAGTCATATGGCGCTAAAAAATTGAATACATTAAAAACAAAATTTTCAGTTCAGAAAGATCCCTCAAGGTTTCTGTCAATTATAAAAACTCCCATGAGAAAGGTGTGTTTTATGACAATATTTGTGTCTGCATGTTAATATGCATATTGCACTCAACTCCAAATATAGATTAAAGGTTAGAAAAAAGGGCACATAAGTAGTCTGGATTTTGTTGCACCTCTGAACACTAAATAGAATATCTTACCATAGACACAGAGTATTGTTTCAGTGCACCTTAAGCAAACACTTTATGTATCAAGTATGCACACAAGTATCAATGCACCTTAAATAAACACTTTATGGACAGGTTAAAATATGTGCAATCATCAGGGGTGTGTGGCATGTGCCCTCTTAATAAAAAACGGGATGTTTCAAAACCACAAACGCTATTTCATACAAATGCTACATTGTTGGTCAACCCAGGTCAACCTTCCAACTGAATTGATCTGATCCTACTCCTTGATGGTCCAACCCCCAGTCTGTCTTTCTGAATACTAGTTCACTCTTGATAAAACATATAGCGCTGGTTCTAGAAGAAGTAGGTCAACTAACTCTTAGGGGCATTAACATCCTCAAGCTTCCAAGTCAAAGACTTTCTAGAGGAGAAACTGTCAGCATTTGTAACTGGTTTGACATCTACTTCCACATTCTCCTGTGCCTCTGAATGTCTTGTTGATGTACTTGGATCATCTTCACCACTAGACAGATGGTTACATTCTTCTGGAACCTGAAAATCTTCATTCCTGACTCAAATACATGCAACCAAGACCACAGTGAATTCCAACTTAATAAAATAACATATAACTTGAGCTTGTGTAAGGTACTCGAGAATATACCTGTCCATAGGATTTAGGTAATTAGTTGGTTGCTCAAAGCTCTTGAAGTTTTCAAATATAACAAGAGCATTGTCTTGGTTTCTAGATTCAGATTTCGACTCCTGACGTAAAAATGACTCATTAGAAATGACAATGAGACAAGTAATGCATCTTATTTCAACTACCATTTTCTTTCTACATAAGAATATATTTCCTTGGCCTCTAAAGTCAAATTGAAAGTTTGGAATTCCACAAATAAGAAAAACCTATTGAAACTATAGTGATAGTTAAACAAGGAGCACAACTCATTCCAACAGATGAGTAACACTAAGACAACTTAGTTATTCAGTTACACATCTATTGGTGATACTCCTACTTGAGATGTAGTAGTAGTAATAGTAATAGTAATAGTAATAGTAATAATAATGATGATATACCTGACAATCTATTTGGGCTTTAAAACGATCATTGTATTGAGCCCACCCATCAACAATGAGACAGTAAGCTTCATCACGTGACAGAAAAGATGCAAAGAAGTGCTGTGAAATTAACAAGTAAAAATATGAGATGGCAGCCAGTGCCAATAGATTGAAAGCAGAACAGAAGATAACAAATTCACTAAATAAATATGAAACCATGTAGGTGAAGGAAAAGGATTGTAATTGGTAGGCCAAATTCACCCAGAAGCTTTCCTAGAAAACTATTAAAAGAAATTATGTACATGAACAAAAGAAGATATCCTCATACCAGCTTACCTTTTTCCCCCCAGCTAGAATTTCTATGGCATTAGGGAAAATTGCTGCTGTCTTTGCTTTTCTTACACACGTGACCTCATGGAAAGGGATTATTTTCTGCAGATCACATCACATTACAATGTTTCCATTTGAATAATCCATGTCCATCTTTATATTACTTTTTTATTTGTTCAAGAAACACAATAAATAACAGAAAATAATCAATATTTTTTATGCAATAACCACCACCAAGGTTAAAAGAATAGCTATACTAAAATAAGTAAAGTTAACAGAGACCAAAAAGGTATGTGGACCTATCAAGGATATATATGAGGGGGCAATAACCAATGTTAGAACACCTGTGGTAGAGACATCAGATTTTACAATTACAATGGGTCTTCACCAAGGCTTAGTGCTTAGTCCTTATTTATTTGCACTAATAATAGATGAATTAACTAAACATATTCAGGAGGAAATTTATGTGCTTGTTGTATGATGATGACATTGTATTAATTGATGAAACTAATGAAAACTTAAATGCAAAATTAAGTTTATGGACAAGTACCCTTGAATCAAGAAGTTTTCAAATAAATAGGACCTAAACAGAATATGTTCCATCATCCATGTAAATTTAATAACAATAATAATAACAACAGAAACAACAAAAACAAAAATAATAGGAGTGTAAATCAAGGTACAGTTGGGATTCAAGACCAAGAGATAACAGATTCGAGACTAAGAGCACTGCTAAGGATGTCAATTCTTACCTTCTGAATAATGGTATTCTACATCAAGGTTCATGCCCTAAAACACCACAACAAAATGGTGTTTCTGAGAGAAAAAACACATCTGTTGGAAGTGGCTCATGGTTTACTTCTCTAAATGAGTGTTTCAAAGCACTTTTGAGCTGATGCTAGTCTATTGCTGCATACTTGATCAATCGCATCCCATCATGTCTGTTACAGTCTCGGGACCCATGTCAGTTGCTTTTCCCTTCATCCCCATTGTTTTCCATTCCTCTTCGGGTGTTCAGCTGCCAATGATTTGTTCAGAATTTGTCTCCTGCATCTAGTAAGTTGGACTCCCATGCCATTCCTTGCATCTTTCTTGGTTACCCTACTACTCACAAGGGGTACAAGTGTTTCAATCCTATGCCTCATAAAGTCTTTATCTCTATGGATGTAACATTCTTTGAGTTCTGTCCTTTTTTCCCTGTCTCACCTCAGGGGAAGAGTAGTGGTGAGGTGAGGCATATCCTTTCCTTCTCCACAACTCCAACCATCTCAGCAACAGTCTTCGTTGCCTTTGTCGTTTCTGCCACCTTATCGTACTTTTTCTTGTTATATCTGGCAGTGTTACAAGGGTCCATTAGATCAGCCACTAAATATATGTGTGGAACCATCTGTTGTGCAGCCATTGCTGTCAAACTCTCATGAGGCAAATCCTTAACATCAATTCATCCTTCAGGTACCCTTGAACCTACTTCTTGTGATATTGATCTTCCTATTGCTCTTTGTAAGGATGTGAGGACTTACACCAAGCACCCTATTGTCCGCTTTACTTCCAGTACTTCTTTGTCTCCTAGTTATAGTGATTTTATCTCTGCTATTTGTAGTGTTTCTATTCCAAAATGTGTTGCAGAGCAAGGATTAAAGTATCCATATCAGGTATCATATCGGACAACTTGGATACGAATACGGATACACTTGGGAAATGCATGGATACGAAAAAAAAAAATGGAAACGCTTGGATACACTAAGAAAATGCACACAAATTCCATAAATATATTAATAGCATTAAGTTTAATGTCAAAACAACTATAAATAATATATAAATACATAGGAATTGTATAATTAAATGATATATATAATATGAAAAAATATTATAATTAATATAACAGGACATGTGGATATTATACAATTTCATTAATAGTGCATCAATCAAGAGTCCAATGCAAATATTATATAGATTTTTACTAATTAATACATGCAAAAATCCAATATTATTTTATTATCTATTAAAGTGTAAGGCATAAAGCATATGCAACTATTATATTTGAATTATTATATCAGTTTTTCTATTTTACAATTTTTATTTTTAACATTAGCAAAAAATTCAACTAAAAAATTAATTCTTAAATGTTTGATAAATAATATTTATATTTCTGTAAACAATAAATATGTTATTATAAAATGTAAATTAAAATATCAATTAATAATTTATAAAAATATATAATCTTAACTTAAAATATACCAAATCTATTAAAATTTTGAAAATGCATATCATATGAAAATTCATAAATTTGAATTACTAAAATAATTATTCCATTATTAATATTTTATTTTTATAAAATTTTGAAGTTAAGAATTATTTTTATATAATATGTAGATTAATGGATTTGATAGATTCAATTTATATTATATTTTTAAATACTTTGCAAACAATACTTTTGCTTTTGTAAATAATAAATACATTGTTATTTAATGAAAATTAAAATATTAATTAATAATTTATAAAAATTTAAGATATATACGATATGCAAATTTATAATATTTAAGTATAAAAAAATTATTTATTCCATTGATTTTCGAAATTTTATTTGTATAAATAAAATAATTATTCTATTATGAATATTTTATTTGTATAAATTTTTGAAATTAAAATCCATTATATATATGTGGATTTTATAAATTATTTATTCCATTAATTTATAAAATACTAATTTTGAATATTGTTCTTTTTAATTCATAGTTGAAGTTTTCGAAAATAAATGTATGTTGTTTTTTATTTGCATGTAAACATTAAGTTTAATAAAAGTTATTTTATTGCACACATTAACATGAAATAACAAATGGCTTTGTGGTTAATTTACATGCGCGCCTGGGCAATGGGCATTCACCAACTTGGGTTCGAGTCACGCTCATTTTTTTTATTGTGAGACATCAGTCAATACGCTTCTGTATCGGCGCGTATCGGCCGATACTATGCGATATGCACCAATATACACGACTGGCAGGATACACCTGTAGTCGTAGTGTATCCCGTATCGATATTTTAATCCTTGTTTCAGAGGCATTGGATCTACTTTAATGGAAAAGGGCTATGTGAAGAAATTAATGCCCTTCATAAAAATCGCACACGGGACCTTGTTGATCTTCCAAAAGGAAAGAAAGCAATGGATTGTAAGTGGGTATTTATAGTAAAGCATCAAGCTGATGGTTCTATTGAAAGGTATAAGGCAAGACTGGTGGTAAAGGGGTTATCTCAAACACATTGTGTGGATTATAATGAGACTTTTGCTCCTATTGTGAAGATGAATTCTATTTGTGTCTTGTTATCTCTGACAATCAACTTCTCATGGCCTCTTCATCAGCTAGATGTGAAGAATGACTTTCTGAATGGTGACCTCGATGAAGAAGTGTATATGTCTCAGCCTCCTGGATTTCAAGTATAGGGTGACAAGGATAAGGTTTGCCGCTTGAGGAAGTCTCTATATGGTTTGAAGCAATCTCCGAGGGCATGGTTTGAGAGGTTCAGTAGTGTTATTCAACAAGTTGGTTTTGTGTAGTGTAAGGTTGATTACACTTTGTTTATAAAGAGAAAAGGTGAGTTGGTTTCCATTTTGATTGTGTATTTGGATGATATTGTGATAATAGGAAGTTGAAAGGAAGAAATTCAAGAATTGAAGGTATTCCTTGCCTCACAGTTTGAAGTAAAGGATCTTGGTCCTCTGAAATACTTCCTTGGCATTAAAGTTGCTCGGTCTGACAAAGGAATTTTATTTCCCAAAGGAAGTATATCCTTGACCTACTGAAGATACTGGAAGTCGGGATGTAAACCAGCTGAGACCCCTGTGAATCCAAGTAATAAACTTTTCATCAATATCAGAGACTTATTGGGAGACTTCTATATCTTTCCATGACTAGACCTGATGTTACATTTGTTGAGTGTTTTAGTTTATGTACTCAGTACTCACCTAGACCTTCCAAATTTAAGTCTGCTGAGAGAGTTCTATCCTACTTAAAAAGACACCATGGTAGGGGTCTTCTCTTCACTAAACAAGGTCATACCAAGGTGGAAGGTTATACTGATGCTGATTGGGCTGGTTCTGTTGATGATAGACAGTCCACCACTGGTTATTGCACCTTTGTAAGAGGAAATTTGGTCTCTTGGAGGAGTAAAAAACAGTTTGTGGTTGCAAAGCCAAGTGCAGAAGCGGAGTATAGGGTCATGTCTCAAGGAGTTGCTGAACTATTATGGTTGAAAAATCTGCTCACTGAGCTAGGTGTATGGGATTCAAATCCTATGTCATTGTACTGCGACAACAAGGCTGCAATAAGCGTAGCTCACAATCCAGTTCTACATGAGAGAACTAAACACATTGAGATTGACAAGCACTCGGTGAAATTTGTATACTATTTGTTGAGTCTAGGAAACAAGTGGCTGATGTGTTTACAAAGGGTTTGACTTCCCTGTGCCATGATGAGCTATGTAACAACTAACAAGTTGGGTATGTATGATATCTACAACCCAACTTGAGGGGGAGTGTTGTAAGGTGTTTTTTGTTGTGTTTTAGGTGAAGGGGTCTTTCTGTAATTTTCTATTCTCAGTGACCTCTCTGTAATTTTTTTATATTTATTACTATAAAAGGGATCAGAGGGGTCCTCTCTCTGTACGAACAAGATTCAAACCCTTGCACACGCTGCTGTCTTCTTCTCTTCTCTTCTCTTCTATTACATTTCTTCTATTCTCACATGAGGTATCTGTGACAGATTACAATTTCATTAGAACAAAAAACTACAACGGGAAAGTATAAAGAAAATTAGACCACTATTCTATTTGAGGATACAAAAAGATTTTCAAATTCCAAGAAAGAACAAATGGCAGATCCTTCTAAATCTAACTTTGCCGATGCCCAAGAAAACAGCTTCCTCACAGTTTTATGCCAAACTTCTTCCTCCTGACATCCTTTGCTTTGGAAAAGCCTTGAGTTGCTTTCCTGCCATACTAACCAAAAAACTGCCCCAGGGACCATTTTCCAGATGGCTTTACCTTTTCTGCTCAGACCTTGGATCGACCATCCTACCACAAAGCCTTCAACCGAAGCTGGACAGCACCACTTAAGAGCAAAAACACTAAACACTCTCGCCCAAATGTTATGGGTGAAGCAGAAATGAAGTAACAGATGTTCACATGATCTACTCTGTTACAAAGCACACACTCTGGTGTGTCAACCACCATTCCCCTCCTAATCAGGTTTCTTTTGTGAGGATCCTGTTCAGGTAGGCTGACCAGACAAAAAAAAAAAAAAGCTACTTTTGAGGGGATAAGTGCACCAGATTATGTTCAAGGGAAAATCCTATTCTTCCTTTCAAATCAGCTTATTGTAAAATGATTTAATCATAAACTGACCCTTACTATCCTCTGGCCACACCCTCCCATCTTCTGAATTCCAGTCAATTTGCATGCTATACAGCTTCTGAAGTAGTCTTCCAAATGGTTCAATCTCCTAATCATTCAGATCTCTTCTGAACTGAAGGTTCCAAATGTGTTCCCCATTTTAGAACTGCACATAGTCAGCCACTTTCACCTCCTTATCAACTGCAACAGAAAAGAGTTCTGGGGATTCATTCTTTAAAGAATCCATTCCACCCAGCAATCCTTCCAAAATCTGACCTTAGTACCCCTCCCCACTTCAAACTTAACTTCTTTGCTGAAATGACTGGAGCTCTCTTATTTATTTATTTATTGATAAGTCTGACTGGAGCTCTTTTAAATTCAGGTTTTTTATATTTTTATGTACTAGTTTTTATTTATTTTTTGAATTTTTTAAATTTCATGCCTTGCTTCATCTAGGAGCATGCTCACCTTGAGCCTTGGGATCTAGAAGACCTTTGTGCTTTTCTTGTGCCTCTCATTTTCAGAACACAGGCATAATCCTTTTGCATATGCACGCCCCAGATGTGTCCAATCCAACCAAAAATTACATGTTCCATATTCATCTTCAGTTACCTTCTCCCAGGTAGCACTTTCTTCATTATCAAACCACTACAATCATTTCCTTAGAAGTGCTTCACAGGTCTCATGTTTATGAAACTAATGCAACAAAAGATCCTCTGAACAGCCACTTTAATTCTTCTTTTCAGTTTCTTTCCTTGCTTCCATGTTTGCATCAGAATCCCAACCTAATCACCTTAGGATTATATTCACTTTCATTTAGTAGAAATCACTGATTGTAGATTTAGTTGAATTTCTTGTGAAAGGAAAAGGGGAGGAAGATAAAGATTTCAGTAGTAGAGAAGAAAAGAGAGGGAGAAAAGAGTAGGAAGTCAACCAGGATTCTTGAATTAACCCTAGCCACCAACCCCTCATTATATTTATACTTAACTTAAAGGATGAGATATTACAAAGAT
>NW_010729171.1:1423696-1460177 GCF_000365185.1 Nelumbo nucifera
CCCCCTCGCCTAGTACCACGCCCAATTATCTCCTTGGTGTGAATATCCTGAAGAAGACAGAAAGTGGGATAAATGAGCACAACACAATTCAGATCAGAGGASATTTGACTAACAGATAGTAATTTGTGGGAGAGCGAGGGAACAAGCAAGGTGTTTTTCAAGGATATAGCAGGTGACAAGGTCACAGTGCCTGCTCCTGGGACTTGAGAGATTGCCCCATTGGCATTAGCAATTGTAGTCCGTCTTGGTGGTGAAGCCTTTGAAAAATCAGTAGCATCATAGATCATGTGGTCAGTGGCTCCTGGGTCAAGTATCCATGCCTTGTTGTCAATGGTCTTGTTGGGAAGATTGTTACCTGAATCCGAGAGGTGAACTTCTCCCTGTGGTGCGAATGAGGGTTGAGATTCTGTTGTAACTGTTGCAGCCTTACCATTTGTTTCAGCCTTGTCTTGGCATTTCCGAGCTTGGAGTTCATGCCACCAGTCGGGATAGCCATGTAGCTTGAAGCAGTTCTCCCAGGTATGCTTTGAGTTGCTACAATGAGAGCATTTAGTACCACCCGAAGATGTTCGAGATATAGAGGTCTTACCAGATTTTTCGCTGCTTGCAAGCAGAGAGCTCGTTGAAGAGGGCGTAGGTTGCCCAGTCTTAACACCTTTAGAGGTCAATACTGCTCTTGGAGTTTCAATATGGTTGCCAGTTATCATGACCCTCTGTCGGATAGCTTCTCTTCTAACATGTGCGTAAGCCTGTTCAATAGTGGGAAACGGGTGCATTTGGAGTACATCTGCCCGAATCTTGTCTARTCTGTCATCAAGACCATCCAGGAAGATATACACTCTCTCCTCTTGAAGGAGAGTATTGTACCGTTGAATATCTACCACACACTCCATCGGATTCGGACGACGAAAATCAATTTCTCTCCACAATCCTTGGAGATCATTATAGTACTTTTCAAGAGACCCTCCAGACTGGTGCAAGCGGGTCACATAGCGCCGGAGATCGTATACTTGCGAGGTATCACTACCATTAGAGTACGTGGTAGCCACAGAATTCCACACCATCTTTGCTGTAGGGAATCGAATAAAGTTACCAATCAAGGATACGTCCATGGAGTTAATTAACCAACCTTTGATAATAGCGTTGTCGGTGCGCCACTTTCGAAAGGTTGGGTCAGTTTGTGGAGGCTGAGGAAGTTCTCCATTAATATATCCCAGTTTGTCTCTGCCAGATATATACATCTCAACAACTTGGGACCAAAGGGCATAGTTGGTGCCATCCAACTTGATACCGATCTGAGCAGCAGAGGTTTCTGTAGTTGAGATCGGTCTGTGCAGGAGTTCAGTCATTCTGGTGGTCAATTCAGTGAGAGTAGGATTAGACCGTTGTTCTCCAAACGGATCTGAGGTTTTCGAATCAGACATGATTATCAGCGGGTTGTAGCGGTAGTAGCACCGTCAACCATGATGGGGCGGCGAGATTGCAGCAGAGCACCTGTCGGTCTTGCGACGACAGTAATAGTAGCCAACCACCCGGGGTTCGTGGTGAGGTTGATAGTTCTGGATAGATCCACTGCCGGAGTTGCAACAGTAATGGCAGTGGATAGAGCCACCGCCGGACTTGCAGCGGTAATGGCAGCGGTCACCTCCTGGTGACTAAGATTTCGCGGCGACCAGGATTTGCAGCGGTGATAGCGGTGGTCCCCTCCTAGTATCCACAAAAAACAATAACAGGAGATCTCGGCTGACAGATTGAGAACTTTGATTGAACCTCAAGAAGAAGAAGCAGAGAGCAGAGGAATCCTCAATGTTTTTTGTCGACGAATGCAGCGAGCATTCGTACCGGTGAGAAAAACATTGAGGATTCCTCTGCTCTGGAACAATCTCCGAAACCAGGAAGCTTCTTCGCTTTCCTTCCGGTGAGAAAAATTTTTCCTTGATCGTCTCGATCGCTAGGTGGAGAAAACGATATGGAAGAACAACCTCCCGACGACCGAGTTTTCGCAGCGATCACGACCTACAACGGAGATAGTAGTGGTTGCCTCCTGGCGACCGAGTTTTCACAGTGATCACGACCTGCGGCGGTGGTAGCAGTGGTCACCTCCCGGCGACCAAGTTTTCGCAGTGATCAGAACCTACAGCGGTGATAGCAGTGGTCACCTCCCGGCGACCGAGTTTTCGCAGCAATCACGACCTGCAACGGAGATAGCAACGGTCGCCTCCTGGCGACCGAGTTTTCGCAGCGATCACAACCTGCGGCGGTGATAGCAGTGGTCACCTCCCGGCGACCAAGTTTTCGCAGCGATCAGAACCTGCGGCGATGATAGCAGTGGTCGCCTCCCGGCGACCGAGTTTTCGCAGCGTAGGGATTTGCAACGGTAATAGTAGCAGATGGAGCCTCTGTCGGCGACCAAGATTTCACGACGATCATATCGTCGAGTTTATCATGGATCGGTATGCTCTGATACCATGATAACTCGAGTAGAATGAGAAACTGTTCCTCTCTTCTTCTTATTTTCTTCCTTTGCAGGGGTTCAGAATTATATATACAAGCATCTCCTAATTATCCATAGATTCTGGTTCTACCTCTCCTAGTTACATACAACTTAGGCTGAGAGTTATCCCTGAATTCAAGGGATATCCCCTAGTTTTACAGCTCACGCCAATACTTATTACAACTGTTAGTGTCGTATTCTCTAGATATTATAACTACTAGCATCGTCTCTCCTCATCCTTTTTTTATTTATTTCTTTCTCTATTATCTTCTTTTTTTTTCTCTGGAAGTTAAGCTTATTGACAGTGAATTGTTGGATTTTGGATCGTATCATTGTAAATCTCTTCCCAGGTCTTCAGACTTGTCGGTCCTCTTGTGTTTGTATCTCTTAACAGTTCCTGTGTTTGGATGGATATTAATTAGCTCCTTTTTTTCTTTTTCTTTTTTATGTTGTTAAATGGATGGGTTGTTCACTTCAGATCATTAAGTTATGGATAGTAGGTGCTCTATCTCGTCTCTCTGTCAGTCTACGCTTCCTGGAAGTTAAGAAAGTGTTCCAGTGACATGCGATTTTAAGAAATGTGATGAAATACTTCTTAGGGGAAGGAGAGGTGGTTAATTCAAAGGAACAACCAAATATATATATATATATATATAAGAAAAAATAAAATGAAAGGAATTGGTGGTACAACAAAATTGGGTAAGATAGATCCAGATGGAGGTTTCCACACAATAAGCTCGACTGAGTTTAGGAGATAAGTAAGGAGGGCAAGTTACCAAAAATGATGATGAACTAAAAAAAGAGAATAAAGAAAGAAGATAAATAAATAAAGCAAAAAAAGGAAAGAAGAGATTCAAAAAAATATATAAGTAAAAAAATAAAAAATAAATAAAAGAAAACAAGAAAATATAACAAGATGGAAATAATTCCATAAGGCAAATGAGTAAATAGTGTTTCATAAGAAAATAACAAAAAATAATAATCAATAATCAATAAAAATAATAAAAAAGGAAAGATGACAAAAATATAATAATAGTTAAAGATATAAAAATAATGAACAATAAAAAATCAAAATTAAAATCTTAAATTTTAAAATAGGAATAAAATAAATAAGAAAAAGAGAGATAATAATAAAATAATAAAATAAAATGGTTTGATAATTATATGATTTTCTTTCTTCGTCATTATATGGTTTGATAATTATATACCCGTGATCATGCTTGCTTGAGACCTCATGTGGGCCCCACCTATTGGACTCGGGAGAGGGGTGCCTAACCCCTTCCCTCTCCCATCCGAGTCTTATCCGGACTGGTTTGGCTAGTGCCTTGAGCTGATGGAGTCACTTTGGAACCGGCATTTTTTAAAATCATTCTCAAAGGTCTCATCACCTCCATTTATTAACCATTTATTAATATGATGAGTGGCGACTCCATTTCCAGCCCAAGTGAGTCATTTCCCTTCTCGTGCTTAATCCTATTTTATGTAAAAATAAATAAATAAAAAAATTTACATATTATATACGTTTTTGTTCAATTAAGATTTTTTAAAACTAACCAGAGAGATGGAAGGCTGCTTACCTTGGTATGCTAAGTCCTAGTACCCAATATATACCAATTTAGGGTGTGTCTTGCAAGCCTATAAAATCTTTCAAAGGTCTAATAATAAGGAAAGCAAAAGCATCCCCACAGTAATAACTTATCCAATTTGTTAGGCTTAGTAAATGATGCAAACCTACATTTTTATTTAATTTGTTTATGTATTCACTTATTTGACCCATAACTTTTTACAATATACTTGTGCAAAGTGTATCTATTTTCTTCATTTATAAACCTTTATAATACTATTTACCATTTTTCTACTAATAAATACATTTTTGTCAAGTGAAATATTTGCAATATTGAAAAATAGGAGAATATATACAACAATATATGTACTTAAAACTTAAAAGAAGGATGTTGACATTCCTTTTCAGATGATATTTTCATTTAATTTTCAAATGAAAAATTAGACACGTACTGGAACCTAATTTAGTAGTTCTAATTGACTTTGTGTTCAAAAGACATGAGACCTGGATGTCTTTACTCCAATATGGGGTACTCTAAATAAAATTCCAAATACAGCTTAGCACCAAATATTAACAAAAAAAAAAGAAAAAGAAACCTCTAATGAATGTGAAACTAACCCATTCACTCCTGTCATTAATAAAAGTTCCCATTAATCTAAATCCTGTTCTAAAATTTTGAAATATATGAACAAACTTCTGCCATTATCTTCTTAAAAAATATTAATAACAAATGAAATGAAACCTGAGGTGAGATCTTCAATTATCTGCTTAAAAAATATTTATAACAAATGAGATGAAACCTGAGGCGAGATCTTCAAGCCAAATTGGGAGTAGAGACCACATCTTGGATTCCTCTGAGGCCTTCCATGGAAATAGTCTGTTGATGCTCTTCCACCATTCCAATCGTTTCATTTCATGGTTGAATGCCTACAAAAGCACACCCACTCAAATTACCAGGAATTGATGGATCAAAAAAAAGGTAAGAATTGTATTCTAAATGCTGACTCGGTGTTACCAAATTTGTTAAAAGAAAAGTGAAATAGAAGAATAATGATAGATTTTCCAAATTAGCTCCTTACCATGACTTTCAAATAGCGCATTCTCTCTCTTAACAATACGGAATTTTATAACCATTAAATGATAATGTAATAACAACATTTGTCTGTTTTTAATTCTGTCTTTGTAACAGGTGTCTCAAGATACAAAAACTCTCATGCATTAAAATATCCGAAAAGCCACTGCAGTTTACTTTATCGAGTCATTAAAAGGAAGGGTAGAATTGGAAACAAGAAATCAGGATCTGTCGACAAACTCAAAGAACCCATGCTCATTTTTATAGACACATACGTATAATGGGTATGTGAAGGGCCAAAAGGAATCTTTTCATTTGAAGACATTTCAGTATGTTAAGCACTTTCCTGCATGTGTATACACATCCAAGCAAGCCGTTTCACAAATACCCATGAAATTGATTATTTTCTCATTAATTACTTACAATTATTTCTATCTCCACATCAATTCTCAAGCAAAATAATCTTAATTAACATGAAAATTAACTCCAAAAATTTAAGCAAAATTTCTTCTAAAATAAACCTTATATTCTATCTCTCTCCTTCATTTCACCAACTCTGAAATCCAATCAATATCCGGCAAATCCGATACGTCCCAACCAAAATTTCTCTCCCTCCCTTCATCATCACCATGATCATATATCTTCAATTTCTGAAAACTCTGTGAAAAATGCCAATTATCTTCTGAAGGAATTTCATTCTTACTGGATACAGGCGGATTATACGATGTTATGTCTATCTCTCTATCGTCTGCTGATGCACCTGTAATTCCTTCTCCGAAGTTCGACCGATCCATCGGAGCCCCATAGGTATAATAGCATTTGTATTTGGTCTCCGACCGTAGCTGTTCTGGCGAATGCGCAAAGAAACAAACCTTTCGCCGGCAATACTTTCCGGCATTGCATGCACGAGTCCGATACTTTGCGGGATGCAGCCAGAACTCGAAAACCCCGTGTGCAAATTCGCATGAATCGCCCTTTGGGCACTCACCGGACCGGAACTCTGGACAAACGACGGCAGCATAGTTGATTTTACGTGGATCACGACGCCGCGCCTTCTCGCCGCGGTGCGCATAAGGACATTCCGTCCAGTCATGGCTTCGATTCCTGGTGCATCTCTTAATCTTGAATGCGTACATTCGGAATTCGTCGGAGTCGTACATCTCATCATCACAACCGGAGAAGTTTCCCGGCTTGATAGTCTTTGGTCCAGGCCTCGAATATTCAATAAAACTGGGATTTACTCCCTTCAACATCTCTACGAGCTCGCAAGAATTTTCTTTAATGGACAGAATATTGCATGCACATGCAAATTTTTTTCAAAAATCACAGAAAAAAAATCAATAAACAAACAAATAATCTCAGGAAATGGCTGGAACAATCCAATTAACAAGAATTGTTTGATTTCATTTCACAATTCAAAATCACCCGTGCATTTCTGCTACCTTTTTGAAAATCCAAGAAAATGGGTAGTAGTGAGAACTCTTTTGCAGAACTGATGAGACATGCAGAATGGAAATCGATGAGCTTTGAAATTCTCCATGTATTATTAATTAATAGCATTTGAAATTAATATAGAAAAAAATAAAGACATAGAGAGAGAAAAGATGAAAGCAAAACAGAAACAAGAAGAAGATGAAGAAGAAAAAGAGCCATTATTTAGCAAATAGAAGCATGAAACTGGCGCACCTCTTCAAACAGATGGAGTACAGAGAGCAGAGAGATCAGAAATGTCCTAACAACACTATTTATGGTCTACCAACTCTACTCATGTAGAGTTGGAAACTAACCTGGATGGTCAGTTTCTAACCAGTACAGACTACAGGCTACAGAACTCTCTCGACTAACGGTAACGGATGCTTCTCTACTACTCTGAAAAAAGTGAAAAGTATCTAACCTGAAATTCAAACCTGACGGTCGTTTGGAATTAACGTCAGAAGAGATGAAAGAAAACGACGCTGCAACTCCACTGTGAATGCATGAGAAGGAGGCAGGAGTTTGCGAAGAATGGAGAGCGCATGCAGTCACACGTGGTACGTGGCTACTGCGTGTAACTTATTTGGTGAAAAATTTAGCGGGATTATTTGTTAACGCGTGGAGAGTCTCATAGATTCTTAGCTGGAGAGACTCTCTCTCTCTCTCTCTGTGTCTGCCGCTAAATTTAGAGGTGGGCAACGTCATGGATGCTTGGTAGCCAAGTAGGCTAACGAACAAAGAAAAAGAGCTGTCAGTAGTTTCTGTGGCGATGCATGGCAGGACGAAACTTTCGTCCCTTCTCGGTCGAACCGTGACACATGCCGAAAGGATAAGGCTTAAGAGTAAGACGGGAGAACAAAGGCTATCTGTACACAATCCAACCATCGGAGTCAGCCTGCTATAATTGTCCCAGTAAAATCTATTAGAGCAATCGGAGTTTTTTGCCTTTTTCTTTTCACAAGTGGTGAATGGTGATCAACAGCCTAGACTGTTGAGAACGTTTCCATGCACGAGGTCACACCACTAGTGTAGGGGTAAAAGAGTAATTTCCCTCTTTTTTATTTATTATTTTGCAACGTATCAGCCGATACCTATTGTTTTTGAAGAGTTCCAATACACGGAATATGTAGAATTAGATGATTTCGTATTTTTTTAAGTATAAGCTGATACAACCCGAAACATATGCATTATGTATCACCTGAGTTTAATTTCTCTCTCATTTTTAAATTTAAAATTAATTTATCTTTTTTTCTCTCATTAATATTAATTTTAATTAAGTCATAAAGTTTGAGACGTCACTAAATGCTAATATTATTTAATTAAATGTTTATTTGATTTACCTTTAATTACCACATTTAATATGTCAATAATGGTATTTAAGTCAAATAACTTGTTAAAAATCACAAATAGTAAGTAACAAGTTTTAAACCCAAGTCATTTACTTACAACATTAATTAATTAACCATTATGTCAACATTAAATTCTTATTAAAACAATATGCTTTTTTACACTTAAAGTAATATTTCTTGCCTTGGTGAATGTTTCCCAACAAATGCTATAATTTGATTATTACTATTTATATAATAATAAGATGAATACAAATTATATTTATTTATTAAAAATTAACGTATAAATTAACTTGTATACATAATAAATATTATCTAAATCTATATATAATAAATACTAACTAATAAATGACTTCAAAAAAATATTAACTAATAAATATTAATATATATACACACACATGCATTTTAGTTCTTCTATTATTTTTCAATGGTTACTAATTATATCCTGATATTTTATATAAATCATTAAAGAATAGTTTTTATGTTTACATAAATTAGTTATAACTTATAATCACATAAAACTCATTTTTATTGTTGTTCATATTTTTCAAGGATTGTTTTTTGAATTTTCTAGTGTAACCATGCATATCTTGATTTTTCATCCATATCTATGCATTTCCAAAGCGTATCTCAAATCGTCTCTTAAAATTACCTTTTTAATACACCTTGCATTTCTAATATTTTGAACCTTGATCATAAAAAAATTAAGGGTATGAATGAATTAAACATTTCATGGTTGAGAACGTTGTCAACAGCGCTGGGTGTTAGGGGCAAAGTTTTTTCATGAGCAATCGGAATTCAATACGTATAGGCTGTGTTTAGTTTAAATGTAAAAGATAAGGAAAGGAAGGAAAAGATAGGTAGGTAAATTTCCCTTCCTTTCAGGTTTTCCCTACCCTTTTCTTTCAAGCCATTCAAAGCCTTATTTGATCCACTCCAACAACAATATGTATAAATATGATGAAAATCGATACATATTGATATTTTGAACCCCGTAACTTAAGTAATAATTATGAGCTAACACATCAATAATCCTTCTGGATGTCATTTGATTTGTTTAATTTTTGAAACCACCATCTTGCCTCTACCCCCATCGTCTTTCTTCTCTAGTCCAACAGCCAATTATCAAACTAACCCAGAAATATCAAAGCATCTATACTCCGCTCGTGATAATAATTTTAGTTACCGTTGACCGTTAAAATCAGGTCCTACTGCTCGCTCCAGATTTGATCCTCAGATAAAAATATAATTAATCATATTAAAGAAGAGAATGTCACAAACAGGCATTATTTTTATTAGGATAAATTACAGTTAAGCACCCTATACTTTAATGGGGTTGTGACACTTGAATGGCTAATACAAAAGAAGCCAATACTCAGATTCTCCTTTTAATCTTCTTTTACCTTCAGATGCAAATAATGGTGAAAAAAAAATTGTGAAGAATGCAGAAATCAACACGTAAACATTGCTAAGTATTTATCCATCCTCTTAGTTTGGAGTCTTCATTAAAAACTCAATTGTTATCAACTGTTTCCAAATGTTTTTATTTAGGTGCAAACTTTAGTTCCTTTGCTATTCTAGAATCAACATTTCTCTGTACTACCTCTGAATTGCGTATAAAATTAGCAAAAGAATAGTTAAAAAAGAAAATTCGAACAAGAGAATTTAAGTAACTTTCACCCTCAGTATCAGTAACACTAGATTCACAGAATTAAACATAAGTTTATATTTCTGAAATGTTTAATGTATTAAAATGTTGCATTTAAAAGTTCAGACCCTTAAGTGTCATTACGCCAAAAGTATAGGATATCTATCTGTAATTTATCCTTTTTGTTATTAATGAAAATGAAATATAAACTTTAAAATCGACCCAAAAACGAAATTGTTTTGGTGGCAAATAATTAATTCAAGCACATGTTTTTCTAAAACCAATCTAGAATCAAAATTATTTTTCGACCGATGTTAAGCAATTCAATTATCTAGGCTGGGTCAACCCACAATTGTCATAATAACAAGTTAAATAATAATTTTTAATATAAAAATAAATATAAAATAATATAAAAAACTGTAAAAAATTTTAGATATATCTCTAATATTTTATAATAACATTAAAGAAAAATAAGTGTGATAAACAATGATCACTTTAGGAAAAATCTATTTTTCTGTAAAGAGAACATACCAAAAAAGCTTTGACCAATCAAAACCAGCCATGAACATTGATAAATACAACATGATGTGGGGCTCAGGTTGGGATTTTCTAAAAATCTGAATAAGCAGTGTAAATGCCAACTTGGGCCGGCCTACCTGAGTTGCAAGTTGCACTCCTAATTACCACTTCAACGATACCAGACGATTGGTTAAAACTAACTTGGGCCTGCCTTCCCGGTGACATGTTCAACCTTTATGTTTAGTTTGAAGGAAAAGGTAGGGAAAACCTATACAAGATTTGTAAAAGTTTTCCTACATTTTCCTTCCTTTCCCTACTTTTTCCTTCAAACCAAACACAATATTAGGATCAAATGTATCAAACCTTGATGTCATGATTTAAAAAACAATGATAAAACACAAAAAAAAAAAAATTACCATGGAATGTTTCAAAAGTACATGCCAACAGATAGGTTAAAACTCGATTAAGGCTTAGGTCGGGTCAATATAGATTTACCACTTGACCTGGTGCACCGACAACCCTGATCCATGAAACCTGAACATGAAGCTCCTACCGACAACTCTGTTTAAGTCCGTCATGGAATTACGTTTACTTTATCTCATTGAATTTTACAAGAGAGGCCAATGTTACAACAAGACTACAACATTGAAAAGGCAACCTTCATTTTTTTCCTATTTATATCTATCTGAAAGAATGGAACCCTTTTTCTGGCCCAACAATCAAAAACAGAAGAACCATAAAAAATGAAATTAAAGAAATTACAAGGATGGTACCGTGAGATTAGTGAATTAGGGCCAAGTATACACGTCCTCTCTCTAGCTTTGTTTAGGATCCGGGCCCTCACTTTGGTATCTTTCAAGTACTATGTTACAGTTGTTCATTGTGCGCGCATCAAGGAGGCTGTGATTCCATAGCTTGATCATAAACAACCTCCAACACCTGCTCAGTCCACAAGCATGTTAGCATACCCAATCAAACAGAAACCATTTCAAGCATAGGGTGACATACTAAACAACTGAGTGATCAGATATAGGGCCAGAATACGACCATATTATTAGAAACACAGAATGTGTTCTACCATGTTTGGATCGGATCATCAGTCTCCTTGCGTTCTAGGATTTCATCCTAGTTTACCAGACTTGGCAATATTTATTCTTTATTTATTTGTTTTATCAGCAATACTACTGTTAAAAGAATCCACGAGTTCCATATAATCTGAACCAAGTTGCATAAAAGAAACTAAAAGGTAACGCAATCAGTAGGGATGATCATGGGGCAGGCCAGGCATCCTGCCTAGCAAATATAAATTAATAAATTATATTTTTACAAACAAAATGTTATTTAATTTCATAAACAAAATTATGGAAAAAATATATAAAAACTAATTGTTCATATACTAATATATTATATCATATATTTTTTATATATAAATATATATTTGGTATAATATTTTACAATATATGAACTTCCAGCCAGGTTATCAACATCCTTGTCCTAAGCCATGTCCCAACTTCATGGGGTTGGCTACATGAATCATGTTTTGCCATTCCATTTAGTTACTTATTACTTCCAAGTCCCTTTTCAGTCTGCCTTAGCTCTTCTAGCCCCTTCAACATGTAATAATCATTTCTTTTATGCATGTGACCGGACCATCCCAATCTACATCTACTCATCTCATTTTATCACCTATTGGAGCTACTTCATTTCTAATCCTATCCTTTTTAGTTTTATCAGTCATCCATGTAAGCATTTGGACATGTTTCTTAACTGCCCAATGCTCTGCTCCGTACAACATAGGTCTTACATTTGTTTTATAAGATTTTCCTTTCAGCCAAAATGGTATACACCTATCACATAACACTCCAGATGCACCTCTCCTAACTTTGCATTTAATCCTTTGAATGTAAAAATAAATTTTTATTAAAATAAAAGGGGAAAAGAGAGAGAATAATACATGAGACCCGGTAACAAAAAAATGCTAGTTTCATCAATTAATACTATGTCATCAGCAAAGATCAGGCACCATGGGACCTCCTCTTGAATATGTTTAATCACTAACCTATGAGTACTGCAAATAAATAAAGAAAAAGTACCATGATGATGGCTCCTTGTAACTGTAAAATCTTATGCTGCTTCTACAGGTGTTTTAACATTGGTTTTTTGCACCTTCATACATATATTAAATTATGTCCACATACCTATTATATGTCCACATACCTCTTTCACTTTGATAACAATAATTTTACTAAGATAGATGTCATTTCTAGTACTATTAGAGTCACAAATTCCTCCTCCACTAGAACTCTCTACATGTTTTTCATTTGATAATTTTTCAAAATAGTTTATCAAGACAATTTGATCTTTCTCTTTAATGTATCCAATTAAATCATTGCCTTTTTGTCTCTCATTTTTGACTGATTATAAATTCCATTCTATCCCTCATTAGTGCTCAACTTATGATATTGTTCATCATATGCCTAAAATTTAGTTTCACTCACTTTCTTTTAAATTCCTTTCTTATGCTTTTATATTTTCTAAGTTTTCTACATTTATGTATGTCCGACAAAGACACTTCATCTATTTATGAGAGTACATGTAACACCCCCTGTACCATTTGACCTGCCAATAGAAGTATATTGCTGAATTGGATCATCTCATGCTTATCGAGGGACTCGCACAACTTCCTGTCCCAAGAGGTGTAAAGTGGGCCGTGTCGGGCCAGCATGGCATGAATTTTCAGGCCACCCATGATTTAATGGGTCGTGCCGTGATGACATGCAGGCCTAGGTGGGTCGTGCCTGCCTAGCCCAGAACCCTTAAAAGGTCAGGCCTGGCACGACCCACGGCACGAGCCTAGGAGAGCCCATGTTGGGCCGTCAAAGGCATATTTAAAAAATTGAAAAATAATGAAAAAGTTACAATAAATTAGCAAAATAGACAAGAAATTGAGAAACAAAATCTTAAAATTTTATTCTATATGAATTTTGATGTATACAATTGTTTAAAAAAAATCTTAAAATTTCTATATGAATTTTATTCCATACGACCCACTTTACAGCTCTACCTGTCCCTAGTGACCATATCCATTCCCACAATAATGCAAGTGTGATTGGGGTCAAGCACAAGGTTTTTTTTTTCCGGTCAATTAGTCCAACAAGCATAAATTAGTTCTCATCAGTAACAATGAGAATCTGCAACCATGGCAAGAATAGGTGTAGAATGTATACGAATGCAAATTTTACAAGAAAATAGGCAAGAGATGTGCTACCAAATGAGATTAGGGGCTCGGACAAGGTCCCTTCCATGCAGTCTTGAGAATGCCTCACATGCCCATGGAATATGGCCATCTGCCAACACTCTGCTACCACAAAAATAACCAAGTCAATAATCGCCAACAATAATGTAGATGGTGGTATTTGGAACAAAACATATAACAAAAAAAGAGGGGTCTCAGTTCTCCAATAGGTCAACAAATATATAAAATTTTAGATGTGAAACATATATTTAGGCCAACAAACATAAGGGTTCAAGTCAAGGTACCCAATTGCACCTCATTAAGCTTTGGAAAAAAAAAAGTCAGGCACCCAATTTGAGGGATTTACACTGGATTGGGCCCAGGTTATCACTCCAAGCCACTTCGAATTTTAACACATGCTCAACTTGAGCCTGCTAAAGTTGGAACCCTAAACAAAAGGCTTGAAATTCATACAACTGAGTTTTTCATCCAATCGAGGGATTTTATTTCTTCATTTAGATGTCAGCCATGCCTTTTGACCAAGAAAGGTGGGGGTGCAAGTCAGATTTCTAATTTGAAGAATTTACACTGCATCAGACCTGTGTTCTCATGCCATGCCCCTTCAATCTTTAATAAATACTCAACATGATCCGGCCGAAGTTGCTACCCTAAACAAGGGGTTGAAATTCTTCAAATTGTGAGGCTTTTCAGCCAATAATTTCATACAATGGAAGACTTTTATTCCATTGTTGTTCCTTTCAAACATTTAGTAAGCCCCAAGGGTTATTTATCACAGAAAAAGTGAAACTCAAAATGCAGTGTAGAATGGAGCATACATGGACAACGGAAATATAGATGTAACATGTAAGTATGTAACTAGCCTAGGCCTTCCTTATATTGATTATATCAGCCCTTAACATGGCAAGAAACCATCCACTAGCAGTTTTGTTGCCCATAAAGGAAAAAAAATCTTCACAAGTAAACGTATGATTTGTAAAACCTTGTTCTGTATTCTATTCTGCTTATATGCAAAAATGCTTTTGTGATTCCTTGGATGGGTTCTAGACTTCTTGGTGCAAGTTTGGATTGGAATTGAAACAACCCAAAATAGTACAAACATTAAAATATAAAAAAGAAGTACAAATATGAATAGGTGCAAAATGCTCATGGCAAGAGACATTTGTACAAAAGGCATTCTCCCTATTACAGTTGTGCTTGTTTGTGACTGGAAGGTCCTCAAGTAATATTGTAGGGCATTTAAGTGGAAAGTGGGACTTATCATAAATGATCTAAATGACCTAATTCCATATAGACCTGAAATATCACAACCAAAGGTGAGCCTGGGAAATCCAGTTATAAGGTTGGCACAAGGATTGTTTCCATGAGATAGTACGGCTATGCACCAGGATGCATATTGATAAGATCTCATTGAGTTTGATTCATTTGGGTAACTAAGAATGATTCTGTCTTAGGAATGTCCAATAAGAAATCTACACCCATAGACGAGAAGAGTATCACCACCAAAAAGTTGGATTAGAACTCTTGTAGAGAAATCCCAATGAGACTACGACTCCTATACAAGTCCCAAATTAACACCCAGATGAGTATCGGAAGACTACTTATTAAATTGGGACTCTTGGTGAGGAATCACAGTTGCACTAGAACTATAGCATTTTGGCTCTAAAAAATATGGGAAAAGTGCTTCTAGCATTGGGACTATTGAGAAAGCTCCTTAGGTCTTGTCTTGAAGTGCTCTAATCACACAGGGACTCTCAATTTCACCTCGATGGTCATTTTTCATATTTTGCCATGGAGGAGTTTTGAAACAAGTTAAATATTATATGCAAATATATAATCCCATGCAAGGATTAAATATGGTGGTACGGGATACAGATGCATATTGGCTTGTATCGCATTGTATCGGCTGATACACACCAATACAGGCCGCTACGCATC
This sequence comes from Nelumbo nucifera, assembly GCF_000365185.1. The sequence continues at coordinate 1,439,004 of NW_010729171.1, forward strand.
GATACACAGTCTCTCTATAAAAAAGTGTAGGAGTGGTGATTCGAACTCAAATCACCAGAACACGCCCAAAGCCTTGCACCTTAAATGCAATTCTAAGCCACAAAACCACGTTTATCCTTGTGATAATAAATGAAACAAAATAAAATAAAATTGGGTTCGACTATGATATGAAAAAGATATGATATCGGAAAAACAACTAACCAATAAATTGAAATCACAAATGTGGTAGCAAATAAGGTGTTATTTATAAAATATTTAAGAATATAACATTCAACTGAATTTATCAAATCCATTAATCTAAATTTATTTCAAAAAAATATTTTTCATATCAGAAAAATTACATAAATAAAATATTAATAAAGGAATAATTATTGTAGTAATTAAAAATTATGAATTTTTATAAGATATGTATATTATGAATTTTTATATGATATGTATATTATAAATTTTAAAAAATTTGATATACTACAAGTTAATATTAGGCTTTTTATAAATTATTTATTAATATTTTCATTTTTATTAGAGAATTTAATAGTTTTATTAATGTTAAAAAAATTTAAAAAGTAAAATAAAAATAATTTATATAATAATTAAAATATAATAGGTGCATATGTTTAGTGCTTTGAACTCTTGTTTGATTTATTATAAATAAATTTATATGATATCTATGCATCCCAATATATTAATTATAATATATTTCTTCATATATATCATTAAAACATACATTTCCTATGTATTTATATACTATTTGTGATTTGATCTTAAATCTGATGATATTAATGTACTTAAGGAATTTGTATTTAATTTCCTAGCGTATCCATGCATTTTCATATTTTTCGTCAATATCGATGTGTTTCCAAAGTGTATCCAAGTTGTCCAATACAATACCCAATACTAATACTTTAATCATTGACCCCATGTAATGGTAATTGGATCAAACAATGATACTTTCGGGTCTCCCAATCTATATATGACATTGCCATGTAGAGGGATAGAATTATAATTTGCAATGTTGGGAAGTTTTTATAATCCTAGCCACAAATTAGATCTCACACTTTAGAGAACCCTAATTCTTAATGATGGAAACCCTAATTAGATCTCACATGCTCCCCTTGGAGGTATATTTCTCTAAATATATGACACTTAGAGAGCTCAAATAATGCAATTAGATTCATGGTTTTAAATTTCGCAACATATTGGCCGATACGTATTGCTTTGGAAGAGTTTTGATACACGGAACATATACAATTAGATAGCTTCGTAATTTTTTGTCCACATCAGACCGATATGGGTCAGTATCGGCCTCAAATTAGACTGTTTTGGCTATGTATCGGTCGATACAATCCCGAAACAGGCCGATACACATTATGTATTAGCCAAGTTTAATTTTTCTCTCTTTTTTTAATTCAAATTTAAATTTAATTCATCTCTTCTGTCTCATTAATATCAATTTTAATTAATCCTTTAAATTTGAGGCATCATTAAATGCTAATATTATTTAATTAAATGCTCATTTGAGTTACCTTTGATTAAGGCATTAATACTTCATTAAATGTAATTTAAGTCAAATAACTTGTTAAAAATCATAAACCAAAGGTAACAACTTTCGAACCCAAGTTATTTGCTTACAACAATAATCAATTAACCACTATGTCAACCTTAATTGATTATCATAAGAACATGTTTTTTATGCTTAAAGTAGTCTTTCTTGCCTTGGTGGATGTATCCCAACAAATGCTAAAATTTGATTATTAAAATTTATATAATAATAAGATGAATACAAATTATATTTATTTATTAGAAACTAAGGTATATATTAATTAGTATACATAATAAATATTATCTAAATCTATATATAATAAATATTAACTAATCATGGCTTCAAAAAAATATTAACTAATAAATATTAGTATATATACACACACATACATTTTAGTTCTATTATATTTTTCAACGGTTACTAATTATATCCCCGATACTTTATATAAATCATTAAGAATGGTTTTTATGTTTAAATAAATTAGTTGTAATCACATAAAACTCATTTTTATTGTTGTTCATATTTTTTTAAGGATCTTTTTTGGATTTTCTAGCATATCCATGTGTAAATTGATTTTTCCGTCCATATTGCGTTTCCAAAGTGTATCTCGATATGTCTCTTAAAATTACCTTTCCAATACACCTTGTGTTTCCAATACTTTGAACCTTGATTTGATTAGCCCTAAAAGAAATTTCCAATCTACACATATCGGTGCCTAATAGATCCCATGTTAGAAGTTGGTTTTTCAGATTTAATACTTTGCCTATAGAACAAATAGATCAGTCCTTGATAGGTATCATTTATAGAAAATTTTGAAATAGTCAGACACACTAGAGATCTCAGGTTAAGAAGTGAGACAATTTGGCTTCCAGTGTTTTAAAAGGCATGGGAGGCCTACGGTTCTGACATGCCTTTGGCAAGAGGCTTGCGCCTCCCACGTGTGGAATTTTAAACATGCACCAGGTTTAATTATTTACTTTTTATAAATTCTAATTGTTGGGGCCACGATTATATCATGGCCCCCAATGTATTGGATCATGTTTTAAGTGTAAAAGAGGGGGAAAATATCCCTCCTTCGATAATTTTCAAACCCAAACCATAGGGCTAGAAAGAGAGGGAACTCTGAAGTCTGAAACTTGCATAGTGCGAACAGGCCTCAACTCTCATGTTTCAACCTGCAATTTCCAGCAATCTGGTATGTGAATTTTTTTTTCTTTTCCTTTCTTCTTCTTCACGTCACATACTCAGTCTCAGATATGGTGCTTTTATTTTTCTTTAATTCTTTTTATTTGCCATTGCAATCGAAGAGAGGATGTGAGCCTGTGACATCCTTCTAAACTGAATTTCAACAGTTCAACTTCAACCATCAAAAGCTGCAACGTTTTTTTTTTTTTTTTTTTTTGTGGATCAATAAGCTTCAACAGTTCAACATCATTTCTTTTTTTTTTCTTTCTTTATTTGTTTCTTTTCTTCTTGATTTTAGTAGTTCTGTTTCAGCCTAGATCTTGAACAGAGCTGCATGAATAAAATGCCACAGCCCTGTTATGTAATCTGTTCTTCCTCATTTTTTTTTCTTTTTCTTGAACACATTTAATGGACCGAATAGGCCAAGACCCAACTGCTGGCTGTAGCTTCATCAGTTCATCCTTCAAATTCAACTCTTCAGAGTTCAGACTTCAAGATGATTTATTGATTTTTCTTGTGAATTGTAACTGTGAATTACTTAAAAGTGTTGAAACTGAATGCTAGAAAGTAGAAACTTGAAGTGAACGATAGAAATTATAATTTGTGAATTTTAACTAATGCTCTTTTTTTTTAAATTTAATTAGGTGCTGCAATTTGATATTTTGATCATTTTTTTATCCCTATTTCATCAAGAACCTAGAATGTCTAGAAAGGATTTTGCTTGGGAATATGTTAAAGAAGAGGAGGGGGAAAAAGGCTATATTTATTGCGCATTTTGTAGTAAACTGTGCACAGGAGGCATAGAACGATTAAAACATCATTTGGCTGATACCAAACATGGAATGAGTGAGTGCAAACAATGCCTTGAAGAGGTAAAATTAAGATGTTGAAATACACTTACCGAATTTGAAGTGGAGAAAAAGAAGAAATCTGATTTTGTGGCTAATGCTAGGAGGTTTGATCGAACACCTATGACTTCTAAATATGGAAGTTGTATGGCTCATAATCTTAGATTTGAGGAATCTATTGTGGGAAGTGGAAGTGGGACTCCACAATCATTTCCACCAAGATCAGCAGGCCCAATGGATCAATTTGTTTCAGCTGAGCCACACCAACAGACTTTAAATTCACAATGGAAAAAAGATTAAAAAAAAAAGATGTTGATAGGGCTATTGAAAGATGCTTTTATGCCAACACATTGTCTTTTAATTTAGCAAATAGTCCTTATTTCAAGAGTATGTGTGAGGCAATTGCAAATTTCGGTCCAAGCTATAAGCCTCCATCCATGTATGATCTTCGCACTAGGATCTTGAAAGTGGGGAATATAGATAGTTGATTGAGTATCGAAAATCATGGAAGGACTATGGTTGCACAATTATGTCTAATGGATGGACTGATGGAAAAAATAGGTCCATTATCAATTTTCTTGTTAATAGTCCAAGTGGGACAATGTTTCTAAAATATATTGATGCATCTGACTCAATTAAAGATGGTGAGCTTCCTTTTAAATATCTTGATGATGTTGTTGAAGAAGTGGAGAGGATAATGTGGTTCAAGTAATCACAGATAATCATTCAAGTTATGTACTTGCTGGAAAAAAGTTGATGGAAAAGATGACAAAATTGTATTGAATTCCTTGTGCTGCACATTGTATAGATTTAATGTTATAGTCCATTGGGAAGATGAATGTTTTTAATGAAACAATTGAAAAGACAAAGAAGGTCACAAAATTTATTTACCACCATGGATGGGTTTTAAACTTGATGAGGAGTTTCACAAAAAAGATAGAGCTTTTACGTCCAGCAATTACTTAGTTTGCCATTGCTTACTTGACATTGCAAAGCATTTATAAACAGAAGCAACCTCTTCAATCAATGTTTGCTTCTGAAAACTGGAATGGAATCCATTGGAGTAAGCATCTTGAGGGTGTCAAGGAAAAACAAACTATAATGTTTGATAGCAAAGTTTGGCCTCAAGTGGCATTTCGTGTAAAGGCCACTTTGCCAATTGTTGTACGACTACATAAAGGTTGTCTCACAACACGGTTTTTTTGTTCTGTCTTCATTTGTTATTATTCGAATTTGTTAGAAGTCATTTTCAAAGTATTTAAGAAGATGAACTCCTCAGACTTTGAAAACAAGCAAGTTGTTGAATCCGGACAAGTTCTGGGAGCCTCTGTAGACTCTCTACTGGCTGTGACCACAGTCAAGCTGGATGGAACTAATTATCTGGCTTGGTCACAATCAATAAAAATTCATATTTGTAATAGAGGCAAATGGGGCTTTATCTCCGAGAGCACAAAGGCTCCTTCGGAAAATGATCCATCATATGAAAGGTGGATGCAAGAAAATTATACTATTATTGGATGGCTTGTGAACTCAATGCAACCACAAATTAGTCAGCACTATTTGTGGATGAATTTAGCAAAGGAAATTTGGGATAGTGTTGCTGAAACATATTCCCAAAAATTAAATGTGGCCAGGGTTTACAAGTTGAGAAGTGATGTGAAGAATTCGAGACAGGGGGAGAAACCATTAGCTGTATACTTATCAACACTTTAGTCTTTATGGCAAGAAATAGATTTGATATAAGTTGTAGCCTGAGACACCACTAAGGATGCTGAGACCTACAAAAAACTGGTTGAGAGAAACAGGGTGTTTGAGTTCTTGACAGGGCTAAATCCAGAGTACGACATTACAAAGCAAAATATTTTATCCAAGGATAGTGTCTCACTGTCTCAAGCATATGCCTTGGTAAGTAGTGAAGAAAGCAGAAGACTTGTCTAGGTCTAATGGGCTGGTCTAAATGATCACTTTGCTAATATGGGAATGAAACCCAAGGGGGTTGCAAGGACTCCAAGTAGCTCAGGGAAAAAAGAGATTATTTGTGAATACTGTAAAAGGCCAAAACACACTAAAGACAAGTGCTAGAAATTGCATCCTGAGCTCCTACCACTTCGGTTTCAAAAGAAGTCCGATAATATAAAGGCAGGGAGTGCCAATGTTGCTGTTGGTCCAGATAATGACAGATACCAAACTGAAGAGATGACAGCTAGAGAGCAATTAACAGCTATGAAGGCAGAATATGAGAAGTTTGAGAGGATGATCAGTCACCTAGAGGGTGTTGGATTATTGATTCGGGTGCTTTTGATCATATGACCAACCTTTCTACTTTGTTTGTTTCATATGATTTACTTCCTGGACGTGACAAAATCACCCTAGCCAATGGCACTCTTGCCCCTATCTCCAACAAGGGAACCATCAAGGCTACAGACTCCTTGGTTCTTCYTTMTRCTCTTCATGTACCYAGACTAAATACAAACTTGTTATCTGTAAGTAGCCTAACTAAGTCATTAAACTGTTGTGTAACCTTTTTCCCTTCCTACTGTGTTTTTCAGGATCTGGAGTCTTAGAAGGTGATTGGGAGTGGCCGTGAGGCGAATGGAATATATCTGCGGGATACTCTTGGACAGTGCCATGAACAACCTGGAAAATCTGCTTTTGGGTCTACATCTACAGAATCCATCAGTCGAGTCATGTTACGTCATTTTCGTTTGGGTGATCTTTCTTTTTCTGCATTAAGTCATTTATTCCCAAAACTGTTTAAGGGAATTAGCTTGTCTAGTCTTCATTGTGAGTCTTGTGAACTGTCAAAACATTGTAGAAACAGTTATCCTCTGAGTAATAAAAGATCTTTTAATATTGTGCACTCTGATGTGTGGGGGCCTTACTACTTAGCTTCTATGGGTGGCTACAAATATTTTATCTTGTTCATTGATGATTTTTCTCGATTCACTTGGATATTTTTTATGAAGTTCCCAGAATTGTGAGGCAATTCCATGAATTTGTCCTAACCCAGTTTGATACCATAATTAAAATTTTCAGATCTGACAATGCAAAAGAATATTTTGAGAAAAACCCGACCTTCTATCTCACTGATTTAGGGGTTATTCATCAAAGCTCCTGTGTTAGGACCCCAAAACATAATGGAGTTGCTGAAAGAAAAAATAGACATATTGTTGAAGTTGCAAGAAGTATTCTATTCGCCTCACATGTCCCTACAAAATTTTGGGGTGATGTTGTTCTCACTGCTACCTACATTCTAAACCGTATGCCATCCAGGGTTTTTGGGTTTAAAGTCTCCCTTCAGTCTTCTTCATCCGGAGAAGGATCTTTTTCCTATTCCTCTTCGTGTCTTTGGCTGCACTTGTTATGTACATATCGCAAGTGTCCAGAGACATAAATTTGAACAAAAGCCCACAAGTGTATGTCTCAATGGATATCACATTTGATGAGATTTCTTCCTTTTATGGTTATTCTCTGGAGAGGCATTGTCCAAAGGGGGAGAATTTGTCACAGGTGTTTGCTCTTCCTCTTTCTGTCCCAGTTGAGTCTTTTGCTGAGTCTCTTCCTCCTTCAAATGAGTCAAGGGAGGATCAGTCACTTCACTCTCATTCCAATGTTCCTATTCCTCCTTTACCTCCTCGCCCTCTTTTTAATACCAGGTTGTACCAACGGCAAAGAACCAGAAATGAGTAGATTGTTTCCCCTCCAACACATGAGCCTCAGGCACTTCCAGTTATAGATGAGACAACAGGTACTGTTACAGCCCCTTTGGAGCCATCCTTCCCAGACCTTGATATCCCCATTGCTATTARGAAAGGAAAAAKGAARTGTAYTRCACATTGCATTTCCAAACACCTTTCTTATAGTTTGCTCTCTCCTTCATATTTTGCCTACCTTTCTTCTGTTGCTTCTAACCCAATTCCCAGGTCTGTGTTAGAAGCTTTTACTATTCAAAATGGAGGGATGCTATGAGAACAGAAAATGATGCCCTACACAAGAATAACACTTGGGAAGTGGTTGATTTGCCTGAAGGGAAGGATCTAGTAGGTTGTAAGTGGGTTTTTACTATCAAATATCATGTTGATGGCACCATTGAAAGGTACAAGGCTAGGCTGGTTGCAAATGGCTATACACATACATATGGGATTGATTATCTGGAGACCTTTGCCCATGTTGCCAAGATGACTTCTATGAGAGTTCTACTATCTTTGGCTGCACACTCATACTAGCCACTTTATCAACTGGATGTAAAGAATGCATTTCTGAATGGAGTGTATATGTTTCTTCGTCCAGGGATGTATGAAACAGATATGAAAGGAAAGGTTTGCAGGCTGAAGATATCTCTTTATGGACTCAAACAGTCCCCTAGAGCATGGTTTGAAAGGTTTAGGGCTGCCCTTGTTAGCTTTGGCTATGTACARACACARTCTRAYCATACCCTCTTTGTGAAGAGGAGAGGATCCTTGGTCGTTTACCTGATTGTGTATGTTGATGATATTGTTGTGACTGGTAATGATGTCTCAAGGATTAATGATCTCAAATCTTTCCTTCATACAGAGTTTGAGATCAAAGATCTGAAGGAATTCAAGATACTTTCTTGGCATAAAAATTGCTAGATCCAAGGATGAGATCCTTATCTCTCAGAGAAGGTATGTTCTTGATTTGCTCTCTGAAACAGGGAAAATGAGTGCTAGACCAGTTACTACTCCTATTGATAGAAGTTGCTAGATCCAAGGATGGGATCCTTATCTCTCAGAGAAAGTATGTTCTTGATTGTATTACTCAACCAGACATTGCATATGCTGTCAGTTCCATCAGTTAGTTCATGCATGCTCCCAAGGATACTCACATGGCAGCAATAGAGCGGATTCTATGTTATTTGAAGGGCTCCCCTAGAAAGGGAATTCTATTTGCTAAGCATGGCCATATGAAACTTGAAGCCTACACAGATACTGACTGGGCCAGAAACATTGATGACCGAAGATCTACCTCTGGGTACTGTAGCTTGGTGGCAGGTAATATTGTATCTTGGAGAAGCAACAAAACAATCAGTTATTACTCGATCTTCAGTCGAAGCAGAATACAGAGCTATGGCTCATGGAGTTTCTGAATTATTGTGGCTTAGATCCTTGATGGAGGAACTGGGCGTTGAGCATGATAAGCCAATGATGTTATACTGTGATATTTAGGCCGCCATCAACATTGCTCACAACCTAGTGCAACATGACAGAACCAAGCATATTGAAGTTGACAGACACCTCATTCGAGAAAGAGTGGCTTCTGGAGAAGTGTGTCTACCTTTCATCACCTTTGCGGGACAGTTAGCTGATTTCCTCACCAAGGGAAATTCCCAAGGCTAAACTTCAGCATGATACTAGCAAGCTTGGCATGATTGACATCTATGCTCAGCTTGAGGGGGAGTGTAGAGAAGATGGGCCGAATGGCCCATAGGCTATTTATCCTTTTTAACTTTTATGTTCTTTGATGTAATGGGCCTTAATTTGGGCTTTATTCTTTCTTATGTTATGTCTTTTTAATTTTCTGCCCAACTAGGGGCTTCTCTGTAAATTACTAAAGTTTAACTTAATGAAATAGAATTAAGGGAGTAAGAGAAGGGATTATGTTAAGAAAATCTCTCTCTCTAAACCCAAGTTGCCGCCACCTTCTTCATCTTCTTCTCTCCTCTTGAACTTTGATTTCTGCTACTTTCTTTTGAATTTTTGCAACTTTCTAAACAGTCCTTTCTTCTCAAAAGGCTGTTTTTCTTCTCACCACAACTTCTGCTTCCAAGGCATCAGTCATCCACGCTGGCCCACTGAAATCCCAAACAACACTAGTACACTACCATCCATCCTAAGGATTAAATCTCCCATACCAGCCAATCCCAAGTGTGAACCTCCAAGAGATTTCTGTCCAAATCGCCATTGGTAACATCCCTGAAGTGCTTGCAAGAATCCATCCACAAGAAATAAGTAAGACAAAACTCTCCTCCTACGACACTCCAAGGAGAAGGATTTGTTATAAAAAATAGTTCTACTAAGCACTTCCAAAATACGCCACAATATAGCATGGCGGATAGCTTTCCAAAAAAATCTCACCCTAGATCCCAACATGCAGGCCAGCCATTCGATGCTTACAAAGGTTATAACATATATAGAGTATCTTTTCAATAGACGCCAAAATAAATGACAAAGAATACCACCCAAACCAGGAATTCCAAGTACCAACCCAAAGGAAATTTTCTTAATTCCTAGTGTGATCCCTAAATTTGTTTCAGTTTAACCATGACAAAAATTGTACCTAAAACTGGAAATCAACCCTCAGAATGTCAATTTTTTCACTTGATTTAATGGAAAGAACTAACATTGAGAAATATCAGTTTGCAGCTTAGCAAGTACCTACAACTTGGCCAAGCAGAGGATGTTTTTTACAGGTGACACCAATACTACCCCCCCCCCCAAAGTTCCAGCAAACAAACAATGATAATTAAACAAATAGCAAGAAGACAAAGTTATGGTTCAATGTTACCTTTGTTTCCTTACAAATGAATTCCAAAGATGCATGATCTGTTTCTCATCCTTGGTCACATCCACAAAATCATCAAGCATCTGCATGGTAGTAATTAGTCAAATTCATTAATAGTAGGCCTTAAAAATAGGCATATCAGATATATCATTACAAATGGGCAGAATCATAGCCTGTCCCCTACAAAAGCCAGCACAGATGACAAGAATAGGGGTCAAATTTTGTAAATTGTAATGCGTTGACAACTACAATAACCATAAAAGAGATGAACTAACCCTTATTTGAATGAGTTTATAACTAGAAATTTCAAATAATTAGAGAAGATCATAAATAGGTCCCTCATAAACATGAAATTTTAAAAATCACTCTGAAAACTTGAATATAAGAAGCCAGGGTTCTCATTCTAATAGAACTGAGTTTTTTTCTTCACTTTAAAAAGAAACCAAGGCAAAATAGATCTAACAGGATACTACTTGTATGCCTCTTATTATCCCAAAAAGATTGTACTTCTTTCGAAGAACCGCAAAATGCAATGTAAAAAACGAGAAGATTAGGGTGATAACTTTTGGCTTGCCATGACCTGAAGATAGTGTGCAAATCACAATTAAGAAGTTTGTGGATACTGAATAGCAACAATTTCCAGGATTGTTAATATGAGCATGACCATCAAGCCAAACAACAAAATCTTCAAATAATATGTCCAAATGATTGATGGCTAAGACCCCAGGGATATTATTTACTCGAGAATGGTTCCTTTGCTATTTATTATAATATTTGTAAGGAAATGAAGAATCACATTTAGATGATAAATAGAATACTTGGATAGGATAAATGGAGAGGAGTAGTGATAGGATTCTATTGGATCTCAGATTAAAAGGAGTTTCGGAGGATGACATTAACCAATTTGTGCAAGAAACTCATAAAGGATTTTCTATAACCCTTTATTTACATGGTTCAAGAGAGCCAGGTATATCATATATGAGACTTTCCTTTATGGTTCATAACATCATTTAAATGATATAACTACCACAAAGAAATTAAAGAAAGAAGAAATAAAGGAAAAATCAATAATACCCTTCGATCTTCAAAATCTGCAATATCATCATCAACTTCATCCTCACTATCCCGATCTGATAATACTTGCTCCAATGCCATCGGCTTCAACCACAATAAAAGAATCCAATTTTTTAAATAAATTTGCATAAGAAAAAAGCAATCTTCTAAATAAGCAAACTTCAATTGTTATCAAATTTCCTTACTTTCTTTTATTGATCAGAAAAATGCCTATTGCCCAAAACGCAAGCAATACGCAGTAACATGCACCAAATTCTTAAATATTTACAAAATCAATTCACACAGAAAATATAAACACACTGCAAATAATTTGGTCTTTTATCTGTTCATCTGAATTCAGCCAAAACAACCTACATACGCCAGATGGATACAGGAATAAATTCTACACCTTTCATTGAATTTGGATAATCTTAACACAAGGTTCAAAAGAATTATCTATTACAATTCATCCCAGAATAATTCTCCCATTTGTCCCTTGTTTGGCTAAAGAACCAGCCAATGCTTATCTTCTAAACCATCTAACCAATACACGGATCTTTCTTGATCTCCCTCATGCTTTGCCTGTGAATCCATATCCCCATACTACCTGTTGGTAGCCACTCAATCACCAGCTTCAAATCCTCCTCCACTTCAATTGGCCCAGAATGTAATGCCACAACCTTTCCTTTTCCATCTCTTATCACACCACCTATGCACAAAGGACCTTGATTGCCAAAGGAGCTTCCATCAAAATTTATATATCGTTGACTTACTGGAGGGACCCAATTGAACAGTTCCAAAAAACAGTGTGCACCCAATGCTGTCGATTAACTCTTCTTTTGTTTTTGCATCTTCATGAAAGATTCTATTGTTCCTTTCATGAAAGATTAACTCTTATTTTAGATGTCTCAAGAAATTTGCATAAAAAAGACCTGCAACACAAGAAGGAGGTGTCCACTTGCAACCAAAAAGAGAAGAAAACCATTCCTGTGGATAGACTAGTAATTTAGTGAAGTCCCTGCCATATTAGTTGTCTTTTTTTATTTACCTGTTATTACTCTTTTGGGCCTTATTATTAGTCTTTCTGGGCCTTACTGAACCTACTATTATTGCTGTTATTGTTTATTAAGGAGTGTGTTTGGCGGCAGGGGTATAGATGTCTTTGTAGATCTTGTTATAATAGAAAAATATAAATACCTAATCTGGGCAGCAGAAACTAATGAAGATCTGCGCCCTTTCTCTTCTCATTCTTTTTCTATTCTCTTCCCTTCTCTTCCTCTCTTCTTTTTTCTGTTTTTCTTTTATTTCTTTTTGGTTTTCCTGCTGAAACTACAACAGAATACTGATCAACTGTGAACAGCACCCACCATCTATTCCCAAATGTGAGAAGCAGATGAACAAGAGATTAGTAGATGGGTCACAACCTCATTACTGCCAAGACAAATACAACAAACATTAGGGGAAAGACACCAATTTAGCCTCCTTTTCTGCAACAAATCACAAGTGTATCTTAATGAGAACTATTACTCAACAGAAAGGCATATCCCTAAGAGGACATTGTCTGAATTGAAGAGAGAGGTAGAGCATTAAAGAAAAAGGTACACGCAAAAAGACATACACTGGTCACACTCGATTGTCAAGCAAGGAAGGATGCAAAAACCCTAAAGTCAAGGGACTAAGAAACTCATCGAGAGCCCTACTTCAGACTCAAGCAGCCCTCTAGTCAACCCTAGATCCGAAGCACCCCAACACAATGGTCTAAGAAATAGTTTTTGTTTTTGAAAGGAGATGATAGATAGAAGCAAACCTATCTTTGAGAGACCCCTCCCTAACCAAATGTCTTCCCAAGAAGCACTTAGTTACTAGAACAAGCATCATACCTTACAAAAGGAACAGAGTACCATGAAAAGCTTTTCAAGGGGAAGAGTGGGATGCCATTGTGTCAAGACCAGCATCCCAACCGTTCAATAAAGTTAAACTATTAACAGAAATAAATAAAAGAACGTTGGTAGTGTATAATATCCTTCATTTTTGTAAAACACCTATCTTTTACGATCAGAGGGATAACTTTTGCATACAAGACATGATCTGCATGCCTCTACTTGCATATCTTCCCTTTTGTTTTAATTATATAAACAAAACTATCATTAATCATAAAGAAAAAAAATCATTGATCCTGCTAACTTAGGAGACAAGCAGTGAATATTTATATTTTTCAGAAAGGTAAGTACCAGATGCCATATACAACAACCTTCCATGATACATGTTCAGTGTTTAAACAATGCACCAAAAATTCAAGATGCATCATGCGTCAGATGACAGAGGCAACATTCACAAATAAAACCAATTCTTGATAAAAAAGTTAAGAGCAAAGCAGGAAAAATCACTATACAGGAAAAAGAGTTGCCTATCACCTGAGCTCTGTGAGAGTGAAAGAACTGCCTCTTCTGCAGAAGTGTACGACTGAAAAATAGAATTGGATCAGTTAAACCAAATAACGATAACAGTAGACATAATTGACCTTTGAAAAGCACCAATAGTTTAAAATGGAAATAATAGAATCATATTTGTCTAATCATTATACTATACTCAACCAATAGTCCTACTTTTATCTCAAAGATGCCCCCCCTCATTTCTTTATTCAAGATTAATCATCGACGTAGTGTCAGTTAAATGGACAATTAATGCACATCTTCCATTAATAAAATTATAAATTGAATACCTCCCTTCCTCGTTGCATACAAAAAAAAACTTCCTATCTTTTCTTTCCACTATTAATAACACATTCAAAAGCATGTATCTCCCCACTCAAAAGTATAATTAGCAGCATGACAAACACATCCACACAATAAGATAACGATAAAACCCAAAATAACATATATAAAAGACACTATAAGGGTACCCAATACTATAGAACTAGGGAAAATTCAGAATTGTTAAACTGTAAATTGGCACAACATAAAAATAAAAAAAGCTACTAAATACCTAACCAATTCTTCTAAAATTTTACAACACAACTAAAGCATGACTGAAAAATCAGATGACAAATTCGGACCAACATACAACCTGCAAAATGACTAAAATACCCCTACTGCCCAGGAAATACAACATATATATATTGAGAAAATCCCATATCAGTATTTGGATCCAGCATCACTAGCTCAGTTAGGTTTATTCATAAAACCAGATGCGCATGCACACTTTTTTTGAAGGCAAATCAAAAGGAATTTCATTATAACAAAGGAAAATTACATCAAACCCTAAATGGAGAGAATAAGCATTCGCACATAAAATAAAGGGTTAAGAAGGCCAAAAAATTGCCTGTGCTAAGAGATAACTGTAAGGAGTTGCCACAGATTCAAGAATATGGATTTTATCCATTTTTATAAATAACAGTAAATTGTATTTATTATAAACAACATGAAAAATACATGATTTACATACACCATTAAGAAGAAAAGTCCAACACATCCCCCCATTAATTTCACTTTACAACTGTGCCCAACAAAATCGATCCCAAATATGGATTTTATCTTTGGTTATACAATAAAATTACATGTTAACCATAAAAAAAACGATTACTGCATATGCATTTCATATATCAATCCCCTTGCCTAAAATCCTTTGTCCTCTACTGCTGTAAGTCTAGACCAATAAATATCAACAATGTGTACACAGGAAAGTGTCATGATAGTTATGGTGATGAACTTACTTTCGAGGGTCAGATCTTTCAGCAGACAATTTCCGCATCTTTGCAAACTGCAGCATGGCAGGGGGTGCAAGGTTGCTTCCAGATATGGGCTGAAGACATTCCAGGCCTGCTGAAGACTGAGCTGTGGCAGTAGAAACACCTGTAACATTAGGGCTGGATGCAACACGTTCTGCATACTCTGCAGTACAAGGATCTCCAAAGCCATTGCTCTCTGCTTTATGGCTTTCATTCTGAAAGCCATTCTCACTGAGGATCTTCGGAGTTTTTTCCCCTCCTTTAATCGTATGAGCATCTGGATAATGACTTTGCTTTTTCAGTACTTTTTTATGGATGATACAAAAATAGGAAGGAAATTAACATCATGGTGAAAGAACAGTAAGATCCCTCCACCCAACCCAAGCTGATAATGGAGTACATGTTATAAGAACCAGAATTAAATCACAGTATAGTTTCTACCAAAAAGTTTCCTAGTAAAAAGTTTATCCAATCAGGTTAACAATAACCCTTCAATCTATATTCCAATGGATCTTTACAAGATAGATCTAATCAGAGTCAAGTATGATATGATAGTTTTCCCCACAAGATGAACCAAAATGCAATGAAGCACTTGAGCTTATGGCATGGATTCATAAGATAGGAATAATTGAAGAGTGGTATTGTTCTAGTATTACAGGTTACCAACCATTCTTTGCCTTTTGATGGGAGATTTGATTTGAAGGCTCAGCAGTTGTTGGGTTCACCTTAACAGGAACAGTAGAACTTGTACCAGCATTCTTTTCTACATGTCCTCCACAAAGGCCTTCCCCCATCACTTCAGGTAAGTCCAATTTGACAACCTGTGGGTGTACATGCTTTGCATTTTGAGCAAGGCTCTTTGATCTCTTTCGCTTCCTTGGCTTTGAGCTGCACATAAGAATGAGTTCACACTTTTCAGTTTTCCCCATTTTTTTGAGAGAACTATAAAATTGCAGTGGGAACTTCAGTCACAGATCTGCAATTACCAGAAGAAGAATGTTTGTAGCCTTGGATCAATACCATCTGCAACAATCTAAAAGAACAAAAAGCTGACTTCAGAAAACCAACATAGCAATAGAATAGCTTTCAAGGCCACTCCATGCATTTTGGTAAGCATTCAACAATTGCAATTATCATCAGAGACCCCAACCAGACACACAGGACTAGTTATGCATGCAATTGGTGTCGACCTGCCGATGTTTTCTTATCTTGAGTAGGTTACAAATTTTCACAAGTAAAAAATGAATGCCCAAGGAAAAGAGTTAAATGAAAGAATAATTCACTTCTTACACCTTTCACACCCATGGTTTAAAGTATCAATACGATACGCCCGATACGGGGCATATCATATTGTATCTTTTGAAAAAGATACGGTCCGAAATGCCTGTTGCCAGGTGTTTCAGACCCCCAACCATGGTTTAAAGTATCAATATGATACGCCCGATACGGGGCGTATCGTATCGTATCTACGGTCCGAAACACTTGTTTCCAGGTGTTTCGGACCCCCGACTTTTTTTAATAATAAAAAACACATTTTAAGCTTCCCAAAAAAACAAAATTTGAAAAAAAAAAGTAAAGAAAAAGGTGTTTCAGCCGTTTCTAAGTACCGATATGATATGGCCAATGTGTATCGTATCAATACTTTGAACCTTGCCCCCAACTTTTTTTAATAATAAAAAACACATTTTAAGCTTCCCAAAAAACCAAAATTTGAAAAAAAAAACTAAAAAAAAAAGGTGTTCCGGCCGTTTCTAAGTACCGATACGATACGGCCAATATGCGTATCGTACCGATACTTTGAACCTTGTTCACACCTCAGATCACAAACCTACACAATAACTAATAAGAAAACCTATACAAGAAGTACTTGACTGAAACACAATTTCACACCTCAGATCTCCAGATATCAGTTTTTACAAAGACGTTCACTGCTTGGTACTCTTCAGTCACCTACAAAATAACATTGTTAAGTTACATGCTACACAGCAACATAATGATCATAAACAAACTGGAGATTCCTGAAGTTTACCAACCCAAAACTCAAAGTTGAACAGGTCATGTGATGAGCACAGGTGATATCTAAGACCCTACAAAGCAAAATGAAATTTTCAAGTGGCAATGCTTGTGAAACATAAACAAGCCTGACTATCAGTATTTAGAAAATAAAACCAAAAAATAGGCATAGATGTCAAAAGTAAACACCACCTTAAAGCTTGCACACTGCACCAAGCAAAATGGACAAGAGAAGTCTTCTGTAACTGACAAAAAGTATAAAAGTATTTCAGTCAGTAGATCAGAAATTTACAGAAAACAGGGGAAAAGAGAAAGATTAAACAATAATGGGCTTCATTGGGACACAATATATTGGTGGATTCTGTAGGTGTCTTATCATTGACTAGGGTGTTATCTTGGCTTGAGCCACAGCTTGTGGCTCCATTTGGAGTGCAATGGAGCCACACACACACACACCAAGTCTCGAGTATTGGGCCCAGAAAGAGCCAATAAATATCCAGGCCTGATGTGAACCAGGGCCAGGCTATGACTGATAAATCCTACTTATTTTCCTTCATTTTTAATACAATTTTTATTTTAATATCTGAAAGGAAGATAAGGGAATAAGGACCAAAATTGAATGATGAGAAATATAATTCTGATTTCTTGATGTGAGAATCACGATTACAATTATCACAAATTGATATCTAGTGAGTATTCAAGGACCAATGAGTCCTTAATCTCAAATAAGTATATAACAAGGTTAAATTAGAACAAGTTGCCCACAGCTTGTGCATCAGAGCATATCCTCTAATGTACTCTCGCGTTTTGTGAACTCATACTGGTATCCACTCTCAAAAGAAAAGCTTACATACCTTCTGTCTTTTGTAACATGTTGTTGTAGTACCTATAATTGAAAATGACATTTCCAGATCTCAACCTAGATAATTAAAGGTTGCAAATTATTAGTAAAGCCTTAAAGAGGCAAATAGAAAACATATAGACCAATCTAGAATACAAAAAAGAAAATATGGATCCAGTTGGAACAAATGGAAAACAAAAACAGGAATAGAGAACAACATTTGTATTTTCCAGATATTTTCATGAGAATGATTAAAAACTGTTGGCAGCATAACCTGCAGAAGCAATACTTCCGTATGAAGCTCCAAAACAGTTGTCATCTATAAACCCACTGTTTGGCTAGAGTATCTGCCATCCATGATCACATTGGCTCCCACACGCCCCACAGTTGGGATGTGCTGTGGGGTGTGCTCTGTGGAGAGCCAATCCAAACTCTGGCCATCACATTTGCAGTCCTTCTCACCCAAGTAAAGTGTTTTTTTAAATCCAAAATCCAGCCTGTAAATCCTTCTATCTCCATGAGATTTAAGATGTTTTAAAATGGGCAAGGTTCGAATGGCATAATATGGTGTTCTCTCAAGTGAGGAAATTAGTTGCATGCCTATTCCTATTCAGTTTCAGAAGAAAACACTGATAAGGAGAGTTTTGGAAAGGAAGAAGAAAGGTTTTCTTTTCGAAACCCAGAGCTGACGCTGGACAAATGGATGTCGGAAGTCAGATAAGTTACAAAGAGAGAAACCTTTGTGGGGATTGATGTTTTTGGGTTGTTGTTGCGCACATGGAACACACAAGCATTCAGACAAGTTGGAGAAGCTTGTGGAAGATTTAAACTCTGGTTTTCGAAGCAGGTTGTGGGAGCAAATCCAGTTTGCAAGAATACTCACTAAAAGAAACAATATTAAATTTATTCCTACTTTGTTGGATGTAGTGAGAATGGGCCGAATGAGCCTTAGTGTTCTTTATTTCTTTTAAGTAGTATTTAAAAGTTCTGTTTAGTAGTTATGGGCCTTCTTTTATTTTCTTCAATTATTTCTTAAGTGCTAGCAGCCCCATTAAGGGCATCCAAATAATTGTACTCAGACTTAGAATTATTAATAAAAGTAATGAAAGGGGCTAGAGAAAGAGGTTCGAATTCTTCTTTTCTCTCTTCCTTTTTTTCCTTCTTCTAGAACATATTGCTGAAACTTCTTTCTTCTTCTTTCTCTTTCTCTCTTTTCTTCTTTTATTGCATTATCTAAATTATTGTAGGTGTAATTTTCAACTTGATATCAGAGCAAGTTCTCACTTTTGACTTTTTTCTCCTTTCTTTGCTCATACATAGTGTGTATGGAGAACTGATCGGTTGATCAATCAGCTACTTATGCAGCCCAGTTAGGAAGGTTTTTGGAGAGTATTGAGTTGAAGCCCAGAGCAGGTTCTTGGAGATTTTTCCGAAAAACCCTAGAAAATTGGAGAAACCTTGTTATAAGTTGTAGAGAAAGTTTGAACCAGGCACTTGGGGATCAGAGGTAAGCCTTTTGATTTCTATTAGGGGTAGTTTTGGTTGGATTGAATTCTGGAACCTCTGGAAGGGGCTATTGAATTTTCTCTCCATCCCGTAAGACCCTGTTAAACCCTAATTTTGGGAGGTTCAAATGTTGTTCTTTGCTTAGAACAGTAAATCTAGCTTAGTAAATCCCTATTTTATTTTCGTTTGCATTCATTTACTCAATGGAGCAAACTAGAGAGACCAAATATTCCACAGATTCCGGGTTTGGACATGGGGTGTCGGTGGAGAATCTTGTTGGAGCTGTGACTACTGTGAAACTAAATGGGACCAATTATTTAGCTTGGTCTCAATCTATTAAGATACGTGTGTAGTAGAGGAAAATGGGGTTATATTACCATGATCCTACCTATGAAAGGTGGATGCATGAAAACTACAAAACAGTGGGTTGGTTAGTGAATCCTATGTGTAGAGAACATTGATGTGGGCCCCACAGCTGTGGTCCCCACTGTGTTTGTAGGACAGTATGTGTAATTATTTGTTTCAGTCATGGTAGTGTCAGTTGGGGCCAGTTTGTTATTTCAGTTGTTATTAATTTCGGTTATTTATTTTATTTGTCATGTAAGTACTAAGGGCAGATCTGTCCTTTTCTCTATGTACTGAACATAACCTATAAATACTAAGAGAGTRGCGGYGGCAGAKGTGTTAGAATCTGTCCCTTCTTTCAAACCTTTGTGTTCTCCTGTTCCTCTTCTCTCTTTTCTCCTTCCTCTCACTATTCTTCTACTTGGTATCAGAGCCTATCTAGGGCTTCTCATGTGTGTCKAGTCCAGCCGACCACAAGAGAACCAGCTAGGGCTGGAAGCTTATGAAGCAGTATTTGTCGGCTGATTCTTGGAGATTACCAGGAGAGTTTCGCAGCTGTTGAGGACTTTCCACGGCTTGCAGAGTGTTGGTAATCAGGAAGAAGCAACGAAGGCTAGGGTTCAGGCAACCCTGGAAGGCAGAGAACAGCATTCTTTGAGTAAGTTTTATTTACTTTCCAGAGACTTCTACCAGTCGAGATAGGTTGGACCTATCTAGAAGGAGAAGCCGAACTGGTTTAGGGTTTTTCTCTCTAATCTAGGGTTTGACTGTTGGGCCAAACCCTCTTTATCTTCTTGGAAAGTGATTGTTTTAGGGTTTTCTCTCAGAGGTGATCAGTTTTAGGGTTTCACATTAACCCTACGACAGGTTCTAACTATACGGACTGCTTGGAAAGTGCGGCTGAGCACTTATTTCAGACCTACGATTAAAACCCTAATTCTGCTCCAGCATCTCAGATTGCTCTCTAAGCTGGTTTTAGACCTATTTTTGGCTTCAAGCTCTTCTAGGGAAAACAACTTGTACGGACTACTTGGTACTGTGATTGCCGATTGATTTCAGATCAGATTTGTACTGGTTTCTTGCATACTGTGATTGTCGATTGGTTTCAGATCAGACCTGCACTAGTTCATGCATATACCGTGATTACAGATTGGCTTCAGATCAGACCTGCATTGATTCTATATTGTTTTCGGATTGTGATCGACTGTCCAAGTGCTGTTTTTTGGTGTAGTGACTCTAACAGTTTGTAGCTACTRATTCTTGACCAAAGATGGAGTTTAAAAATCAGGGAGAAAGTAGTTTTGGGAACAACAGTTATGGTAGTATATCTGAAACCCAGTTTCAGATTACAACTGTGAGATTTGATGGGTCAAATTACTTGGAAAGGGCCCAATCAGCCATGATGGCTATTGGGGGAAAGGGAAAACTGGGTTACCTCTTGGGAGATGTGAAAGAACCTTCCAAAGAGAACCCAATGTACACCAAGTGGGTTCAAGAGAACTATTTGGTTATGGCATGGCTGTGTAATTCTATGCAGCCACATATCAGCCGAAATTACTTGTGGACAAAGACAGCCAAGGAGATATGGGATGTT
>NW_010729171.1:1475066-1485766 GCF_000365185.1 Nelumbo nucifera
CTGGAAGAAACAGACTTGTTGGGTGCCAAACCAGCTGAAACACCCATGGACACAAATACCAAGCTAAGCAGTGATATGGGTGAAGTGTTTGAAGACCCTRGCARATAYYGWCGACTTGTGGGYAAACTGAACTACCTAACCATTACCAGACCAGACATCTCATTTGCGGTTAGTGTGGTAAGCCAGTTCATGCAAAAAACCTCTGATTGCTCATTGGAATGCAGTTCTGAGAATTGTGAGATATTTAAAAGGGGCTCCGGGTCGCGGTCTGATATACAAGGGTGACGGAAAACTTGAAATAGAAGGGTATTCTGATGCTGACTGGGCCGGTTCTATGTCTAATCGACGGTCTACTACAGGCTATTGCACTTTCCTGTGAGGTAACCTGGTGACATGGAAAAGTAGGAAGCAGACGGTTGTGGCAAGAAGTAGTGCAGAAGCAGAAGCAGAATATAGGGCTATGGCAAGAAGTAGTGCAGAAGCAGAATATAGTGTGGCTAAGGAACCTTCTACAGGAAGTAGGGTACAACATCAAC
This sequence comes from Nelumbo nucifera, assembly GCF_000365185.1. The sequence goes on from NW_010729171.1 coordinate 1,475,603, forward strand.
ACTCCAATGAAGCTCTATTGTGATAATCAGGTTGCAGTTCATATTTTCTCTAATCCTATATTTCATGAAAGAACCAAGCACATTGAAGTTGACTGCCACTTTGTGAGGGAGAAGGTGCTGAATGGAGAGCTAGACACTACACATGTTAATACMRRAAAYYWGTGGGCTGACTTATTTACAAAAGGCTTGAGTCGGGGAAGAGTGGACTACATATGCAATATACTCCCAGCTTGAGGGGGAGTGTTAACGTAGGGGTATTTCAGTCTTTTTACCTAGAATAATGTTGCTGGTATGTAATGTTGTGTTGGAATCAGTGCTCCTCATTTAAATAAGGGCACATATGTCTTTTCAATTGTTTTTAATAATATATGTACTGTCTGGCCGACTGGGAGGATGTTATGTTGACACTTCCAGTTCGAACCAGATTTTCTCCCTTCTCTCTTTCTCTCTTTCTTCCACCTTTCTACTGCTTTCTACATAACCGATCTCAGACAGACAGAATTCCAAGGCAGGTCGAATCATCACAACCTCTTTGGAACATTAATGTGTAACATCATCCCTCGAGCTACTTCAAGAAGGTGTTTGTTTTTTCTCTCGGCAACACCATTTTGTTGCGGTGTTCTTGCACACGAGCTCCTATGAATAGATCCATGGGAGGCAAAGAACTCATTTAGCTCACCATGGAAATATTCCTTGGCATTATCTTATTGGAAGATCTGTATTTCGACATGTGTAAACACCATCCTCGGGAAGTCTTTCACAATCTTTGGAACTTCATCTCTGATACGCATTGGGAATACCCATGTCTATCGGGAGAAATCATCAATCAAAGTGATAAAGTACTTATACCCGCCCTCAGAGGTTATAGTGGTATGCCCCCATACATCAGAATACACAATATGAAAAGGAAAACTAGATCTTTTATTACTTAAATGAAAAGTTGTTCTACATTGTTTGCTCAACTGACATGTTTGACACTGAAAATCTTACACTGAACATGACTTAAATAAAAACGGAAACAAAGACTTCATTATTTCAAAGGAAACATGACCTAATCGACTATGCCACAAAAAAAAAATTGACTCTTATTTGACTGACTACATGACACTGAGGACGACACCAAGAGACCAACTTTGTTGTCGAGAATATAGAGACCCATCCATTAGGCTTCCTCTACCAATCGTCCTCCCAGAAGTTAGATCCTGAAAAACACATGAACCAGGAAAAAAGGTTACACTATAGTTTAAAGAGTTTGTGATGCTACTGATTGAAAGCAAATTTATAGGAAGTTGGGGAACATGCAACACACTATTTAGGTTAAGGCCATGGGGAAGGGATATTGATCATTGGCCTGCAATGGAGGAGAATGATCCATCTGCAAGCCTCACTTTATCCCTTCTTGACAAAAAGCTATAAGTCTAAAACAAATTTGGCTTACCGGTCATGTGGTTAAAGGCCCCTGAGGCAATGATCCAAGGGGAATCAGTGGTAGTAGTGACACGGAATGCAGAAGCCGCATTACCTAATGTAGATGCAAATGAAGTAGGAGTACCAGTAACTGAACTATCCATGTCGCAAAGCCCTAACATATGACTCCAAGTGATCTCTGGAGAAATTCATGATATCTTCCTTGGGATCAAAACTAGTAAAGTGGTCCCGAGTAGTACCATCAACCTGAAGATCTTGGGTTGCACTTTACCCTGTTCTTGGTTCTTCACTGCGCACTTGGGCTTCCTGTGAATTTCCCAACATGTGTCATGTGTATGTCGCGAGCGCCGACAATGGGTACAAAACAATTTATCTTTATCATCATCCTTCTTGGAGTCACTTTTCTTCCCCATATTGTTATTACCAATTGCAGCCAATGCTACCTATTGCTCCCCCTTAGTTGTAACCATCACACTCCGCCTACTTTCTTCAGATTGAACAAGGGCATATACCTCTTGAACCGACGACAACTCTTTGCTTCCTAAGATCTGAACTCTCAAGGGTTCATAGGCAGGGTTCAGTCCCAACAAGAAGGCAAACACACACTGCTGAGAAACTAGCTTCCTGTAGGCCTTAGCATCATCATCATGTTTCCACTCTATAGCCTGATAATGATCCAATTCTTTCCATACGGAAGTAAGGGCTGAATAATAGGCAGACAAACTACGATTTCCCTATTTACAGGTTGAGGATTCAGCTTGCAACTAGTAAATCTTACCATAATGCCCTTGCTCAAAATAGGTGGTTTTGGTCTGTTCCCAAATCTCACTCGTAGTGTCTGCCCACATAAAGTTCTTCACATCAGGTTCCATGGCTGCGAGGAGCCAAGACATCACCATACTGTTTTCTTGGTCCCACCTATCATGTTTAGTTATCTCACACTTCAGTTCTTTCACTCTGCCATTTATGTAACCATCTTTCCCCTTGTTGTTACATAAAGTTTCACACTTTTAGCCCACTCCAGGTAGTTCAGGCCATTTAAAGGGGTAATTGGCATGGAAAACATCATGTTTTCGCCCCCCATACCAGCTGTACTACGATTTGGTGTAACTCCAGATGATGCTGAATCATAGTTTGCCATTGAGAAAAAAGGGTCACAAATATACCAGAGCAGATTCCACACAAACAGAATGCTATACTCCCAAGAATTTTCACTTCCGGAAGGAGAAAGATACTGCTGAAATCAGTTCAGCAATAGTTCGGCCCTTATAATAGCCCAGAAATTAGTCGAGCAACTAGTCTACTAACAGGCTACTGAAGACAGTCCACTAACAACAAGAGTTCGGCCACAAGCAGTCATTAAAAACAGAAACTACTAACAGTTCGACCACAGCACATGAGTAAAAAAAACCATACCCCTGTCCAGCACCTGTACGAAGGTGTAAACCTCAAAACCAAGGCCTTCTCAGCCCTTCACAGCATAGACTATAGAGAAAAAAGGGGACACATACCCCTGTCCAGCACCTGTAAGAAGGTGCAAACCCAGAAAAATATTTTTCACTGTTAGGGTTTCCTTGGTGTTACGAACAAGGAGAAACCCAATGAACAGCAGCCGCAGGAACTCTGAGCAGTCCGATAGAATTCATGGTCTTCCACGTCCAAGAGATCAAGAGAAAAAAAAAAACGATTGGGATTCAGATGAGAGAAAACAATTTTCGAGCCCAGAATTATTGCTCTGATACCATGTGTTCCTTCCTAAGAGAGACGAGAGAGAGAGAGAGAGAGAGAAGAGGAGAAAGAGGAGAAGAGAACGTAGAGGAGAAGAGAAGAGAGAGTCGATTGAGACTCAAAAACTCTAGGCTGGTCGTTCCCAGCTTCTTATTTATATTCACTTAATGTAATAAGAACTGAAGTTACAAGAATGCCCCTTGCAGTTCCTAATAACAAACAACTAACAAGGAAAAAAAGAAAGCTAGCTGTCAGCACCTAGATAGACTAGGCTGACAACAAGCTAACAGCATAGTAACACAAAACCAAACAACATACTAACACAAAACCAATAAATAAGATTCACAACACTCTTCTATAAATTTTCTAGTGTTTCCAGATTTTTTTATTTCTTCTTATGCTTAATCTTTACTATGGGAATGGTTGCCGAATTTAGTTTCAGATTTGTCAAAATTGTAGCTACCATATTTTGATTCCAAGTAATATTTTTGTATTTTAATTCACAAACGGAAATAGGTAGCTTGTTTTTTGGGTTTGGAACAATGAGATTTTGCTTCAAGTGCTCATCTTTCATTTATCCCCAATTTCTTTATTTTTATTAGAATTTAAATTTTATGTTTTATGCCAAACCTAAACAGTTGAATTCGAATCAGTCGAATATTCGATTATTCACTCAAATTCAATTACTGATTTTAAATATTCGATGGATACCGAATCGAATTCAAATCTTTATTTATGCAATCGAATTCGAATTCAGATATATCCTGATTCGCTTCAAATTCGATCCGTTTACACCTCTACAAGGGATATACCCAAGTATATGGGATAAATTACACTAAGACCTTTTCTCTAGTTGCTAAGATGACTTCAGTGAGAGTTTTTTATCCTTAGTAGTGAGCCATGATTCACCTTTGTATCAATTTGATGTTAAGAATGAATGCATTCTTGAATGGTGCTCTCACTGAAGAGGTATATATGTCCCTTCCTCCTAGTATATATGGCAAGGAAATGCAGGGTAAGGTGCGTAGATTGAAGACATCACTTTATGGCCTAAAACAATCTCCATGTGCTTGGTTTGACAAGTTTAGGGCTGCTCTTGTTCAATTTGGCTACACTCAGACTCAATCAGATCATACCCTCTTTGTTAAGAAGAAAACAGAGAAAGAAGAAAGCAAGAACATTTGATTGTTGAATGCTCCATAGTCTACAACTAGGGGTGCAACTTGGGTTGGCCTGACTTCAAGAAAAGGAAGTATCATACTAGACCTTTGAAAGTAGCAATGATGAAAGGGACGATGCTGAACCGGCTGGTGGAGATGGAGATCCAAGCAAAGCTAGTGAGGATGAGATTTGCATTGATGAAACTCACAACTTATCGAACTCAATAAACATGGAAAAGGTGATAGAAACATAGGCAAAAGTTAGCAAACTGTGGCACAAGGTGGTAGCGAGCATTCATGGAATAGCAACTAGTGAATGGGATACTGGTCTTGACCCTAGGGCCTCTCTTTCCTCACTCTAGAAAGCCATTTTTGGAGTCCTTCCTATCTGTCAGCCTTTTCTAAGATATGATGCCTGCTTGGGTGACAAAGTACTTTTTGAGAGGACACCTGGATTGTAGAAACTCCTCTTAAGGATAGATTCCCGAGTATGTATTCCCCATCTTTAAATAAATTCAAGGCCATTTCGTCCCTTTGTGTGTCTAAGTGTTCTTGGGATCTAGGCTTAGGGAGGGGTTTAAGGGATTCAGAGATCAGAGGTGAGTTTTGTAGATGATTTATTTTCTCTTGTGAATTCAGTGTTTTTAAATCTGTCTTGCCCAGATAGCAAAATTTGGTCAGAGCCCCCTCAGGTTTCTTCTCTTGCTCTTCATTTTCCAATTAATTCAATCTACTAATATGCATGTCTCTTTTCCTTTTAAAGAAGTGTGGTGTACTCCTATGCCACCAAAGGTTAGGGCCTTCTACTAGGAGTGTAGTGAATCTTTTCAACTCTAGTTTCTTCCAACAACCAAAGAAGAGGGGTAGGGTGATGTGGCAAATAATTAGAGCAGTTATTCTATGGTCGATTTGGGAAGAAAGAAACAACAGGATCTTCCAAAGGCAAGAAAGAACTAAAGAACTCACTAAAGGTATAACCATCAAGATCATACATTGGTTGAAAACTTTGGATCTTTTCAAGGACTTTTTCTTCATATGACATCTTTAGGGGATCAAGTGCTATAGTGGCTTCCTCTTCCTATTCTTCCATAGTTCAAGAACGTTGGTCCCCACCTCTATCTTATAGGGCAAAATTTAATATTGATGGAAGCTCTATGGGTAACCCAAGTCCTAGAATTAGGGGTGTCTTTAGGAATGAAGGAAGAGTGTTAGGCTTTTACTCTGGCCCAATTGGGGTAGGAGATTCCTTATGGGCTGGAGTGTTGGCTCTACTCCAAGGTCTCAAATTGGCTAAAAGCCTAAAACAATGGGGATTGAAATAGCTAGATGTGCAAGGAGATTCCATGCTGGTAATAGGTTGGTTGCAAACAAGAAGCTTGGGAACTTGGCCCTTCAAACAAAACATTAAAGAGATTATGTGTTTAGCAAGGGAGCTTGGGGTGCAAGTTGGATGGACTAGAAGATCAGCAAATGGAATGGCTAACACCTTAGCAAAGCAAGGAGACAATGAGGAGGTTTTGTTTTGGGCTTGTTTGTAATTCTGTTTTAAAGGCTCACCATATTTTGGTTTGGGTGGTGATAGTTGTACTCTTTAATTGATCATTGAAGTTACCATTTCCTATCCCAAAAAAGGGTCTATCTACAATAGGGGGAGAGTATGAAAAAAGAATGGAATGGTGGGTAAAAACAGACTTTCAAGAAGATTGTGGTTCTTGAGTTAGCGAGGATCAACGCCAACTCGACGGAGGTACAGACTTCTAAGTACTGTCCAAGTCTTCAAAGTTTTTGCTAGATTGAAAGAGGATCCATTTGGGACAGGACTAAATAAGAAGTCCAAAAAAAGCAAAAAAGACATGCAAGAAGAGCAAACCAGCAATGTTCAAGAATAAAGAAATGCAAGAAGATTAACCAAAATTTGTGAAGAAAAAAGTTCAGTTTCAGTTTTACCATGTTGGTTTGGTGCCAAATTTTATTGTTCATTTTGAGGTTAAGTCTTGGTGTGTCAGATAGGATGTCTCTAGAGCAGGGAGGGTAGAAATTGATGTCGATGTCTCTATCTTGGATACAAGTTTGGTTGTAGTTTTTATTTTTATAACCTTGGGAGTGATTGGTGAGAGTGGCATAGAGGCTTGTGGTGGTGGTGGTAGTTTTCTCTTCTCTCGGGTGACTTCTGGTCACCTTTCTTGTATTTTCTTTTCTCTTTATTTGTTACCAGATTAATACAATGCATCCATAATGAATATGTGAAGAATCACTGAGATAATAACAACCAACAATGTTTACAAAAAATTATTGAACCTGCTACCTCCACAACCTCTGATCAGTAACATAAAATTTATATCCACTAAATAAAGCGCTAAAACATACAAGAAGAGGGAAAGAAGATTTAAATGGACCACTGATAAAGGCCACCGGTCACATGTCAAACAGTTTAACCACTGGGTTGATTCAGTGACCCATTAGATCATTATATATAAATATACAACATATTATATATACTATAACATGTGATTTTGGTAATATGCAATTCTTTGCAAATAGAAGGTTATCACTCCAACTCCCCTCATTATCATAATACAATGAATGATGAAGTGGTGACCCAGGTGAGTTGTTGAAAACCGGCTGGACCACTAAAACGTAGCTGGTTTTCATCAGTTTGCCCAGGTTAATAGCAGGTCAGATTGGTTTTGGGAAATACAAAAAACTAGGATTTTAAAAACAGGATTGCCATTTGATTCACGAGTCTTACGGTACAACTGTCTCATCCAGAACACAAAGAAGAAATAAAGAATGGAAAGCATCGGCTGAGAGGAAACTGAAATTTAATTTTGATGGGTGTGCCTTGGCAACCCAGGTGTTTTAGATGTGGATGGAGTGATATGAGACTATAACAGCAACACTCTTCAGTTTTCAGGCCCAATCAGGCAAAGAATACTTTAGCAGTGATCAAGTCATCAATGACTTCTAAAAGTTGAGGTTCGTCGGATAGCATTATGTTTACACAACAAATACTGTGGGAAGAACCAAGTAGAAACCACTATCTGCTGATTCGGTCAAGCTTCTTGTGAAAGGAAGAGGGGAAAGTTGTAGATTTCAGCAATAGGAAGAGAAAGAGGAAGAAAAGGAGAAGAAGGTCAACTAGGATTGTGTATCATAACCCTAGCCGCCAGCCCCTCATTCTATTTATATTTAACTTAAATATGAGATATTACAAAGATGCCCTTAGTAGGGCGGCAACTCAAACTAAATAGTTACAACTCTTTTAAAAATAAAAACTAATGGGCCCAAGGCCCAACAACTTCTTAATTTAAAAGAAAATAAACTAAACACAGATCGGCCCATTCAACAAGAGGAAACTGAAATTTAATTTTGATGGGTGCGCCTTGGCAACCCAGGTGTTTTAGGTGTGAATGGAGTGATATGAGACTATAACAGCAACACTCTTCAGTTTTCAGGCCCAATCAGGCAAAGAATACTTTAGTAGTGATCAAGTCATCAATGACTTCTAAAAGTTGAGGTTTGTTGGATAGCATTATGTTTACACAACAAATACTGCGGGAAGAACCCAAGTATTGTCAACTACAATATCAACATTCTTGACAGATATTTATAGATGCATAAATAATGGCCATGAGATATCATACCAATTGTTATGTTGCCTTGGCTTTGATATCAAGGATGTAATCAATGTTGGCTTTGTTTCAAAATTAAATTGAGCATCAATTGAACCATAAACTAATAAATATTTAGAGAAATTAATATTGAAATTGTCAACTATGAGTCCAAAGTTGTAATATTGCATGCAACAAATAACCTACCCAAATTTCAAACCAAGTAAAACCATACAACAGAAAGATAGAAAATAGGACAAAGGCATTGCAACAAGGAAAGAACACCAAAAACCAGTAACAATAAATTATACTAATTATACATAGGATGACGGTGATGATGATGATGATAGAAAACCTAGAAATAAAAGGTTAGATACCGTATAAGGTGAGAGAGTGATGAACCAGGAACATCACTGCACATGTATGAACTATACGGAGATCTTTCTTTTGCCCCAACTTCTTGTGCAGAAATATTGACTTGCACTTGCCGCAATGAACTCTTTTGAGAATAACCATCCCAAGAAAACATAATAATCATTAGATTACTTTATTCTCAAAATAATATGGAATAGTGGCAGTTGAAGGGAAGAATGAACAAAATTCATAAGTACTACCAAAACAAGAACACCAAAGGCATAAACACACCATGGTTCCAGAATTTTGAGGAACTTTGAAAGATATACAACTGCCCTCATCCAAACAACTTGGCTGCAAAAGGAGAACAATACCAAAATAGATAAAGTAAGCTACCCATAGCAATAGGAAAAGATCAGCCTATACAACCAAATCAAGTAAAAATAATACTTATTTCAATTTCAATTGACAGTCAACTCCTCCAATACTCAACAGTCTTGTAATTTATTAACATCTACAAGAAAAAAAGGTTGGGTATTTTCTACTTCAGTGAGGATAAGTTTGATAACTGTTTTTCCCTGCAAACTGGAGAAGAGAGGCAAAGTTATAGCGAGCATGTAGATGTCAAGCGATCAAGTGCAGAGAAAATTTTAGCAGATGATGAGGAGTGGACTGAGATGCTCAGATGGGGTGTGAAGGAGACTAGACATATGGGAGGAGGGAGAAAGAAGTGCAAGAAAAAGGTGGCTCCTCATAGGGAGAGGAAAGCAGGCAAAGAGAACACAAGCAATCTGAGACAAAAGAAGGGGAAGAACAAGATATAATCTGAAAGGATTTAGGTACAGCAGTGATTGTAAAGGAGCCAAAGTTTGGATGATGTCTCATGAATTATGTTTTGATTAAGGATCCACAAATGTTTCTCTATTCGGATACAGATGCAAGGTTGGTTAATGGGTTCTAATGTTTTATATAGTGCTTCACATATTGTGTATAGGAGTGGAGATCAGCAGGGCGTGGCTTATCTGCTGCCACTCTTATTCCTTCATGGGTGTTTGTTTAGCCTTCGCTTAATCCATGTAGGATTATTCTCTTCTCATTTTTTTTGAATGAGATTTAAGTTTGCTATAATACCCATGCGAACATATTGAAACAACATGGAAAGGACACAGATAATAGTAAAATTTAATTGATGGGTTACCTCCACAAATCCGGAATGCATATCAACAGCTGACAGCATCTCAGCTCTTTGCCCCATATTCAAGTTCATACACTTCAACCATGACGAATAGAGCGACTCCAGTGGTATCTTTCCCCATAGGCAGGGTCCTTTAATACTTGCTGTCAAGTGAAAACTTGCTTTAAAATTGGACTACAATAATTCATGATATCATCTAATGTTCGTGCATCATATATTTAGAATAAAATGATAGATTAAAAAACAACTACCAGCATCACAATTCACATTTTTCCAACATCATCTACTTATATTATTTTGCCTTTGGTTCTAAAATTCACATTTTTTCTTCAAATTCCTCAAGGTATTTTATTGATATTTTTTATCTCAGAATTTGACTAGTTATATCAGTATAAAAACTTATCTCTGCAAATTTTTGTCTGAGTCGGGACAAAGTTAAATGAAATTTTGAGTCAGGACAAAGTTGAATGTGTTAGACAGTGTATGCCCTTAGCTCAAATCAGAATGATGTACATTATGACATTTATTGTAAATGAATAAAGTACATATTTGATTCATGTTATTATGGTGTGCTTCTGTGTAATACCCTTAAACTGGACACATATGAGACTCGTGTTAGTTTAGAATGTTCACAGCCATTGGATAGATCTGGGGAGATTTATTCTGCCAAGGAAGACACTGATATGCC
>NW_010729171.1:1493395-1507435 GCF_000365185.1 Nelumbo nucifera
CTCAAAAGATAACCACCACTCCTTCAACTTCTCTTCAAACCCAACCTCCTAAAACCACAAGTGTTCAAACTGAAAAGGACCCGACTTCCTCCTCAGGCCCTCCCCCCTAAGAAGAATAGGCCTATGATCAGACACAGGTCTTGGTAGAGCTTCCTGAAACAAGTTAGGAAAACTTTCCTCCCACTCTGTTGACACCAAGAATCTGACAAGCTGAACTAAAGTAGGATCGCCTTGGTTATTAGTCCAAGTGAACTTAGCACCAGAAAACGGCAAGTCCACCAGACCATGTCTGTAAACAAACTCACCAAAAGACCACATCCCCGTAGTCCGTCTCACACCTCTATTTTTCTCGTGGGAATCTTATAATGTTAAAATCTCCGCCTATACACCAGGGAATATTACCCCTACTCCTTATTCTGCCCAGCTCCTCCTAGAAGTTCTGCCTTTCAACATCATCATTTGGGCCATACACCCCAGTAATTATCCCTTTGAAATCTCCTGTCCCTACAACTTCAATGGAGACCGAGTAATTTCCAACCATGGAGTCACTGATCGTGACAGTATTGGAATTCCATACTACTAGAATTCCCCCTGCTGTTCCTGAAGCATTTAAACATCTCCACCAGCATTGCCATCTCCCCACACGCTTCTAACCACTGATGCATCCATTCTACTCAATTTTGTCTCTTGAAGTAAAATGACATCTGGTTTGCGTGCCTTTATTATGGAGCAGATGACAACCCTTCTCCACCCCGAACCCAAGCCACGAATGTTCCACGACAAAATTTTCATCATTACTCAAATACATTCCTATCCCCCCCCCCTTTCCCCTACTTCCTACCTCCCTTTTCTCCTCCCTCTACCACCGTCCTTTGTACACCACACCCTATCATTTAGGCCCCAAGTGAGACGTAGCAACTCCCTTTTCCCTTTCGCATTCTTCTTGCCTTTGGCATTCACTACACCTCTGTCCCGTAAAACCCTGTGTTCAATTTCCATTAGGAAGTCCTTCGTCTGTTTCTCGAGACCCTCCATTGAGACCCCAAGAAACTCCACAAAACTCAAGTATTTGGATAACACCCAACTCGACAGAAGTGTTCCCTCCGAGACTTCCCCACCCTCCAGCAATGTTGCCTCTCCATCACCCTCACTCCAACGAGCTTGTGTTTCCACCACGGCCATACTAAGCAGAAACTCACTCCCCTCTCCTTTTCCCGTCCTCTCTTCCGATGACGGTTCCACAACCTACAATGGAGACACTACTTCCCCATGAAGGCCCTCACTATTTCTCCATATCATTCTGAATTTTATTGGGGCTCCCTCTAAATTCAGGAACGTCGTCAGCAATCGTTCTGTCCACATCTTCGTCAGATGACACAGCTTCTGCCTCCACCATCACTGCTTTCCCTTTTCCCACTGCCTCCCTGCAAGGGCTCCTTGATTCTTCGCCTGTCCCCTCCTTCCCTCGAAGATCTTGATCACCCCTGGTCCCTTCTATACACATTTGGAAGCTTCCGATTCTGGCCTCCATACTCAAAGCTAGGTTCATGACTCCCCTGACTATCTCCCCCAACCGGCCCAGCAGCTAAAGAAAACTGGGTCCCAGTTTTTCATCGGTCCTCCCCTCTCTTATCCCCTAGCCCATGGTCCAAGCCCCTAATACGAAACAGATTCCTAGACCTCCTTTTGTGATTGAAATTCCGAGTCTTCCGTCCGACCCATTCTTCCCTACCCTCTCCGCCCATGTGACCCATCTCCAGCAAGCATTCCCATATTAAATCTTTCAACTCCTCTTTACTATTCGGCCAATAGCCTCTCTCCGACTTGTTCAAACTTTGAGTCTGAGGCCCTTGAACGCTGTCAGGCATAAGGTCAGACTTAGCACTCCTCTTTGCCTTGTTCGAATTTTGAAACCGAGCCGCCTGTCCGTAATCAGATACACTATTAGACGCTACCCTCCTCTCCATCGTCTGATTCTCCTTCCCGTTTACCACAATCGACGGTTCCCTTGTCATCCTCTCCAAATCTCTTGGACTTCAACCATCCGGGTCACCCGTGGAAAGTCCGGCCGACACGACACCCACCCTCACCCCCTTCTCAACCACCCCCCAGGTCTCTACTGCATAGCTTTCAATCACTTCATCCCTCGAAATGTTCTTCGCCGATTTCTGTAACTTCGTAACCGGCCTCACCGAAGGTTCCAGTTCTGGCCAAATGTGGATATTATACACCACTTCACCCACTCTAACATCCATCGTTGTCGGAATCTATCCCCTCCACGCCACCTGCAATCTCACCCATTCATAGGTTGCCAGCTCCTCTGTGGAGTCATTTGTGGCTAGGAAGCCCCCGTAGAAATCCCCGACCGCAGAGATGACTTCCGGACTCCACAAGATCAACGAGAGTCCATAAATACGGACCAAGATCTTTTGATCGAGATTACCTCTCCCGGAAGGTTCGTTGGAACTACAACCCGCACAGGCACTCCATCTATCAAGGAGAAGCATGTTCTTCCCCAGGTACCACGGCGCACCACTGAGAAGCGTCGCCGCTTCTTTCTCCGAGGGGACAATGAACAGAAACAATCCCTTCACAAGTTTTTTAACCTTCATCTCCCCTACAGCACCCCAAGCTTCCTAAGCCCACCTCGCCACTACTGCGAGATCAAGCACCTCTGCCACGAACCTACCAACAAGGCAGCCCTCCAAGAATTTTTTTCGAAGGTTTAGGCCCTTCTCTGACGTCTCAATGAAGAACAACTCATCACTCCGGAAGAACCTGACCTCACCTTTGGTTGGCCAAACTCGGGTTTCAGTCACTTCTTTGAATGAAACCCCTTTCCTGGTCTTTGGATCCCTACCGCCTATCCACGGCGGTCTCCTCATCCCTACCACCTTAACTGATGAACATGATGCTTTTCTCTCTAGTTCGGTTGTGACCTTTTCTCCTTCTTCTTCTTCTCCTTCTCCTTCTTCTCTCTGGAACCTCCAACACAAATCATGGTTGTTTAAAATATCTACGTAAGGATTTTTAAGATTTTTGCATTAAGTAGTTGCCTAGCATCACTGGATGAATTTGTGAAGAGCTAGAGGATACAAAGCCTAAGTAAGAAAGGGAAAATTTTATTGCACTTGATTCTAGGTGCAGTTTCCTGGTCGTTTTGGCAAGAAAGAGACTCAAGGATGTTCCAAAATAAAGGCTGTCAAGAGGATGAAGTGTGACAGAGAATTGTGGGGAAATTGTACTATTGGTCTGTGGTACAGCTAAATATTGACAGTTCTTTCTATAGTTCCCTTTATAATCTTGGAAGTCTGTTTGTAATTCCTAATGGGATAGTGGTCTGAATGATTTTTCTACTCTCCTTTGTATAGCACTGGTTGTACTTGTTTTGATCTTTTTCTTTTAATGAATGGATACTATACTTCTTGAAAAAAAAATAAAAAAATCAGAAAGAAAATTGAATCAATTCAAACCATGATTTGTATCAAAACTATTAAGGTTAGTTATATTTTTATAAACTTGTACAAAAACTAGAAACAGATATATTAAAAACTTAAAAATTTATAGAAAAATTATTTTACTATATTTTAAATCCATATCCACCATGCATGTACCTAAAAACAAATGAGTTCACCACTTGAACACTAGAAGCATAAGATACCATAAGATCACATTGATCAAAAAAAAAGCATAAGATAACATAATCAAGTTTGACTTGAAAGTCAACGAAATTATATATAATGGCTGATTAGACTAAATCATTTTCTAGTAAGGGCTTTCAAACAAGTCTCCCTTAAAAAAATTAAAAGAAACAAAGGAATGACAAAGTAAAGAACTAAGTCCTAATTGTCAAGTCACATTAATCATCTAAATCAGAAGATAATAAGATTTATGGATCCAATCATAGGATTCAAACAATAATCATAAGATTTAAACAGAAAAAGATTCAGATATTATATTTGAATTGAAAGCCCTAAGATTCGTGATTTCAATTGTGAATTGTATCCAAAATCATAAGATTTTGACCAACCCCCCCCCCAATAAATGCCACAAGAAATTTCCCGCTTTCTCAAATCAATCACAACCGAGATTTGAGTGAAAACCACACCACATTAAACACTTCATTTAATAAAAACACAAAAAAAAATTGAAGTATAAAACCCAAAAAAAAACAAAAAAATCTTGCCAGCAGTATCAATGAAGCATGTAAGAATCATAAAGTACAACAATCTAGCATCTGAAAACATCTAACATGTACATATTTTGTGACAAGGCCATCAGAACCTCTGGGATATCTGACTTACTTTCTGATATTTCATTAATAACATTGCTTATGTTATTCATAAAAAATAAAACTTACATGAAAATGATGTCATATCCAAATGGTCCTTTGCCATAGCACTTCCAGGTAAGGAATTGTTAGCTTCCCCTGCAACATGATTGAAATATAACCAAGTCAATCTCTTGAAAAGTCATATACTGGCATTAATCATATGCAATTAGGAAGTACCACAGCTGACAAGTAAGACGGTGAGTATGCTAGCTTTTTCATTAGCCGAAAGCCTATGAATCTCAGGGAGAACAAAATTTGCTTCAGTTTGACTCCTCCCCTCAAATTCACTTGAAGCAACTATAAGACAGGTTCGCGCAAGGCAAAAGACTGCAGAATTCTGTTGCTAAACACAGGGATATAAAGCACAAAAAATGAGCAATATAGTATAAAAAACAGATGGATATTGACAAAACCGATTGGGGTTAAGTGCAAATATTGACAAGATCATACCCCTGCAGCTGCAATGTCAGAAATGGGCCTAGCCAAAATGATGTATAGAGGTAAAAGATTGTGTGCTTGCACTCCATCATTCACAGCACCAGATAGGGACACAGTCATCTGAATCCTATAAATTTACCAGTAGCAAACCAATCAGTGTATGTACACTTAACAAAGACTACTGATGAAACCAACTAAAGAAAAGTTGTATAGAATCATTAGTAGCAGCAATAACAACAAAACAAGAAAAATAATAAGTAAACTTTAAATTCAATAGAAGTCAAAAAAAAAGGACTTTAGTTTAAACCAAATCAGGAAGTAGGTCCTTTCTAATGCAGTTATGACCTTACAAGGAAATCAAGCCAACACTAGCACTAATAAAGTACTAACAATGACATTATACCCATAATTCAAAGAAGAAAACATTTCATGAAGTTACACTTTATAGTTAGGAGTATAGCCAGCCACATAAGACTCAAGATGTGGGAGGTAGAATGGTAGACAAGAACAAATGGAGTAGGGGATTGATTGTGGAATTTATAGGAACTTGTATACATCAGTCAAGGGCCATCTACCAACATTAAGGGGGTTGAACCTCAAGATTGAGTTGTGATAAGGCTAGAGGATTGGAGAGAGAATATGAAAACGATGACATTTTGGGAAACAGTAGAAAGAAATGGGCAATGAAAAATATCTGGGTCCTATTGATCTCACAATGGCATTGTACAAAAGTAAGTTGGTAACCTGATGAAGATGATGCTAGAGCTCTTCAAAAGTGGTTGATAGGATGATGCCCCTAAAAGTAAACACAATGACAAGTTTTTATTGGCAACTGTGAAGAGAGGTTTAGTCAACCTTCAAGATTGTAGTACTGCAAGCAGTTCAGCCCTTTAAAGTCCCCATCTCCTGCAGGCCTAGAAGACAAAGCCAAACTTACACCAATGACAAGTTTTTTTTCTTGTTCTTGAAGAGGTAAAGTAAGATTTTATTATGTAAAAAAAAAAAAAAACGAAAGATACAGGAAGGGTTCACTGCACAAAGGCTGTGCAAGAGAAACACCTTACGAATCTTTGAAAAAATTAACCACTACACCAGCACTTGATACATCTCTTTTGAACAGCACATTTGAGCTCAGCCACCCTCTCAGATCATCTACAACTGAATTAATCACTTTTTCTACTTGGATCTGTTTTTAATCAAAGATCCTCCTATTTCTCTCCCTCCAAATGGAACACAGAACTGCCAAAGGAATTACATTCCACACGATCCTACCATTTTTGCTTAAACCTTCAACTTTCCAGCTCTCAAGAAGAGACTTGACAGAGTTAGGCATGCAAAAAGAACAGTGAATGGCCTTAACAAATGACAACTTTCCACCAATGACAAGTGTTAACACTCCACTAATCTCTAAAATCCCTGGATTGTTGGAAGTATTGGTAGTCTTATATTCATGTATAAAAAGCGTACTTTGGTGATCTTATACGTAATGGGCTGAGAGGGAGCCATACGTCTTACTGTAAGGGAAGAATTGTACATTTACATGTCACTCTTAGTGGGAATAAAACACAT
Organism: Nelumbo nucifera; assembly: GCF_000365185.1. The sequence continues at coordinate 1,499,736 of NW_010729171.1, forward strand.
TGAGGGAGTTGGATAGAACCCGCCGAACCCTACTCTTCCTCTCCTCTACCTTTTCTTTTTATTCTTCTTCTTGCACTCAAACCCTAAACTACTGATTCAGGCACACCTAACAAATTTTACTTGGCATTAGAGCAGTGCTTGACTGAGTCAGAGATTGTCTTTCAAACCTAGGGCTAAATGACCTGCCAACATCATCAGGTTGTAAGATGATGTCAGCGATCACATAGGGACCGATTGCCAGGAGAAGGGGATATCAGTTATCACCACCTGATAGAACAGGATTTACGGAGAATTTCGGTGTATGTTTCATGTCTATCAAAATAAGGTTTGTATTTTTCCAGATTTGTTGCTTGAAAAATCGCAGAAATTCAGTTCTTCATTTAAATCCCTCTAGAGCTCAATTAGGCAAGTGTTTCTTGTTGGGATTGAATGTGGTTGATGCATGGAAAATCTCTTCAAACTAAAAGTGATTTGACATTATTTGGAGACATCTGGAAATTCTTAAGAATCTTTTCCCCTTTATTTTACCACCCAGCCCTATTTGTCCCTTTTTTTTGGTGTTGGGGGTGGTAGTGCCTTTTTTGATGCTTCGGAGGAGAAGATTACTCTTATTTGAGCAGTTTAAGGTTTGGTTTCAGCCATTGAACGTTTCCAGAGCTCCTTTGTAGAAAGATATCAATCTGCAGCCTTGCATTTGACCATTTGTGTCTCAATTTTTCCTCAAAGACTGGTTATTTGATTTCACTATCCCCTTTGGAGTCTTGGGTTGCAGGTAAAAGTTTTTTTTAACAGTTTGAACTGTTGATATGGCAGGAACTGGTAATGTCAGATAGCATTACCTCCAGAGAGGTCTCAAATAGTATAGTTGTAATTTTTCCCTTAACCTTTGATCTCCAATTCCTGGATCCCTGAAATGTGATGTTGAACTTCTTACCTGAATCATAAGACACAACAAGCCCAACCCAGCTCCAACTTAAGACTTTTTCATCCATAAGATCATGCATTTCCCCTAAAGTATCACCAGTCACACTAAAGGTAGCCTCCCATTAGAAGCATAACAAGAATTCATGCATTTCCCCTAATTCACCACTTGGCAGATGCAAAGAGTTTAAATGGAACTCATGAAGGGAATCAATCTGTCCACCAACAAATCCAACCAACTAAAGGATTTATTGCCCTCCTTGAGAACAAAAGAACCACAATTATGGTAACAAAAGAAAGAACAGTCCACACTGAATTCTCTCAACCAAGGTGATCAAATAACCCATTCAGCCAAACAAAAACCAGTTTTCCATTATCACCCATTCTGGATGAGCATGAAAGAAATGAACAACGAGAAATCAGTAAACACCTCTTTCCAAACCCCAACATCAAGAATAACTATACATTGCAACCCTTCCTTGGTGGCTAGAGTGGCATCACTAGATCCCAAAAAATCCCCCCCCCCTCATGTTTTCACTTTTTTATCATAAAAACGGAAATTTTATTAAAGAAAAAAGAAAACCAGTACAAGGTGTAGGTAGGGAGGTAAGGCAACAGAATAAGGTTTCCCTGAAAGACAGAGGATGACCGGAGAGGTAAGGGAAGGAAGGATGTTGATATGGGCAGAGTAAGGGTATTTGCAATAGTAGTAGGGGAGCAAGAGGCCAGGATGCAAGAACTCTCTCAATACATACAAGATGATCTCAAGTGGAGGACCTTGAGCCTCCCCTATTTATAGACGAATGCGTAAGGCTATAAAGGGAGACAAGAAAATGATAGAAAGCAACTTATCTGTCCCAAAAAGGCGGTTCTGATTCATCAGATACATAACGGGTAAGCTCCCTAGGGTTTCGTCACATGTCCATGAGAATCTCTTGGGATCAGAATTTTCTGTCCCTAAAACTCTCATGTGGGAATGCTTATAACTATAGCCCCCTTCAATAGATCACTCGTAATCACATGGAGTGGTGATGCTCCTTTGATGAGCTTGTAACATCGGAAATAGAAGATCATTGCTGCTGTCCGAGTGGTGTTCTCTACTGTCAGGCTACCCTAAGAGCGGGACATGGTTTATGTTTATTAGTGACATCGCAGATTGCAGTCTTGTGTTTTTTTATCAGTAATTGCAGTCTTTTGCATTCACTTGTTCTGAATGATACTTCTGTCTGTACGGAAGTTAAAGAGCACATAGCAAGTGTCACCATAGGTTTTGCGTGGTTTGTTAAGTCACAGGGCCCCATGGTTTCAGTTACTAACAGCGCAGTTGTGCCACCATTGGCAATGGCAACGGACTTTATCGCGGGTATTGTGGTGGTTGCTTCTGTGTTATTATGCTTCTAATTGCAGTGTCTGCAATGGTGATCTAAATGTAATTACACAAGGTAACAAGATGCCCTCTCCCTTTCAGATGTATATGAAGGGATAAGAGATCCATCATATGGATGGCCAAACCCTGCAGGAAGGTTGGGTGAAATTTCAAAAATTTCTCTCTCTCCCATCTGGGAACCGCATTCCCTATTTTAGAAAATTGCATTTTCAGTGATCGTTCTTGAATCCAAAACCGGACCAGATCTGAAACCGAAAGATAAGAGTGGGATATACCTGATACAAAGTAGTAGTAACTCCCAATGAAGGTGTTCACGCCCATGGAGAATACCAAAACCCGCTTCCACCGAAGATGACACATTGTGTAATGAAACAGGATCAGCAAGATGGCTCTTCAGCAAGAACCAGGATCCTTCAGCAAGAATCGAACAGGGGCTGGTGAGCACGACTTCAGATTGTTTCTTCAGCCAAGAAACAGTATCAAGAACCTTTCTTGATCAATTCCTCAAGAGGAGATCAAACTAGGTAGGGATGGCAAGAATAGGAGAGAATTTTGCAGGTTGTTGTTTTGTGTAACTGAGGAATTCGCCCCCTTTATTTATAGCCTTCTCAGGATCAGCCTCCTAATCTAATTAGGAGAGAGTTCCTTAATCCAAATCTGATATTTGGATTTGGACTCTTGAATGGATAAGACTTATCTTATCCTTCAGCTAATCCTAATCAGATTATAAATCCTATCTTGCCTCCTTTTAATTAACTAACTTAAGCCTAGTTCGAATTGAGCTTTAGACCCATTAAACTTATGTGCTCACTTACCCCTAAACCTGCTGCCCAGTTGGCTCTCTTTGTATGGCGTGAGACCCAAACATTAATCTACACATCAGTCACATGGATTCAGCCCAGCCTTTGTTACAAGGCCTGGCCGAATTCACTGTAGGAGACAGTAAACCCCTGAGTCCATCACCATGGGCTCTTAATGGGCCCAACATTTATACTAAATGGTCCCTGTGTCCAACCACCTTATGAAAACCCAAGGACGATGGGCAGATGCAAGATTAGTCCATCATGTATTACCCTCAATGGTCTTACACTTAACCTCTCAACCTATAATGATCAAACACTGCCCGACAAGAGAGGACCTCTCCCTCGGCTGCAAGGAACAGTGTTGCACTCTATACTCACATGGATCCCGGGAATTAAAACCTTATGCAAACATTTTGAAACCATAATATATATAAGTATATCTCTATATAAATATATTTTGCAAAAACAAATTTCAACGGTTGAAATCAACTACCGGCAGTTTAGGTTTCCATCAGAGAGAGTGAATTCCCCGATCATTCACTTTGTCCGACAAATGTACTCAGAAAATTACATAGGCATAGAACTATCACTAAAAAGATAATCCCTGTGAGCACCAGATTTAGCTAGACTATCAACTTCAGAGTTTAGCTCCCTCGGAATCCAGACCACATGGGCATTTAAAGAAGCAAGAATGTCTCTCGCTTCAGCCAGGTAGTGAGCTAAGGCCCAAGACCCACTGTCAGGATTAGAAAGCCAGTTAATGGTGCTGGCTGAGTCTCCTTTAATGGTAAGATTTAGTAAGCCCATTTAATCCTGATGCCAGTTAGAGCTGCCATGACTTCGGCCTTTGTTGAGGAGGCAATCCCAACCGACCCACTAAAAGCCCAACTGATACCATTTCTATTTCAAATTACACCTCCAAGCCCAACTGGTCCCCACTGTTATTTACTTGTTTATGATAGTAGTTAGTTTCAGTTAGTAGTTATTTCAGTTGGTAGTTTATTATTAGTTTATTATTTCTTTTGCCGCCTATGTAAGCAGTAGGGGTAATTCAGCCCTTTTACTTTTATTTTGATTATTAATATAAAAGGATGAGTGGGGCGACAATACTAGTCAATCCACATTCTCTGAATTCTCCTCTTCGTGTTCTCCTTCTCTTCTTTTCTCCTTCTTCTCTTTTTCTTTCTCATTCTTTTTCTTGTTTATTACTCATTATACCTAGGACTGATTGCAGTCCTATTCGACTACTCCATGCAAAGAAAAAGCTAAACCAAAATACTACATTTCCAAATGCCATCACTTTCCACACCTAACAGTCTATTTACAAAATTTACGTATGCAACATAGAGGAGCCAAAAAACTACATCAGCATATATACTCAAGAATAATTATTTCGGGGGTTTATTTTCAAGTTCCAACAACTAAAGAGGTGTTCAGCAACACATATGCTTTTGTAAGCCAATTGTTTTTCTTAAAAGAAAAACATACATATTTTCAAACAGCCCCCAAGAAGCCTTTTTAATAATTAGAAATTTCATTACCTCCTTTTGCGCTTTGCTTGTATTTTGTAGTGCAAGCATCTTTGAAGAAAGGACGGCTGCAAATAAAGGTTCTCATCAGATTAGCACAAGGACATAAGTTGCTTTTTATCAATAAAAGATGAGTTACTTAAAAATCAAAGGAATGAAAAAATACAAGCATAATCCCAAAACGGCAACAAGACAGTCAAGAGACATCAAATATGTGTAGCAAGAGAGAATAAAACCAACATGACAACATAACCAGAAAAGCAGCTACAAACTATGCAGGAGCATTCCCCAATGCATCCCTCCTCCAAGGTTTGTACCTAGCATGACTGTCAGCCATCACAGTAACCACATAATTTGTTGAACTCATAACTGAAAGCTTACATTTCGTAAAGCACGACGCTGGAGAATGTTATAAAGCTCAACAGGCTTGCAATAAATTGAGAGACTCTCTTCAGCTGCAATTGCCTCTTCTGCAGACAAATGGACTCGAGAATCTTGGCGGCACATCTGATCAACAGGTCTAGAATGACTGCAATTGCATCCAGGATTCCTGTTCCATTCATGCAAATAAGATACCAAAATTTCCATTTACACTCCAATTCTTATATCGTAAGCTAGCTAAACCTGTATAATTGGAAAATATGTATTGTTAACAATAATCCAAGAAAGAATGTCAAAAAAAAATCCAAGGAAAGAATGGTTATTCCCTGCATAAAGAAATACCAGTTCCTACAACAACACTAAGAATTTTGTCAATTTTTGAGAAGGGTTATTTCAATGAGCACAAATCACAAAACCACAAAAACCACTGAAAATTATTATGAAACCCAGACAACAGTAAAGTGAAAAATGAAATGCCAAAGCAATCAAAAAACATTGATAACAATAAGTGAAACTTTGAAAATACACAAATATATATATATGATAGAAAATCTAGTTAGGAGCCGACCCGAGGACTCTTGGTGCGGAAAGACACACCTTAACTAAACAGGCTTCAGGCTGCTCAGATCTTAATGCAAAAGCTCAATGCATCTTTTAACCGTCAGAGCTACCAGAAGATCTTCCCAGAAAGACTTGCCAAACGGCCCCTTATTTGCCCATTGTCTTCGTGTGCAAACAAGCAGAGTCCGCAAACAAAGGGCTAATATATATCACCCCGTAGAAAATAAACTCAAGAGACTAGTAAAAGAAAAACATAACCGAGTCAACCTAAATGCATATATTTGTTAAATAGAAAAGAATAATTGTAAAAAGATTGACATCAAGGGCTTGCAGAGAGACTTATTTGACTAATGTTATATCAGGCCTCCAGTTCTTCGAGTAATAGAGGTATTTTCAAGAATAGTGAGGGGCAGCTTTTCTTTGTTTCCTCAGTTCTGATTGATATATCAGATTCTAACATGGATGGGCCTTGAAGACTGACATACATTCAGCCCAAGAATCATTTTTCCCCTTCCATCATGGCTAGGAGATGGCAAAAGGAGCCACAACATGATCCTAAAACATTCAGTTCCCACTTTTGTAATTGACTATTTCTCATTAATGAAAATTTTTGTTATTGATAAAAAAAAAGAACATTCTGTTCCCATGTGTTCCAGGGAAACAAACAATATAGAAAAAGCACACTTATGATTTAACAGAAGATAAAGATTTTGCAAATTTTGGCTATTTTCCATACAGTGGTGCACCATTCCAATATTAATATTTTTGGGTCTGGTTTTAATACCTTGTGATTTAACAGAAGATAAAGATATTGCAAAATTTGGGTATTTTCGATACAATGGTGCATCATTCCAATGTTTATTTTTGGGTCTGGTTTTAATACCTTGTGTTCTCTGTACTTCCTTTCTTTCTGCATCACATGCATCATTATTTACTATACTAATTCATAAAAAAAGGCCCAAATACACAACAGGAAATTTTCAAAGAGAGCTTACGTAGTTTCACGAGCCACCAAAGGTAATCCTGGCATTGTGAATTGATGTTATCCAAATATAAAATAATTTCATAGTTCCAAGAATCCTCCTTGGATAGTGATTTCTTATTCCAAACGTGCTAGAGAAGGCTCATCTTGGTATGCTCTTCTGGTGGAAATTCAATTGCGTATATGCTCTACCTGTCTGTCAAGCATTAAAAAATGTATATATAGGTTGTATGACAGATAGTAACAGAGAAGGCAAAATACAGGAAAATAATCATCCAACATCCAACTACGAGTTTGGAAACACTGGTAAAATGAAGCCATATGTTATTTGATTTGCTAATAGTTATCCAACATCCAATTCCAATGCAACAGATCTCAAGTTTGACTTGAGACAAGCAAATAACTTAATCATGTAGTCTGCTAAATGCTACACTCAAGTTGCCCCCCTAGTCAAAGTGCCTCAGTGCTTAGGTCAGCTTGGTCCAGTTGGTGCAACTGCATTTGGGTAATACAGCATGGTTCAGTCATCTGATCTGAGCTGGGTGTTTTCAGAAAAATACAATTTCTTATCAGCTAATGCAATAAATAATAGAAGTAAAAGCCCCAACTTGTTGAGAAATCATATTTGGATGGTAAACACTATATTATAGTATTAGTTTCTTATAGGCTTCTCAATGATTATATCTTTTACACATGCCACATTGGCTTCTTATGTAAATTACTATGACAAATGAGACAAAAAATAAAAATATTCTTTGATGAGCAATGACAGCCCCCAATAATACGCTACCATGTAGTCATGTACATCATGTCCAAACTCCAAACAACATATAACACAAAGCACACAATCATCCCATCATTTTAGGACCCTAACACAGTTTATATCTTGCCATCTTCACTGAGCTTGAATGTTACTAGGTTCTGACAATCATAAGAACCTCTCCTATAGTTTCACTTTAGCAAAATCCTCCCTTGGATTTTTAAAGAACTCGACAAAAACCTCCCTTCCGTCAAGGACCATGATGGAAAACGTTAAACCTATGAATCATTTTTTTTTTTGGATCAATAACACTTTCATTAATTCATCAGTAGAAAATTTACAAGTGGAAGACAAACACACTTATCTTCCAAGAGTC
>NW_010729171.1:1507715-1572889 GCF_000365185.1 Nelumbo nucifera
TCAATTCCTTAGCTTTCCGGGCTCCTTCCATAACTGCACATATCTCAGCTCTAAGGGAGTCACCCACTCCAATTGGGCCTGAGAACATAGCAGAGATGACTCCATTTTCATCTCTAAAAACACCCCCGATCCCTGATTGTCCCGGGTTTCCCCTACTGCATCCATCAAAATACCTATGAATCATTTTTTCCAAATACCTATTTTACCCTTTTGCAAATCAGTTTGCATCAATTTTTACTGAGATACCCCCATGTTATCCTCTTCCTCTCCCGTCGACCTCCTTACCCTCTTTTTCTATCCCTGAACTCTACCTTCAGAAGAGGAGGAATGCAGCACACAGCTCTTTCAATCTCTCATCCAAACTCCATCAATTCAAGGAGAAATGGCACACACCTCTTTATCCTCTTTTCCTTTCCGTTTTCTTTCATATGAACAAAGAAAAAAAAGGACAAGCCAAAACAGGTTGTTCCAAACCTTTTGCAGAAGCAAAGGTTACTAGGTTCCCGAAAAAAATTCATGCATTTCGTAAGAATCGTCTGTTAGCAGTCTTTTTGGCAAGGCCTCACTACTTAAACAATAGACTTGCAGGCGCAGCCTACATCTTTAACCTGGTCAGACAAATCCATGAGAGGGGGAATAAAGCTGGTGATTCTGAGATCTTCAATTGAACTTGGTACAGGATAAGGAAGAAATAGTGTAACCTTTCTTGCACAAGGTTGGGAAATGGTCTCATTTCAGTCAATCGCCAACTCCACCAGTGGTATTAAGACAATCAGCAGCAAAAAGGGGACAATCACTTCATTGTTGTTGAGGCCTCAACTCTACTTTGTAAGCTTGTACTTCCATGGGAGATATGAAAACATGCCCCTCTTGTGCAACATCTCCAAACTGCTCAACCTACCCAAGAATTTCTATATCATCATGTAAAAGTTTTTAAGTTGCCCTTGCATTCAGGACTGCAAGATCCTTGAACATGTAGAACAGATTAACAAGTTCATCAGCTATATTTGAACACATGGATCTCCCCTTCCCACAGCAGGCAAAATCCCACTGTCGCCTCTGTAAGATTAAAACAAATATCAAGTCCCCAATGTGATGCTAGGAGTATTTAAGGGCTGTGGTAATTTAAAGCTCACAATGTGTATATCACACGGTAAGGGAGTTTCCAAAGGAAAGAAGGATCTTGGTGGCTTCTGGACAGAGGCTTCCTGTGCTTTCTTAGCAATGAATGCCTGCATTGGGTAGTACAGATGGGCTCCAACATAACAGCAGAGAAGGGAAGGGTTGAATGGAATGATAGTAGAATTTTATTTTAAGTAGATGAGATATTGGACTTCTCGAGGATATGGAAGATTACATTCATTGGATGGTTAGCCAACACTCCTTGTCCAAGACCACGCCCATCATCTGCAACTAAACAGCGATCCATCATAATCTCAAGCCAACCATTTTTTGGCTCACAACACCCAGATTGATGTGTGTGGACAGAGAAACATTGACCACTTGAATCCTGCATAAAGGCAAGAGACGGTATTGGGTAGTAATTTCCTTGCAGAGGTATTTTACCCAAGGTTCAAAGTATCGATATGATACGCATACCGGCCGTATCGTATTGGTACTTAGAAACGGCCGAAACACCTTTTTTTAGTTTTTTTCAAATTTTGGTTTTTTGGGAAGCTTAAAATGTGTTTTGTATTATTAAAAAAAGTTGGGGGTCCGAAACACCTAGAAACAGGCGTTTCGGACCGTATCTTTTTCAAAAGATACGATACAATACACCCTGTATCGGGTGTATCGTATCGATACTTTAAAACATGAGTTTACCGTAAGTCTCTCTCCGTCCCCACCCCATCCCCGCCAACGGGGACAAAAATTTTCCCATCCCCATCCCCGCCCCATTCGGGGCGGATCCCCACGGGGATCGAGGAAATGGGGAAAATTGCCATCCCTAATTGTCAAGATTTGTTCTGAACCTAACTGTTAGTTCTTTGTCATTGACACTTAGGGGTAATTTCGTGTAACTATTGACATTTTCCATCCTAGACATTGACAAAAGGGAGTTTTTTGTTGAATTCTTTAAAAATCTAGGGGAGGATTTTGCTAAAGTGAAACTATAGGAGAGGTTTTTATGATTGCAGAAATTTCAGGGGAGGTGTTTGCATTTTACCCTTTTAGTAATTTGTTATAAAAATAATTTAATAATTTAGATTACATATATAAATATTTTTTAATAAAAATAATAAATTATTGCTAATTACTCAATAAATAATTATTTTTTCATTTTATCCGTTAGTTTTCTATTTTGTTTGTTTTACTTTATTAATCATTAAATGTTATAGTTAAATTAATCTATAGATTAACTTCTTTAGTCATAATTAAATTAATCTAAGTTCAAGCTCAAGGTTTAAGACTGTGAAACAAATCCTCATCCCCATCCTTGGTTGGGTATCACCATCAATCCCCATCCCTGCCAAGGCAATATCCATCCTCAGCCCCATCAGGTCAGGGAAGTTGAGTGGGTTCATGCCATGTGTCTAATGAACAATGGATACATTGCCAATAATGACTTTCCAAGAACTTTGCAATGTTGCTCTACTGACCAAAATAGTCAACCATTTTTATGAAATCCATATCTGCTCTTTATGATATGACTGAAAGCCAAATGAAACAAGATTCAATCAGGAATATCAAAAGCCGTTTTGCACAAAGATTTGCGCTTTTGACCCTCACCCTCCATAAACCTAAACCTCTATCCCATTATTGCAAATTTTATCCTAGTTCAACAAATGACCTGTTGTAGAATCACCTTCCCATAAGAAATCTGCACTCCATCCTCTTCACAACACTTATCAAACAAAAAAAAAAATCTAAGCCTTAAAAGCTTTTAAAAAAAAACAGTACAATGGCAATTAGAGAAGGTTGAAGAGCACACTCTAGGTTTCCTCCTAGGAGAAGGATAACATATTTACGGAACCATTCAACAACCTCACAACCTAGAATAACTTCCCTATCTTCACTACTTCCATTTAGACAAGTTCATTCCGATCCTGATACCCTTTCTACTGTCTCAAGAATGGTTTTTAGATTTCTAAAAATCCTATACCTCCTAAATATTCTCAAAAATGAAAGTGTCATCAGCAAACTGAAAATGGGATATAGCAATCTCCCCTCATGAACTCTAAAAATCCCTGAGAATGGCTCCATTAACCCTTTTATGCAACTTACACAGAACTTCTAACACTAGATTAAAGAGCATGAAGGAAGGCTTCCATTTTGGTCACAAGTCTTTCATAGTGATTGCATTTTATACTGTGGTCCATTGAACACTTAACATGCTTCCAAGTTATGGTTTCTAAAAGCGGTATTGCTAATATAGCTGTAAAATTGGAAGCTTAGGGGGGAGTGTATATGGTTATCCACTCTTCGTACTTTACTACCACTACAGTAAGTAATTTTTATCAGTGAAAAGCGTCTTACATACTAAATTATAAGATGTGCATTACCCAATAATATTTCGTACTATCTAGGGTATTGGGAGGCTAGACTTGATATGAACCTAAACCCTTGCATTTTTTACAAAGTGGTTCTTCCTAAATTTTAACTCACATTTCATGTTTGTCAGCCCAAGAATTTAAAATCGCACCAAGCAATAGACCCTATAAAATAAAAAGTATCCAAGTGGCAAATAATATGCAACATTACTAGTGACTCCGAAAGTGGCAAGTTAAGTGGAAGAACATGAGAATGGGAGAACCATCGAATGACAAACCTGAGGCTCCTAGGGTCCTTCACAATCTTTTGCTGATTGTCTATGCTCATCACTGGTTTTGAAACCTATCAAGCCTGATCGTATTGCTCTCGATGTGAAAGCAGTTTCTCTTCGTTGTTGGGGAGCCTGTGATTTTTCTTCTCTAAGAAAGAAATCGGTAAAACCTGTGCTCCTCTCTGTTTGGCTCACATTGGACAGTGCTCCTATGGTAGACCTCCGACTCAAGAGATCAAAGAGGTGATTATTAGAACATCCAAGTTACAGCACAACATTGTGATTATTAATATTCATCATAGACACGTTTTAATCTAACTTGAATCTGAACAAGAGTTTCTTAGAGCGTGCATGCGTGAATTTCTGAGGATTAAGGAATTTTTGTTCCGTTTCTTTAGATGGTCTCTTGATTTTGAGAAAGGTTATGAACCTTCGATCGTCCCTATATGGATAGTTCTCCCCAGGCTTCCATTGAATTTTTATAACGAGAACTACCTCAAATCCATCGCTTCGGTTGTTGGCACAGTGAATATGACTAGGACATCAGCAACTAGGGTTTGCGTAGAGGTTGATCTCCTGCGTGACAACCTGTCTAGGGTTTGGATCGGTGTGGATAAGGAAGGGGCTTTTGCCAGCAGATAATCTATGAAGATCTACCAAAATATTGCACCCATTGTTTCAAACAAGCACATGATGAGACTATTTGCACAGGGAAGGAGAAAAAGAAAGGAACTCTGAAGAATGATGTTGAACCCATTAAGGCTTCAGCCCATGCGACTGAAAACAAGACACACTTGAAGGAGGTAGTGGTTTTCCACCCTACCAATGGTACAATGAAATCATTTGTGCATATGATTCTGTAGGAAGACCAGTTAGGCCAATTGAGGGGGGAGGCTGCAAAACCCATTGAAGATGATAATATGATTACCATTGTAGATCTTCCATGCAACAAGATCTACAAAAGTTCTGATGACTTAGAGGTGGGTGTCGTCTCTAAACACAAGCACCAAGAAGAAGTTTGGACACTCTTTTCAACATTTCTGGTTGGTATTATAAGGTGTTGTGGAGTTTACGCAGAAAACAACCTGGAGAAGAGTTCTAAAGGCTGAAGCTAAAAACTTTTCCTTTGAGAGGTTCAAAATAAAAGGGAATGTAACGTTAAATATCAGAGAAGTGAAGAAAGCCATGGTTTTGCTGGTAGGTATGGAGGTGATTGAGTGGCTCAAACTGTTCACGGAAGGAGCACTACAGTCAAGCAAACATACAGACTGGAAGAGCTCTAAAGAACAACAAGATCGAAGATACCTAGTAGAAAGAAGATGGAATATAAAAGGTAGATTCATTGTGTAGAGAAGATGGGCCGAATGGCCCATAGGCTGTTTATCTTTTTATATCTTTTATGTTCTTTCCTGTAATGGACCTAAATCTGGGCTTTATTCTTTTTTATGTTATGTTTTTTTAATTTTCTGCCCAACTAGGGACCTCTCTATAAATTACTAAAGTTAAACTTAATGAAATAGAATTAAGGGAGTAAGAGATGAAATTATGTTTGAAAATCTCTCTCTGAACCCTAGTTGCCGCCACCTTCTTCTTCTTCTTCTCTCCTCTTGTAATCTGATTTCTCTTACTTTCCTTTGAATTTTTGCAACTTTCTAAACAGTCATTTCATCTTAAAAGGCTGTTTTTCTTCTTAGTATCAGAGCAAATTCGTTTTTCCCTCTTTTCACCTCTTTTTTCCCATACACAGTGTATGAACTGAATCATATGAATAGTTAAAGAAACCTATTTCAGCCCAGTTGTTAGTGGTTTCTGGAGAGAAGGGGACTGGTTATGTCGTCCTCTTGACATATTCAAGTGTGTTGCCCCAAACCCTAATTTTCTAGAAAAATTTGATTGTGGGCCCCACAGGGAGATTGACTTGGGCGCTCAATGAAGGAAGGCCTTCTCATCCTTCTTCTTGAAGATCAAATCAAGTTGATTAGTGGTTTGTGAAGTCTACAAGGAGCGGCTGAGTTTTCTCTATTTCTCCCAGCTTTCGGGTGTGACGCAAGTTGCTGGTATAGCTGCATAGAGGTTGTCTCACAACACATTTTTTGTTTTGTCTTCATTTGTTGTTATTCGAAGTTGTTAGAAGTCATTTTCAAAGTATTTAAGAAGATGAACTCCTCGGAATTTGAAAACGAGCATGTTGCTGAATCCAAACAGGTACCGAGAGCCTCTGTGGACTCTCTACTGGTTGTGACCACAGTCAAGCTGGATGGAACTAATTATCTGGCTTGGTCACAATCAGTAAAAATTCATATCTGTAGTAGAGGCAAATGGGATTTTATGTCTGGGAGCAAAAAGGCTCCTCCGAAAGATGATCCATCATATGAAAAGTGGATGCAAGAAAATTATACTGTTATTGGATGGCTTGTGAACCCAATGCAACCACAAATTAGTAAGCACTATTTGTGGATGAATTCAGCAAAGGTAATTTGGGATAGTGTTGCTGAAACCTATTCCCAAAAATTAAATGTGGCCAGGGTTTACAAGTTGAGAAGTGATGTGAAGAATTTGAGACAGGAGGAGAAACCATTAGCTGTATGCTTCTCAACACCGAAGTCTTTATGGCAAAAAATAGATTTGATAGAAGTTGTAGCCTGGGACACCACTAATGATGTTGAGACTTACAGGAAACTGGTTGAGAGAAACAGGGTGTTTGAGTTATTGACAGGGCTAAATCCAAAGTATGACATCACAAAGCAAAATATTTTATCCAATGATAGTGTTTCACTGTCTTAAGCATATGCCGTGGTAAGTAGTGAAGAAAGCAGAAGACTTGTCCAGGTCCAAGGGGCTGGTCTAAATGATACTTTGCTAATATGGGAGTGAAACCCAAGGGGGTTGCAAGGACCCCAAGTAGCTCAGGGAAAAAAGAGATTATTTGTGAATACTGTAAAAGGCCAAAACACACTAAAGACAAGTGCTAGAAATTGCAGCCTAAGCTCCTACCACTTCGGTTTCAAAAGAAGTCTGATAATATAAAGGCAGGGAGTGTCGATATTGTTGTTAGTCTAGATAGTGACAGATACCAAACTGAAGAGATGACAGCTAGTGAGCAGTTAGCAGCTATGAAGGTAGAATATGAGAAGTTTGGGAGGATGATCAATCACCTAGAGGGTGTGACCTCTTCTTTCAACCCTCCAAGAAATTCAACCTCTTTTGCATTTGCTCATTCAGGTATATGGGCTTCTGTCAATCATGCAACCATTTCAGGTAATCGTAGGATCCCTTGGATTATTGATTCCGGTGCTTCTGATCATATGACCAACATTTCTACTTTGTTTGTTTCATATGATTTACTTCCTGGACGTGACAAAATCACCCTAGCCGATGGCATTCTTGCCCCTATCTCCAACAAGGGAATCATCAAGGCTACAGACTCCTTGGTTCTTCCTTCTGCTCTTCATGTACCTAGACTAAATACAAACTTGTTATTTGTAAGTAGCCTAACTAAGTCATTAAACTGTTGTGTAACCTTCTTCCCTTCCTACTGTGTTTTTCAGGATCTGGAGTCTCAAAAGGTGATTGGGAGTGGCCGTGAGGCGAATGGAATATATCTGCGGGA
Organism: Nelumbo nucifera; assembly: GCF_000365185.1. The sequence continues at coordinate 1,515,089 of NW_010729171.1, forward strand.
TACTCCTGAACAGTGCCATGAACAACCTGGAAAATCTGCTTTTGGGTCTACATCTTCAGAATCCATCAGTCGAGTCATGTTATGTCATTTTCGTTTGGGTCATCTTTCTTTTTCTGCACTAAGTCATTTATTCCCAAAATTGTTTAAGGGAATTAGCTTGTCCAGTCTTCATTGTGAGTCCTGTGAACTGTCAAACCATTGTAGAAACAATTATCCTCTGAGTAATAAAAGATCTTCTTTTAATATTGTGCACTCTGATGTGTGGGGGCCTTACCACTTAGCTTCTATGGGTGGCTACAAATATTTTATCTTGTTCATTGATAATTCACTTAGATATTTTTTATGAAGTCCCATGATGAAGTTCCCAGACTTGTGAGGCAATTCCATGAATTTGTCCTAACCCAGCTTGATACCAGAATTAAAATTTTCAGATCCGACAATGCAAAAGAATATTTTAAGAAAAACCTGACCTACTATCTCACTGATTTAGGGGTTATTCGTCAAAGCTCCTGTGTTAGGACCCCAAAACAGAATAGAGTTACTGAAAGAAAAAATAGACATATTGTTGAAATTACAAGAAGTATGAAACTTGAAGCCTACACAGATGCTGATTGGGCCGGAAACATTGATGACAGAAGATCTACCTCTGGGTATTGTAGCTTGGTGGCAAGTAACATTGTCTCTTGGGGAAGCAAGAAACAATCAGTTGTTGCTCGATCTTCAGCCGAAGCATAATACAGAGCGATGGCTCATGGAGTTTCTGAACTATTGTGGCTTAGATCCTTGATGGAGGAATTGGGTATTGAGCATGATAAGCCAATGATATTATATTGTGATAATCAGGCCACCATCAACAATGCTCACAACCCAGTGCAACATGACGGAACGAAGCATATTGAAGTTGACAGACACTTCATTTGAGAAAGAGTGGCTTCTGGAGAAGTGTGTGTACCTTTCATCACCTCTGAAGGACAGTTAGTTGATTTCCTCACCAAGGGCATTCCCAAGGCTAATCTTCTGCATGATACTGGCAAGCTTGGCATGATTGACATCTATGCTCAGCTTGAGGGGGAGTGTAGAGAAGATGGATCAAACGGCCCATAGGCTATTTATCTTTTTTTTATCTTTTATGTTCTTTGTTGTAATGGGCCTTAATTTGGGCTTTATTCTTTCTTATGTTATGTTTTTTTAATTTTTTGCCCAACTAGGGGCCTCTCTTTAAATTACTAAACTTTAACTTAATGAAATAGAATTAAGGGAGTAAGAGAGGAGATTATGTTTGAAAATCTCTCTCTCTTTGAACCCTAGTTGCCACCACCTTCTTCTTCTTCTCTCCTCTTGTAATCTGATTTCTGCTACTTTCTTTTGAATTTTTGCAACTTTCTAAACAGTCCTTTCTTCTCAAAAGGCTGTTTTTCTTCTCATTGCTCTAACTGAGTATTTTGGAGAAGGAAAGAAACAACTCGTCTGCTTTCCTAAAGGTAGAAAAGGCATGGTTTGGAGGGAGATAAAAAAACATTCTACAAGACTTCTTAAAAGAGATGAAGGTACCGAGGGTGTTCAGTTTACTGGAGAAGCAAGAGTATCTCCATGGGAGAAGGAAGAAAATGCTGGGAACATTCTGGTTAATGGCTTGGGAAGAGACAAGTTGGTTTTCAATACCAAGAAGATAAAATGGGAAAAAAAGTTGGTAGTTGAAGTGAAAAAAAAAACAAGAAGACTGGAGGATTGTAGTAGCATATTTACTCAAGATTCTGAAGGTAAAAGGTCCAGTAATGATCACCCCTTATGAAGATTGTAAAGCAATTTTAAATCTGTTGGAGAAGGTCTCAGTAGTTAGTGCTTCAAACATCCAGTTGCAGAATGGAGCAGCTACAATGATGAGGTGGTCTCCTAGCTCAAACGTGAAGGACTTCTCAGTGGAGGATGGGGTAACCATAAGGCTTGCTGGCCTACCCTTCCATTTGTGGAAGCTAGAGTTATTTCAGTCCATTGCTTCCTTGTGCAAAGCTAAACTGGAAGGTGTGTTCCTAAAAGATCTTCGATCAGCAGCTATGAGAGTAAGTGGAGTAAAACCAGAAGAAATTCCCAGGAAGATTGAGGTTTATGCTGACAGTGCTTTCTATTCAGTGTGGCTATTGACCTCCATTGAAGCAACTCTGTGGAAGGAGTCTAGGAGGAAGGAAGATGAGGAGGTAGAAGAAGACTACCTACGTGGATCACAAAGACCGGTGCATTTCAAATTAGCTGAAACAATAACAGAACTGGAAAGCTTAAGAAGAGATAACAAGAAAGGATTACCCGAAGAGGAAAATGGAAAGAGTGCAAGCAAAGGCAAAGTTTCAAAATTTAAAAGAACTTTTGCAGAGGTGGTGACAGGTGTGTTAAATGCAAAACCAGACTGTCAAGGCTCTTGGATTGGTGGGACTAACAAGGGGGCTGAACAGAGAGAAGTAAAGGTCACTTCAAAAGTCCAAGGAGAGAATGGGCCTAAACAGACTTTAAGTAAGGCAATAAATGGGCCTTCAAAGGGGCTTACGAAGCAGGACAAGTGTTTTGGTTTGCAAAGTGGGCCATCAGATGGGCTAGGCAGGATAAGTGGTAAAGGGCCAAGTGGGATAAGTAGTAAAAGGGCCAGGTGGGATAAGTAGTAAAAGGGCCAGGTGGAACAAGTGTTAATGGGCCAGGCGGGACAAGTAGAAATGGGCCAGGCAGATTAGAAAGGAGGTCATGTGACTTTTTAAGTAACCATGTGACTTTAGAAAAAGACAAAAAGAAAGGGGACAATAACTTGGGTGTATCATCGTCCCCTATCCAACCTGTTTTGAGTCTTCCCCAGCCGAGAAGCTCTGTTATGGAGAAATTTGAATGGAGGCCAAGGCTGGTCTGCTACTCAACCACCCCTGAACGACAAAATCCGAGGTATGATGGAAACAAAGAGGAAGATGGAGATTTTGACTTGGATTGGGTAAGGTGTGAAGAGGAGAATTCAGAAGAGCCCTATGGCCAGTCTAGTATCGGCAGCATTAAAAGCAGTGCATGGAGGATGTAGATTTAGGAACAAGGCTACTCTTCGAAAACTCTTTGCTAACCCCAACCAAACTTTCTTTGGAACCTCAGAAGAGCGACGGTTTGAAAAGTTCTCCCTTGAGAAGAGAAAACACCCCATTCAAAGGCAGAGTAGATCCTTCCCTTTCTGAGAGACAAAACCAAGGTGTTCGTAGAGAACTTACAATTTCTCATCACTCGGAAACAAAAGCTATAACGTCTTCCCTTCCCCTGCTAGTTGTTCGAAGGTTAGATTGGAGGAGAACTACCCCAACATTGGCCCTGTTCAGAGTCAGCCTTCTTTGCATGACAGTCCTCCTTTGTTTCTGAGTTCTGGTATGGTTTGTCAATTTTTAGATAATTCTATCTGTGTTTCAGCTAACCCTCCTCACCCTCCTATGTTTGTGATCCAGCCTTCAGGTGATACCTATTCTTGTCCAGCAACTGCCAATCCTAGTGTGTCGTTGGAGGCAACAGAAGTGTTAGGAAATACTGAGGGTGTAGAGGATCCTAAGGAGGAAGGGGAGAGAATCTGGGAGTTAATAATGCAGCTCTTTGATCAGTTGATTCAGGTAGAAATACAGTCTAGAGAAGGTTTGGAGGAGGAAGGTAGTAGTCCAAATCTAAAGTGCTTGAAGGAGAAGGAAGAAAGAAAGAGGGGGTTGAAAGTCAAAAACACAAAAGGAAAAAACAACAGAAAAAAGAGGTAAGAGAAAGGAAAAGATTAGAAAATAAGGAGTTAAAGTCTTCAAAAAAAAGAAAGAAAAAGATGACTGAGGTGGAGAGGCTGAGATGTGGAGTTGATTATGAAAAAAGAGGTACAAGCAGAAAGGAAAGGAAATTGGGTTAGGTTAAGAAAAACCTCAAGGGTCCCAACATCTGATTTTCCCATGAAAATAATCAATTGGAATGTTAGGGGGTTGGGGAGTCAAAGAAAAAGAAGGGTGATTAAGGAAGTTTTTAGGAAAGAAAAGCCAGATACTGTTCTAATTCAAGAAACAAAGTTGGAAGACGTGGATAGAAGATGGGTTAGAAGTTTGTGGTTGTGCACAGTCGTGGGGAGCCTCAGGAGGCATCCTAACAATCTGGAAGAATGAGGAGATAGGCTGCATTGAACAATTGATTGGCAACTTTACAGTCACAGTGAAGTTTAGGAGGAAACAGGACGGGTTAGAATGGGCTTTAACTAATGCCTATGGTCCAAATTTATACAGGGAAAGGGAAGAGTTTTGGGAAGAACTGGCAGCCATAAGGGGTCTTTGGAGTGGGCCTTGGTGTTTGGGGGGAGATTTTAATGTCATTAGATTTCTGAATGAAACAACGAATCCTAACCATAGGATCACCTCTAGCATGAGGAAATTCAACCTTCTTGTGGAGTCCTTTGAGCTAAGAGAGCGGACCATGCTACAAGCCAATTTCACTTGGTCCAACTTTCAAGAACCCCTGTGTTGTAAGATAGATAGATTCTTATTCTCTGCAGATTGGGAGACTCCTTGGAGGGGAATGGTAGTAAGGGCACTTCATAGACCAACTTCGGATCACTGTCCAATTAGGCTCTCACAAGAGAAACTAGGAGGAGGACCTTGTCCATTTCATTTTGAGAACATGTGGCTACTTCATCCTGAATTTCTAAAGAAAGTACAACAGTGGTGGGAAGAAGATCAGTTGGAGTTCAAATGGAAAGGTTATAGATTCTACAAAAAGCTACAAGTTCTAAAAGCTAGGATCAAAGAGTGAAAACAAAGAGGAGTTTGGAAGAGTCGAAGAGAGAAAAGAATGGATTGCTAAAAGGATCCAGGAAATTGATATAGAGGAAGCAGAGAGAAAATTAAGAGTAGAAGAAAGGGGAGAAAGGTGGAACTTGAAACAAGAATTAGAGGAAATCTTAAGAAAAGATGAGATAAGTTGGAGACAAAAGTCTAGATGCAAATGGCTCAAAGAGGGAGATGGAAATACTAGATTTTTTCATACCCTGGCAAATGGCAGGAGGAGGAAGAACACTGTGGAGAGGTTGGAATGGAATGGAGAAATGCTTAAAAGGGAGGAAGAGATAGCAAGAGCGTTTGTGGACCACTTTAAAACCATTTATGACAGTCCTAGCAGGATGAGAGAGGACATTTCTGATTTCAGTGGCAAATAGGAAGTAGAGAACTAATTGAGGAATTGGAAAGAAATTTTGAGATCCAAGAAGTCAAAGATGCTATTTTCTCAATGGAAAGATCTAAAGCCCCAGGTCCAGATGGATTCACGATGACCTTTTATCAAGATTGTTGGGGAATCATAAGAGAGGATTTAATGGAGGTGTTTCTAGAATTCTTTGAGAGAGGGAGGATTAATTTAGGTGCTAATGCTACTTTTATAACTCTGGTCCCCAAAAAGATGGAAGCAAGACACCCAAAGGATTTTAGACCCATTAGTTGGATTAGCAACATGTATAAGGTCATCTCTAAGGTGTTAGCCTCAAGAATTAAAAAGGTACTTCCTTATCTGATCTCTCCAAACCAAGGAGCCTTTGTGTCTAGGAGACAAATCACGGGTGGTCAAATCCTTATTGCTAATGAGTGTGTTGATTATAGAAAGAGAAAAGGAGAGAAGGGATTAATCTGCAAACTTGATTTGGAAAAGGCTTATGACTTGGTAGATTGGGATTTTTTATTAGAATTTTTAAGAAACAGAGATTTTGGAGAAAGGTGGTGTAGATGGGTAAAAGATTGTGACTTCATGCCACTACTCTATTTTGGTGAATGGGGTAATTAGGGATTTCTTCCCTGCAAAGAGAGGTCTAAGACAAGGGGACCCTCTTTCCCCCTTCCTTTTTACCTTAATAGTGGATGTTTTGAGTGTTATGATCTCCAGAGATGACTCCAGAAATATTTTTCATGGGTGGAGAGTAGGGAGGCAAGAAGTAGTGGTTACTCATTTACAATTTGCAGATGATATAATTCTCTTTTGTGAGGAAGAGCTTGAGGAGATGATCAATCTGAAATTGTTGGTAGAAGGATTTGAAAAGGTCTCTAATTTGAGAGTGAATTGGAATAAAAGTTGTGGGGCTGGGGTTAATAGATCAGATGAGGAGGTGTCTTCCTTGGCTAGGTTGTTAGGCTGTGAGTAGAGTGATTGGCCTATAAAATACTTGGGTTTACCCCTGGGGGAAAACCCAAAGTCAGAAAATTTCTTGTACCCAGTCTTGGAAAGATTCACAAAGAGGCTAGCAGGGTGGAAGAGGAATTGCATCTCTTTAGGAGGTAGAATCACTTTAATTAAGTCAACTTTAGCAAATTTGCCAGTGTACTTCCTGTCTACCTTCAAAGTGCCTATCAAGGTGGAAAATCAGTTGGAAAAAATAATGAGAGATTTCCTCTGGGAACCTGGGGAGTCAAAAAAGGATCACCTAGTGAAGTGGGAAATGGTCTTTAGGACAAAAGACAAAGGGGGTTTAGGGATTGGAAATATCCATCTAAGAAACATAGCACTCTTAGGTAAGTGGTTGTGGAGGTTTCCCAAGGAGCAAGAAAGCTTGTGGCATAAAGTGATAGAAAACATACATGGATTGGCAGCAAATGGATGGGATGTTAGTATCAACCCAAGGGCTTCTCGTTCCTCTCTGTGGAAAGACATTGTTGGTATCTAGCCCGCCTTTTCTCCTTTCATCAGGTATGACGCTTGTTCGGGTAATAAGGTCCTTTTTTGGGAGGATGTTTGGGTTGGGGACCAACCTCTTAAGGATAGGTACCAGGCCCACTACTCCTTGTCCTTGAACAAATTTAAAGTCATCTCTACCTTTCGTGTTTCTAATGAGGCGTGGGATTTAGGGTTCAGGAGAGGGTTGAGGGAGTCAGAAATAGGGTTGGCAAATGATCTTTTCTCCCTTTTACATTCAGTGTTTTTGGATCATTCTTGTCCTGATAAGAGAATTTGATCTGAAGAGTCCTCTGATTGTTTTTCATGCTCTTCTTTCTTCAATCCTTTAGTGCACTCTTCCAATTTAGTTTACTCTTTCCTATAAAAGAAGTGTGGAGTGCTCCTGTACCCCCAAAGGTGAGGGCTTTTTGTTGGGAAGTGATTCTCCAAAAAATCAACACTTTGGACTTGCTTCAGAAAAAAAGACCGAATTGGTTTTTATCCCCTCATGTTTGTAGCCTTTGCTTGAAGAGTGGTGAGACAGTAAATCATCTACTAATATCTTGTCCTTTTGTTACTCTTATTTGAGATTGGTTTTCCTCTCTTTGGGTGGTGGGTTCCCCCTACAAGCGTGGTGGATCTTTTTGAATCTAGCTTTTTTCATCAATCAAAGAAAAGATGAAGGGAAGGGTACTGTGTGGAGAGCAACGAGGGCAGCAGTTGTTTGGACAGTGTGGGAAGAGAGAAATAACAGAATCATTCAAGGGAAAGAAAAATCAGCACAAGAAGTCATAGAAGGGATCACCATCAAGATCATACATTGGCTGAAATCGTTGGATCTGTTCAAGGACCTCTCTATAGATGACTTAATTAGAGGGTGGAGTGCGATAGCAGCTTCTTCTTGCCCCTCTTTAGCTATTCAAGAGGACTGATCGCCCCCGTTATCTTTAGATGTTAAGTTAAACTTTGAAGGCAGTTCTATAGGTAATCCAGGCCCCTCTGGAATTGGGGGTGTCTTTAGAGATGGGGGAGGAAATGTCATGGCCCTTTATTCTGGCCCAATAGGACTGGGGGACTCTCTTAGAGCAGAAGTTTTGCCACTCCTATAAGGGCTCAAGCTGGCTAAACAACTGGGTTTTCAGCAGTTGGAAGTGGAGGGAGACTCAAAATTGGTAATAGGTTGGATGCAAACAAAAAGCTTAGGCACCTGGTCCCTTAGACAACCTGTAAGGGAGATTATGCAACTAACAAGGGAGCTTGAAGTCAGGTTTAAATGGAGTAGGAGATCAGCCAATGCCTGGTCCCTTAGACAACCTTTTTTGGGCCTGTTTGTAATCTGTGGAGGGGTCACCTTGTTTTTTAAAGGTGACAGTTGTACTAAGTTTCTTACAGAATTTCTTACAAAATTCTGGTTGGTATTGTTCCCTTGCAGATTGGAAGAAGTAACTAACATTTCTTAGTCAACAAATGGAGCAGATAAAGGAGTGGAAGTGTTCGATGAGGTGTTACATAAAAAATACCGAATGAAGTTGTAGTGTTCGATGATATTATCAGTGAAAGTGAAGCTTCAATATCCCCGAGGATTATGAACAAACAAATTGACGATGATGGCTTCCAAACAGTGACCAGAAAGAAGAAGCAAAGGAAACAATATCCTGCTGATGGACCTCAACTTGTGACGAGATCTATGATCTCTAAAGAAAGGTATGCTCCCTGCTTAATTTACTATGCCTTGCATATATTGGAATGCTAGAGGATTCTTGAATCCTCGTACTATCCGTAGAGCTAAGAAACTTGTTAAATTGCATAAAATCAATATTCTTGTCATTGTCGAACCTATGACTATCAATGGGAGATGTGCCAAGGTGGCCAGGAGATTGGGCTTCTCTTATTTTTATGTCCGAACCTCCAACAATAAATTATGGATCCTTTGGAATGATGGGTGTTGTATTTCTATACTTCGGAATCGTGAACAAGCCATCACTTTTCAATGCACTAGCGCTATTGATAGAAGTTTCTGGTGTCATGCATATATGCCAAATGTAGTATTGGTGGACCGCCAACTGCTTTGGTCTGAGCTGAGTGATATTGTCTCTTCCTTTTCTATGCCCTGGACTGTGCTTGGTGATTTTAAAACCATGCTTGACGTGGATGAAAAGATGGGGTGGAGAGCCCCTGACCGAGGTTCCATGAAAGAGGACTTTCAAGACTTGGTAAATAACTTGTAGCTTGTGGGTGTGAGCTATGAGAGTAATATATTTACCTGGTGAAATGGCAGACAAGGTTTGTACTGTGCTTGGGCAAGAATTGACCGCACCTTGGTAAATGGTGATCAGCTCAATACTTTTCCTCTTAGAGCTGTCAATCATTTGGAATAGATAGTATTCGGATCATGCACCTTTGCTTCTCTCATGGGAGGATGAGATGTCATCCGTCCCAAGATTGGTAGGTATCAGAGGGAAATTGGTAGATATCACAGCCTCTTTCCACACATCAGTTAAAGTTAAGAGGAGGCGTAGCACTATACAGTTGATTCAGGTTTCAGAGGGAATGGTAGGTACCACAGGATGATATTGGTAATGCAGCAGTTTCTTTCTTCTCAGAGATTTTGACAGATGATGCAGAGTTACTCTCGATTATTGACACAGTAGTTTCTTCTGAAGATAATTCCTGCTTATTGCTGGTCCCTAGCATGGAGGAGGTTAAAAACACAGTTTTTCAGATGAATAGAGATGTTGCTCTGGGTCCAAATGGTTTCTCTGGCCTTTTTTTTGTCTCTTGTTGGGATATCATTACTATGGATGTTTATGATGCCATATGTTTAATTTTCAGGTGAGGAGATCCCAGAGGCTTCACCTATTCCTTGATTCCATTGATTACCAAGACTAATGACCCTATTTCATTTTCTGACTTTCGGCTTATCAATGTTGGAAATTTTATATATAACATTCTTGCAAAAATTGTCACTAACAGGTTAAGACTTTTATTACCTAAACTTATTTCAGAAGAGCAGGGTGCCTTTGTGCAAGGTAGAAACATAATGGATAATATTTCATTAGTACAAGAAATGACCCATGAGACTGATAGGAAAATTTCGGGTGTTGATGTAATTCTAAAACTGGACATGCTAAAGCCTATTATAGGCTTGAATGGTCTTTCCTATACCGGGAACTGAGAAAATTTGGTTTCTCTAATGACTATATCAAACTTGTTGAGAGGATGATCTCTAATTGTTGGTTCTCTATCATAATCGATGGAGTGTCACATGGTTTTTTTAAGTCCTCTCAGGGGCTCAGACAAGGTAACCCTCTTTCCCCTTATTTGTTTTAACAGAGGAGGATTTGAATAGAGAGCTATTTGATGTCTAACAACAATGTTCGCTACTTCCACTTGCCGCAAGGTTGTTGGAGTATTTCACACTCTCTTTATGCAGATGATATTATTATATTTACTACAGGGGAAAACAGTCCTTTGATGTCTAACAATAATGTTCACTACTTCCACTTGCCACAAGGTTGGTGGAGCATTTCACACTCTCTTTATGTGGATGATACTATTATATTTACTACACGAGGAAAACGGTCTTTGACTTGTCTGAGTGTGCCTAGTATTCCTTTGCATCTTCTTTCGGCAGTGGCCACACCCAAAAAAGTCCTCCAAAGAGTTGATAAGATAATCTCTGATTTCCTTTGGGCCGATAGTGAAGGAAACAAGCAACATCATTGGGAGGCTTGGGAAACTATTTGCAAACCTTTCGGTGAAGGTCCCAATGTGTTAAGAGTGTTTGAGGTCGACACAGCCTTACAAGTCAAAGATCTTTGGAACACAGTTCATGGGAGCTCTTTGTGGGCTCGTTTCTTTCATTCAAAATGCCTCCGTAACACCAACTTGACATTGTGCGAGAGCTCTTACTTTATCTCTGGAACTTGGAAAAGGAACCTCAAGTTTTCTGAATTGGTGCTTGAGAACTCTTTATGGTTAATAAGGAAGGATGATGCCTCCTTCTGGCTGGACACTTGGATTGGAGACTATCCTTTTTTTCGCATTCTGACTATAGATTCAGGGTTGTGGGAGGGGTTTGCAATTTCCCCAAGGGGTGAAAAAGTGAACATTCTTCAGTTTGCAGATGATACCTTATGCTTTATTGATGCTTCTCTTGTACAGCTAGAAAATCCACTTGGGATCCTCAGTTGGTTTGAAGTAGTCACAGGTTTGAAAGTCAACCATAATAAAAGCCAAATCATCCCAGTGCGTGAAATCTATAACCTCGAAGATTGTGCTAATGTTTTGGCTAGCCAAGTGGATCAGCTTCCGATGAGGTACCTGGGTCTTCCATTGGGGGCTAAGTGTTCCTCTTCTACCATATGGGATCCAATAATTGAAAGATTGGAAAAGAAATTGTCCTCATGGAAGGCTAAGTATCTCTCCTTTGGTGGTAGAGTGACCCTTCTAAAAAGTACTCTTTCCAACCTTCCTACCTACTTTCTTTCTCTTTTCCATATCCCAAATAAAGTGGCTAGGAAAATAGAGACTCTCCAAAAAAACTTTTTGTAGAGGGATTGGGAGGAAGAAAGGAAAATCCACCTTGTGAATTGGAACCAAATCTGCCTTCCTAAGGAACAAGGTGGTCTAGGTTTGAGAAGAATTAAGGTGACAAATTCAGCACTGCTTTGCAAATGGATCTGGAGATTTGCCGCTGAAAGGAGAGCTTGGTGGAGAAGCCTAATTGCATCTAAATTTGGGGTTGAGTGGGGTAATTGGAGAACTAACCCCCCCCCATCTAAATTTGGGGTTGAGCTTGGTGGAGATTTGCCGCTGGGGTTATTCTTTATGGAAAAGTATCATGACGGTTTTTCCCTTGTTTGATGGGGGAATCAGCCTCAAGGTCGGACAAGAGGATAGAATCAAATTTTGGAAAGATCATTGGTGTCTGAATCATTCCTTGGCTGTTGAATTCCCTCTTATCTTCCAATGTGCCTCCAACCAAAATGACTCGGTTCCTGAAACTTACATTGTTTTGGGCAATGAAGTGATTTGGGCTCCCCAGTTCAGAAGAGGTATTTTTGACTGGAAATTTCAAGAAGCTTCAAATCTGTTGGAGACTCTACATGCTCAAATCATTGACTACAATCAGGATGATCAGTGGAGTTGGGTCTAGTCCAAAGAAGGTGTTTTCTCAGTTAAATCAATGGCTAGTAGACTCAGTAGTAGAGTGGCAGTGGGGGACTTCCCTGCTAAACAGATTTGGAACTCAGTCTGCCCTTCTAAAGTTAACTTTCTAGTCTGGACAATGGCATTAGAAAAATGTCTGTCCATAACCAATCTTGAGAGAAGAGGATTGCAGATCCTAGATAAGTCCTGTGTTTTTTGTGATGATCACCCGAAATCAACGATCATATTTGCATTCATTGCCCGTTTGCTGCTCAGGTGTGGTACTATTTCTTGAAGGCGGTGAGGATTTTTTGGGTCATGCCTAAATCGATTAAGGAATTACTATGTTGCTGGAAGATCAGTAAATTGAAGAAAAGAGGGAAATTGGTTTTAATCACTATCCCGGCAGCTATGATTTGGGCCATTTGGTCTGAGAGAAACAACAGAACCTTTAATCAAAGAGTGAGAGGACCCAAGGCTATAGTTCAACTGGCTGTTGGTAAACTGCTTTCTTGGATTTCAGTCACCCCTGAATTCAGACACACAAATGTAACTCATTTATTGAGAAATCAGTCTATTTGGTGCTGGTAATAGGGGTCCCCCAGGCCTGTCTGTTTGTTGGCAGGTTCTGTTTTGTACTTTTATGAGTTTGTTCTAATAAATTTATCTTACCTTGTCGAAAAAAAAAAGTGGTGACGGTAGATTATTCAAAAAGCCTGGTTTGAAGTTGAAAATTCAGCAGCTGTGAAAGATAGAATAATTAAGGATTGGAACTTGGAAGCCCCCTCAATATAATAGATTAAAACGAAACTGATGGAAGCTCAATAGGAAATACAGGGTTGTCAAGAATCAAAGAAGTATTCAGAGAAGCTACATGGAAAGTGGTGACTGTGTATTCAGGGCTGATTGATGTAGGGGACTCTGCGAGAGCAGAATAATTAGCCTTTCATCAGGGTTTGAAGCTAGCAAAACAACATGATTTTAAGAATCCGGAGATGGAGATTAAGGGTGGCTGAGAACTGGTAATCTCTTGGATGAATGACAACAGCCCTGGTGTTTGGATATTCAGACATCTAATAAGATAAATCAAGATTATGACGAAAGACTTCAAAGCAAACTTCAAATGAGTAAAGAGAACATAAAAAAAACAATTAAACAGGTATTATTAAACTAAAACATTCAATCTGCGGGGCTTATATACTATTTTCTTTTTACTATTTTCTTATTTGTTAGGTTCAATCAACACACATGTTGGTCTATGCTTTCTTCACCCTCAAAGATTTCAAAACCTAAACCAATAAGGAAGAACTTAAATTCTGTCCAATCAATGCATTCTTCTTGTTTTTCTTTCTTCTTTTTTTCTCATAAATATGTTGAATTTCTATGTTTTAATATGAAGCTTATACTTTTTTATGAAGTTTATAGATAATTATATATGAAAGTTGGAGATGGTTTCTGGTTGCTATGGAACCTAGGAAATTACCCTAGGGCTCATGGTTTCTAAGTAAAAGATTTCATCACCTAGGTAAATAGGCAAAAGGCGCCCCACTATTGCCCAGCTTCACCTTGGTGCCTTAAAACTATGGCCCTAATTGGATGTTTATAGTTGCACTATGTCGGTGCATTTGAAGATAAATAACAGGAAAAAAAAAAAAAAAGAAAAAACTCTTAGGCAGGATATGTTTCAACTTTCAACTGGTGTCATTGCAAAGGCATCACATTGTTCAGTAGCAACTTTCTTCAAACAAATGGATCATTTTCTCAACCTTATTACCACGTAAACATTGCAAAGACATTGATATGGCAACAACACTTGAACAAGCAATCGCTGGCTGAAAGGGGGTGCTAAAGCAACTACGTCATGGATTTTAAGGCAGTAAATCACCGCAGAAGTTTCACCAGAAAAGGTGAAGGTACAACATACCCACTTAGTGACTACCGACTCTTATTAGAAGATAAGAAAATAAAACTCTCATCTTTGATATTCAATTATCCAGAACGACAGAAGCTAAACACGAAGCTCACGAAATCTGTACCAAGAGCACGGACCAGCAAATCCATGGCCCCAACCCCCAAAGTCTCGAACTGCGTTGTTAAAACTGCTCCATAAATGGGTGTCGTTAAACTAAATGCGTCAAAGCAGCTAAAATTCCCAGCTAGAAAAGCGAAAAAAACGTCGAAACTAGCGATAACATTCTCAAACCCAAATAAAAATAAACACCAAACCAACGAAAAATCCACCAAGAAAAAAAACTGGGACGAAGAACCAAAAGGCTTGGATCCATCAACACAAACTATCATCAAAACCAATAGATCTAACGCCTCGGAAATAGAGCTTGCCTCGATAATCAATTTGGTAGAGATAAAAGCCAGAACAGATCGAGAGAACAACGAAGACAACAAACAGAGATGACTCGAATGGGTAACAGAACTCGTACCTTTCTCTGCCCTAACTGGAGGTCCCGAAATCCAGCCAATCTGTCCGGTTGAAGGGACAACGAAAGTGTCCGAGGTGGGAAAGCTGCTGAGTCTAACTCAAATTTCTCGTCTCCTTCCCTTTTGTATTGCCCAGTTCTAAAGACCCGAGAGTTCCCTTAAAATTAAAATAAATAAAACAGATAAATGATAAGAAAGACCACATGATCCTACTAACATCCAAACAATGATATCACACAATCACCACCTTCCAATCTCTATACTGTCCTTACAAGATCTTTTGATCAATAGTTGTTTGACTTCATTCTTACATAGGTCCACTTATCGGACGCTCAGATATTGATCACATGTTTCGTTGAGAGCCAATCTATTTTAGCTGTGATGGAAGTGGAAGCGCTCCATACTTTTCTTGCTTTTGAATTTAGTGAGAGGATTCTCATCCGTTTCCGGTTCTTATCCAGGGACCACCAACTTTGTTAGAGTACATACATGCATCACATTGAAGAAATATCGATATGTAATGACCATAAAGCCCACGAATAACACAAGTATAGACCATGTATAGAGTAACCGATGAGAAAGTTTTGGTGTTATTTTTGTCGGGAAAGAAAAAGGTTTTGAAAACCTAAGCGCCACCTATTCACGTCACCGATTCGAGACAATCTCCTTGCAACACAAAACCGTTTCAATACGTTCCAATAATCTCATTGTGATTTGTGAGATGTGCGAGAAGAGAGTTGAGATAGTTTTAGGTGGGGTTTGGAACCAATGCCCCCTTCTTTAGAGGCCTTTTTCTCAAAAAATATATTGTTGTATATGAACATTCTGGTGATGTTGGTTTACGTGGGCTTTATCGAAAAAATGGAGATTGGCTTCTTCTTTCCATCAGGGCAAATTCGTGCCCACACCGTTCCAACTGCCTTGCATTGAGAATATATTTTCATGAAATAAAACATATAAATAGGGAGGTATTCTTAATGCAAGGCATTAAAGGTTGCTCTAACAGGCTTGGCCATAACTGAAGTCAAACTCAAAAAAATGCCATCACTGTATAGGTGTAACATTTATTGCATATAAAATCACTGTTTGGCTTCATCTTTTATTAAATAAATACCAAAAAACTGAAATACTTTGATTTTTGTGTATGAGACATTTAGGGAAATCTCAAATTCTCATTTCCCCCAATGCCCCAATATTTCTTGAAATGAAATGCTTCTGTGGCACGTTTTTATGGGTGTTAATTTAAAGAGGAAAGCAAAAAATAAAATAAAATAATGTCCAACCAAACAACAAAAGCAATAAGCTTTTAAAATAAAGTTGTACAAATAAACGTTTAAAGCAATAAATGGCTCATCTATAAATGCCCACGAAACCAAACATATGCTTTGTTTTCTTATATTTTTATTTGGTACCATTGATCACATAAGCATTTTTCAATGCCATATCATCATATTGCAGTTAACCATATGAAAGAAATGGGAAAACACCAAAAATAATATTTTCTCTAACAACACCTTTCCTGGTTTCCAATGCATGGTCTAAGAAAACATTTTTCAAAAAAAAAAAAACAGTTAACCAAACAATTTAGTGTTGTTTTCTAAGGAAACGACATTGATACCAAACACCTACTTAATTAGGAGGATACCTCAATTCCACTAACCCACAAGTTTGATTGCTTTGATTATCAATTCTCTCTAACCACATGACATTATAGTTATACATCAGGAACATCTCCAACTCACATGAATCAAATAAGGGAGATGCTCTCAATGTGTGGATGTAGTGACATGTGGGTAGGAGATTCCAACACCATTGATTATAGGGTGTTTGACAACATGGTTGATTTTTTTTTGTATTTTTGCTTTTTTTTTAAGCAAAACCAACCATATTGTCGAACAGCCCCTAAACTCTTTAGGTTGTGTTTGGTTTGAAATAAAATGGTAGGAAAGGAAAACCCTACCTTTTTCATTCAAACCAAATACAACTGACGCGACTCGCCCATTCACCACTTTTTTAAGGGCTTGGACCTTTACAAGTAGGACCATGACCATACAAGAAATATGAGAAATCTCATTGAACCCACCTACAAATTTTTACTTCACCTTACACTTAGGGAAGTCACTTAGGTTATTATGTGTTGAGCCTACTTAGGTTAGTGTGTCCGTGTTACTAAGTAAGAGTCTTACCCATTTATAAAAAATAAGAAATGGATGAATCGTCCAACACCCTGATTTTATATTTCCAATCCTACCCCTCCATGATTTTATATTTCCAATCCTATCCCCTCTTAAAATGCATGAAGAGAACGAGACAAATAGAGTTTGGGGTTTCCAATCCTACCCCTCCATGATTTCATATTTCCAATCATATTCCCCTCTTAAAATGCTTGAAGATAATGGATTCGCCCAACACCCTGATTTTATATTTCCAATCCTACCCCTTCCTTGATTTCATATTTCCAATCCTATCCCCTCTTAAAATGCATAAAGAGAATGAGAGTATGGGACAAGTAGAGTTTGGGGGTTTCCAATCCTACCCCTCCCTAATTTTATATTTCCAATCATATCCCCTCTTAAAATGCTTGAAGAGAATGGGACAAGTAGAGTTTTGGCGAACACCCTAGACTACAAATGTTTGGTTCATTTCTAGAACATGTCCAGTCCAACCAGATTAGTAAATGAGAAAATTAATAAATTACTAAAGCATTAATTAATAAATAAGTATATTACAATAATCTATAATTAATATATTAATTAGCGAGGCAATAAATAATAAATTAGAACAATTAAAGCATTACTATTATTAATAAATTTATTATTTATAATTATTAATCAGTAGCATTCATTTAAATTTACATCAATAATAATAGTAATTTCTGAAAATAAATACAAATAATTAGTTTATTAATAAATTACTATTAATATTTATCAATAAATCATTCCCAATAATTTCTAAAAATTTTAGTAATAGATTGTTGGTAAAAGATATTGAAATAATTACATTTCTAAAAATTATAATTATGATTTCAGATAATTATAAATTAATGATTAATTTCATTCGAAATTTAAAGATAGTTTGATGTAGTTTTTGGAAATTATGGATAATTTATTGATTATTCGATAGATTGCTGAAATTATTGATTATTAAACCAATAAATAATTATTGAAAATTAATAATTGATTATTCAGAAAAATAGTGTAATTCTCATTATATTGTATTTTCACATAAATGCCCCTCCTTACAAAGTAGTGTAATGAAACGCATAAATTGCTTGAGCCCGGGTTCAAACCAGGGACCTCTAATGTGTGAGACTGGCATGATAACCAACTACACCACCCAAACTTGGTTGATAAGATTATAAGGTATTGATATTTGTAGTATGAAAGCTGTAATTACTAAAATACCTCTAAACCATCAATAAAATGTCTAAAATGCCACATAATTTGCATTTTCATAGAATTGCCACTTCTTACACTAGTAAGCGTGCACGTGCTTTGCACATGATAATTCTAGATGATGATAATAATAGTAATAATGTATTCAAAAAGTTTTATAAATATGTATTTTTATTTATTTGTTTTTATATGCTTTTTGCTTTTTATTATTAATCAGATGTAGATTGCAAAATCCAAATCTGATTACGATATGTCACCTTTACTTTGTGTTTGATATTATAATTAATTAATATCATGCATGTGCCTGAATGATTTTTTTGCAACATTTTTGTATTTTATATTTCATTAATTTTTATTATTTATTTATGACATTAAATGTTAATACATTTGACCTAAAAGTTGAATTATTTATCTTTGTTAAATAGTAAAATAATTTCATTTTTAGTCAGTTTTAAAGTATGTATTTTATTTTCATTATCAATAAAAAATATTTTTATTACACTTATTTTTTTAATTTGATTAATAAAAGTATCATAAATGTGTCTACTTTTTTTTCTACATTTTTGTAATTCTCTATATCTATTTCTATTTTAAAAATTTTATTACCTAACTATGGCTTCATAGGTTCATCAATTCAATTTAAATGGTTTAATTGCTTAGCCTTCACTTGGATAAAAAAAATGTTTTTGTTTGTTAGCCAGTTTTAAAATATATGAGTTTATATTGTTACAAATATTGGCATAGATTTAATTAGTACATTTGTTGGTGAAAAATAAATTAAATATATGATTTAATAAGAGAAAATGGGAATTAATACCTTAGTATAAGACTTAATGAGAGGGGATTAAATAAGGTGGAAAGTAATAATTGAAATTACATTTTCAATCCTTACAATTATAAATTGATTAATTACATAGATACGACTATTATAGTAGCCATTAAAGCTACAATAAAATGCCTTTTATACCCATTCTCAAACAAATAAATATATGGTAATTTTAGTCCAAAAAAAGTTTCACACTACATTTATACTTTTATATATAACCAATAAGTGTGCACGTGGTAATTCTAGATAATGATAATGATAGTAATAATGTATCCAAATTTTTCTATAAACTTTATATATTTTTTATTTTTTATTATTAATTGGATGCAGATTGTAAATCCAAATATGATTACATAAACACCTCATCCAAATACGTGATAATTGGATCAAGTTGTGAACATTCAAGTATCATTGATAGGCCTACTTACTTGACTAGATTATTCTTTTAGTGATATTTAATATTTTTGGTGTATCATTTTTTTGTTAGTTTATCAAAAAAATGTAAAATTTAAAATACAGGGAATTGAATGGGGTTAAAAGTAGTAATTCAATTTACAATTTATACCTCATAAGTTAAATAGGGATCAGATTCAAAAATAAGTATTTTAGTAAAAAGAAATTTCTACAATATTATTCATATTTTTAATAGTAGTGTAAATATAGAATTATAGATGTGTTTAAATTTTCTATAACTCTTTTTGTATTTTTGTGTGTAAAAATAATTCTAATATGTCACATTTACTTTTTGTTTACCATTATAAATATATGATATTATACCCGTGCCTAAATATATATTTTCTTTTGTAAAGTTTATGTATCTTTTTCATTTTTGTATTTTTATATTTTATTAACTTTTATTATTTATTTATGACATTAAAGATTAACATGTTTTGACCCAAAATTTGAAATATTTATCTTTTCTAAATAATAAAATAATTTCATTTATTGGTAAATTATGTATTTCATTTTCATTACCAATAAAAATAATTATTGTTCTTATCAAAAAAATAATTATTGTTTATTAATCATAAATGTGTCTAATTTTTCTACATTTTTTGTAAGTTTATATATGTATTTTCTATTTCAAAAATTTTATTACCTAACTATGAGTCTATGACTTCATAGGTTGATTAATTTGGTTCGAATGGTTGAATTACTTAGCCACCACTTGGATTAAAAATAGTTTTGTTTTTGAGTCAATTTTAAAATATATGGGTTTATATTGTTAA
Source organism: Nelumbo nucifera (assembly GCF_000365185.1). The sequence continues at coordinate 1,534,795 of NW_010729171.1, forward strand.
AAATATTGACACAGATATAATTTAATAAGAGAAAATTGGAATTAATAATTTAAGTACAAGATTTAATAAGAGGGGATAAAATGAGGTGGGAATTAATAATTGAAGTTACATTTTCAACCTTACCATTAGAGATGGAATAAATACACAATTATGGGCATTTTAGTAGCCATTCAAGGTGTAATAAAATGGCTTTTTATAACCCTTTTTCAAACAAAGAAGTAGAGGGCATTTTTAGTCCAAAATAAAGTTTCACATTACATTCACACTTAGATAGTATAGATTTGTGTTATTACGGTGGTGTTTGGTTGCAGTGCAAATTTATTTGCACTAATACAAATGAATGGGAAAGCAAATGCAAATTTTTGTTTAATTTTATTTTGGATTATACTTTATTCTAGTTCATGTTTTAATTTACTCCATTTGTCTACAATCAAACAAAATAAGCTATAATTTGAAACAAAAAATAGGTCAGAATTTACACTCAAATCATTTGCACTGCCATGGTTTTGCATCAGTGCAAATTTATTTGCATTGCAATTAAACACAGCCTACACAAAAAATAGATTCAAACAAATAAGTTGTCTGAGCCCGATTATGGGAGCTCTAGTTAAGGGAAAAACAAAAACTGCTTGAGATGGCAATCTTTGATTGCTTAAAAAAGTTAGCCAATTGGTTGTCAACTCTATATTAGATGCACTATACAACAAGCCTAGATCTGCTACAGCTATTGAAAATATCTTTTGTACTATTTATTATTATTTATGAGAAATGTTCCTAACGAGTGGATGCAAATCTTATGTGCACACGGATGTAGCCACCATTTCAGCAAATCCACGCTCCCATCCACTGTCTTGGATATGGTTTTCGAACCACCATTGACCCAGATGGTTGGACCATTTGGCATGGGAACCGTCCAGGCAATCGATTATGTTTTACCCCAAACCTAGCCCCTGGCAAAAAACTATTGAATTGGTCAATGATCCATTCACTAAGGTGATCAAATTTTTGACCCGTTCAACATTTTATTTTGTTGTTTTTTAATTTTTAAAATTTTTAATTTATTTTGTTAGAACGGGCCATTTGTTCAGACTGAACAGTCAAATCGTCGACCCGGAAACCAGTGGCCAGAACAGTTCCGGTTCTGGGTTGTTTTTTAAAACATTGGTCCTAGAAAATATGAGGATTTTAGATCTGATGTGAACACAAAACCAATACGGCAATACATAGAGTCATAAACTGTATTGCCGTATTGGTTGCATATCGCCATATCCCAACTGAAACTAAAAAATCTATCAGAATCAAAATAGAAATGGTCTACTCCTCTGCCTGCTTGGTTCAGGTGGGAATTTAAATGGTAGTCAAAATCAGCTGGAATGTATTCTCGTTTCTATTTCCCAAGGGAATGGGAGGGAATGTCCATTCTCTCAAATGGAGGCATACTATTTTATTAGAAAATAGATGGGATTCTAATTCCATTCAACCTAGTGGACCTATATCCAATCCCATATACATGGTTTTAAAAAACCAGATCGAATTGGACGGTCGAATTGATTGACATGGGAATCAGTCAGTCAGTCGATTATGTTTCACCCTAAAATTGTTCTCATAGGCCAAAAATCGTTGATTTGGTCAGTGGCCCATTAACCTGGGTGGTAGACCTGCCAAACCATCGACTTGAACAATGCTTTTTGGCCATTTTATAATCTAATTATTTTTATTTTATTAAATCAGAGTGAGTCATCTATTCGAACCAGACAGCCAAACCGTTCAACCTGGGAACCGGTCCCTAAAATGGTTTTGTGTCCGGTCTATTTTTTTAAACCTTGCCCATATGTATGCATACTTAATGTTTATAGTATATCTACCCGTGAAGCTGGTTTGAACGTTGAGTTTTTATCTTATTGTCATAGTTTCAAACAAGTAATTTTTATTTCATTTTGTTTGTAAAATACATCTATTTTTTATCCTACTTTAAAGGGTCTATCCGAATTCAATTTGAGTTCGATGCATCACAAAGCTCTCATATTTGAATTCGATTCTATTAAAAAATTGAATATTTGATTCGGCCCAATTAAAAAAAAAGTAAAATTTTCATGAAAATTCTAGGTTGACTTGTGAGGCATACTTGTTCACAAGCTTTAGGTTTAGGGCAATGAACCTTTAAGAGTGACGAATTCGACATTAGCCGATCGAATTGGTTGGGGGTGGGAGGGGAGAAAGCTACCTCCTCTTGTGCAGACCTAGGAAGGAGAGAGATTAGTTTAGTCCAGGATCTATCTTATAGGGCCAATTAACAATCGTTTGGGACTACTGGTAAATCCTGTCCTGAATCAAACGCGACCTATTGACAACATTATTTACACCATGGTTTTTAAAAACGAACTGGTCAAGGGTTTGGTACCGGTTCAAATGGTCTGACCGTTTGACCCGAATGATCGGCCCATTTTGACAACAAAGAAAAATTAAAAAATTGGAAAACGGTCAAAACTGTTCGAACGGTTAACTAGCTGGTTCTGCAGTTTGCTGGTTGAAGAAAAGAGTGGTTTTGGAGGAAAACGGAATCGATCAGGTGACCGGTTCCTAGTTTTTCTGGTCCAACCATTCGGTCCAGTCTGGTTTTGAAAACAGTGATTTACATAGCTGCAAATTAAATTTGCACTGCCAAAGAGATTGAAATCAACGAGAAAACCAAGGCCTAAAGAATTAGTGATCCACTTAGCTTATATTACTCCAATGGGTTAGTATTCATCAACACTCGTCACTCTTGAGATATTTGTCCAATCTACGAGTGTCTTAGGATTAAACCTGTTCATGGACTGGGCTTTCAGGTTCAGTCCATTCAAAATTTACATTTGTTTGAAGGGCAAATTATTTATAAATATATAATCTTTTCGGTTTGTATGTGTATGAATGTATATGTGTCTATGTGTGTTCAATTGAGTTTGGTTTTAGTTGGGTTAGGATTGTTCTAAGCTCAGGCCACACTCAGATTACCTAAGGACTAAGGGTGTCAATGGACCAGTTTTGGATTCGACTCTGTCCAATCCAAAATTAATTTGGACGGATTAGATAGACCAACAAAACACATTGGATTGGACAATTTGGTCCAAAATTATTGGACCTGGTCCGTCTGTAATAAATTAATATTGGATTGGACTGGATTAAGCGAATATTTGATCTATTGATATAAGATAAGAATATAGGTGGTCAATGAACTGGGTTTGGATTGAAACCAATCTAAATCAAAACAAATTTGAACAGATTGAACAATCCAGACATTGAATTCGACCAGTCCAAAATGGTCCAAAATATACATTGGATTGGATTGGACCTGGTCCATTTATAATGGACTCACATTGAACTGAATCGGATTGAACCAAATCCAGTCCAATTGACACCCCCTAGGCTAAGCTAAGGCCCAACTTAAGAATAAAAAGTCCAACCCGGTTTGTGTAAAATTTTAGGTTGGATTGGTTTTGGCTTAGTTTGGGCCTATCTAATTTACACCCCTGACACCAGGTTGAGGTCAATTCTAATACCAACTCATAGGATATTGAAACCCTGACATTTCTTTAACCAATTCAACTATACTTCATTTAGGCTTGTTTTTGCTAGATTATTCACTTTTTGTTAAAAGAAATAAAAAAGATTTTTATTTTGTGATCAACATGGGAAGTGAGGAATATTCTAGAATATTCCATATTTTCCCTTCCCACCCCACAAGGTTGATTAGGTTTAGTAATCTCGTATTTACTGCACTTAAAAAGATTTTGCCTTCAAACTCAGGATTGAAGGCAAGACTGCCAAATATACCGGTGCTTAGGTTGGGTTAAGTTTTCCAAAGCATCAACCCTAAAGCTGTGTTTGGTTTAAAGGAAAAGGTAGGGAAAGGAAGGAAAAAACAGGAAACCTTATACAAACCTTGTATGATTTCCCTACCTTTCCCTTCAAACCAAAAACATCATAAGAGGACAACCGAAGTGGGACTGTGGGAGCATTCCTCAAATTAGGGCTGAAAATAGCTTATGTTATCCAATTTTGAATTTGATATCTTTAAGAATGATCCAAATTCGACCCGATCAAATATGGATTCACACCCATCCAATTTGATACAATCCGTTTGGATCAGTTTAAATGCGCACATATACTTAAAATTCATAATTTAATATTAGTATAGCAAATTTGAATTTGTATTTTACTAAATTGCCATAGGTTTTGGTTTCCAAGTGATAATTTTCAATTCATTTTGTTCATGGAATACAGTATTAAAATCATTTTTAGTTAATCTTATTAATAATGTATAATATTTTAACCATTTGATGTTTAACTTATTTATATATTACAAACCAAATTTCATTTGAATAATATATACTAGCGGAGGGGCCCTACTTTGCAGGGGCTGGAATGGAATCGTTGACCTGTCGACCCGTTGACCCGGTCTTTGGCCAAAAATTGTTAAATCGGTCAATGACCCATTGATCTAAGTAGTCGAATTATTGACACGTTGATCTGTTCAATGGTTTTTGGTTGTTTTTTATTTTTTTAATCGGCCATCTAGGCAACCGGTTCTGTTTTATCATAATCTCGGTCTGTAGCCAAAAATCGTTGAATCGATCAACGACCCATTGACCCAGGCGATTGAACCATTGACCAGTTCAATGGTTTTTTGCCATTTTTTAATTTTTTAATTTTTATTATCAGAACGGGCCAGCCGTTTGAATTGAATAATCGAACCATTGACTCAAAAACCGGTGGTCAGAACGGTTCCATTTTCAGGTTGTATAAGTCACACGCTCGAATGACATAACACGTATGGTAATGCTTAATGGACCTCACACACTCAATTTTTTGCATGTAATTTTTGTTGTCAGAATGGGTCGTCTGTTATTTATTTATTTATTTATTTTTAATTGGAAACTGTCCAAGCAACCAATTTCATTTTACCCCAATCCTGGTCCCTGGCCAAAAACCATTGAATCGGTCAACGACCCATTGACCTAAGTGGTCGAACCGTCAACCCATTGACCCGTTCAATGGTTTTTGGCTGTTTTTTTATTTTTAATTTTTGTTGTCAGAACGAATCGTCCATTTGAACCAGACAATCGAATCGTCGACCCGAAAACCGGTGGCCAGAATGGTTCCATTTTTGAGTCATATGAGTCACACGCTCGAATGACAAAACATGTATGATACTGCTCAATGGACCTCACACACTCAATTTTTTGCCTATAATTTTTGTTGTCAGAACGGACTATCCGTTCAAACCGGATGATTGAACCGCTGACTTGAAAAACGGTGGCCAAAATGGTTCCGTAAATTTTTGCTTATAATTTTTTGTTGTCAAAACGGGCCATTCGTTTGAACCGAATGACCGAACCGTCGATTCAAAAAATGGTGGCCAAGACGGTTCCGTTTTTGGGTCGTATGAGTCACACGCTCAAATGACATAACACGTATGATACTATTTAATGGACCTCACAAACTTAATTTTTTGCCTATAATTTTTGTTGTCAGAACGAACTATTTGTTCGAACCGAATAATCGAATCATCGACCCAAAAACCGTTGGGCAGAATGGTTCCGTAATTTTTTGCTTGTAATTTTTGTTGTCAGAACGGGCCATCCATTCAAACTAAACGGTCGAAGGGTCGGTTGTTAGAATGTTATTAATGACATATATCAATAATAGTAAGTAATTATACTATGTAATTAAATAATCATTAATAATAGTCTTAATAATATTATTTAGTTATTTTTAATATAAGAGTAATTATTAAATTTATGAATAGGATTTATTAAAAATATCCATTAAATTAATAATTACCAAAATTAAATTAAATTAACAATATTTATTAGTAATAGTCAGTAATTATAATATTTTATTAAATAATCAATAACAATACTTTTAATAACATTTTTAATTATTTTGAATGTAACAATAATTACTATATTTATTAACAATATTTATAATTTTAATTTAAATTAAATTTTAAGTAAATATCTATTTATTAATAATATTTATAATAATAGTAATTATTAATTATAATCACTAATTATATATTTATTAAATTACTGTAATAATTAGTAATTACTAAATTTGGGTTACTAAATTTATTAACAGTATTTTTTAATAACAATATTTATAATTTCAATTTAAAGTAAAATTAAAGTAAATGTCTAGTTATTAACAATATTTATAATAACAGTAATTATTAATTATAATCACTAATTATATATTTATTAAATTACTTGTGATAATCAGTAATTATTATTACAGTATAGTTACAGGAATTAATTACTGTAAGTATTATTACAGTATAATTAATTAATTAGTAATATAATTACACTGTTAATTAGTAACATAATCAGTAATTATTATTACTGTAATTATATAATTACACTATTAATTACTGTAATTAATTAGTAATTATTGTTATTAATTAATAATTAATTAGTAACTAATTACTGGAAATGGGTGCATGTTATTACACTATTAATTACTGTAATTAATTAATAATAATTATTGTTATTAGTTAGTACTGTAATTATTATTACAGTAATTAGTTAGTAATTATTGTTATTAATTAGTAATATAATTACGCTATTAATTAGTAACATAATCAGTAATTATTATTACAGTAATTATATAATTACACATTAATTACTGTAATTAATTAGTAATTATTGTTATTAATTAATAATTAATTAGTAACTAATTATTAGAAATGGGTGCATGTTATTACACTATTAATTACTGTAATTAATTAATAATTAATGTTGTTAGTTAGTAATTATTGTTATTAATTAATAATTAATTACTGTAATTAATTATTGGAAATGGGTGCTCGCACGTGGGATCTATTCGCACGAGTAGATTGGAAATAAATAAATCAAATTTGGGTCTACTTGTATCATAAAAGTCTTTGATTCATTTGCAGCCTACCCCCTTCTTAGATGTTTCCATCAATACCCCATGTAGTAACATAAATCTGATTTGGTACTCACACCACCCTCACCATCCTTTGCAACCATGTATTGGAAACATCTCTCCATGAAGAAAACATGTCTCACACAGACCTCACAAAGCATGTCTCACAAGTCACACCGACCTCATAGCATGTTTCAGTTGTGCACCTAGAACATTTTGTATTTGTAAATTTTTAATTCATGTAGAGACGTTTTATATGCATAACTGAAATGTGCTGTGAGGTCAGTGTGAGGCGCATTCTGTAAGAAGCAAATCCATTTTCAAAAAACACACAAGCAAGGATGTTCCCAATGCATAGCTGAAAAAGCTTATGAGGATCGAATCTGATTTGGTCCTTGTAGGACCGTCCTCACATTCCGTTGCAACCATACATTGGAAACATCTCCTCATGAAGAAAACACAGAAACAAGGTGATGTTCAGATGATGTTCCCAATGCACGGTTGCAAAAACTTGTGAGGGCGGTTTCGTGAGATCAAATCCAATGTGAAAAAATATGGTGTGGCCATATCAAATTAAATCACTTATGGTGTGCCCATATAAAATTAAATCACCGAGGTTATGTGTAGGGCTGTTCATGGGTCGGGTTGGGTCGGTTTATTGTGGTTTTTCCAACCGACCCGATTTGGTTGGGTTACCTAACATAGAAACCGAAACCGACCCAATGTTAAGCAAAACCGACTTGGTCGGTTTGAGTCGGGTTGGGTCGGTTTCGGTTCTAAGTTCATCCCTGTGATAAAATCTTGCTAATTTAAAAAACAATCATAAATTGAACATCATTTTCAGCCATCTCCTATGATAAAATTTAAATGAAAAGTTAATCACAAAAGTTGTTCATTAATCACTATTCACTAATCCAAAGTTTCTTGCAATCATTCAAAAACTAGGTGGCCTAATGGGCTTTGGAACTTCATGTTTGAACTAGGAACTAAGTCGGTTCAGTTCGGGTCGATTTTGGTTTTCTTGTGTGAAAATCAAAACCGACCCGAATAATTGGTTTAAGAATTTGCACAACCCGAAACCGACCTGTATTGATGAAAACCCGACCAACTCGGATTGGATCGGTCCGAGTTGATCGGTTTGATCGGGTTGGGCCTTCTTACGAACAACCCAAGTTATGTGCCAAATGATTTTTGGGTCAACATCATAACGTAGAGGGCAAGTAATGGGCGAGATAATACCCTCAAGGAACAAAGCTTTCCATCATGATAATCAGAATTTTGAGATAGTAAAGCTCTATTTAATAAATCATAAATAAGAATCTTTGCCAATTTCAGAATATATATCTTGGAAGAATGGTTTTCGAAACTGGCCAGACCGGATGGTCAGACTGAAAAAATCAGAAACTGGTCAGACTGAAAAAATCAGAAACTGGACCAGTTCTATTTTTCCCCAAAACTAGAATTTTGTCAAAAAATGTTGATTTGGTCAGCAAACCGTTGATCTGGGCGGTTGAACCGTTTAAAATGTTCAACGATTTTGACTATTTATTATTATTATTATTATTTTTTTCTCAGAACGGACCGTTCATTCAGTTCGAACAATCAGACCGTTTGACCCAAAAACCAGACCCCTGACCTGTTCGTTGCCTGGTTCGATTTTAAAAACTAAGGCAAAGCTAATACTTTTATTTATGGGCGTATTTTTTTTCTTCATGATTTAAGGGCGCGTTTTGGTTGAATGGTCTGAACTAATGGGTCGATTCAGAGGGCTTCTATGTTGACCGAACCACTTTGCAGAAGCTACTTTGTAAAAGCTACCTAAGATAACTTTCACTGGGAAGTTGATTTTTTGACTCACATAAGCCTCTTTTCGGTTTTCCAGTTTTTTATCAAACATGGCTTAATGGAATTTTGGGTTTCTCAGCCATGTAGCAGTGTAGCACTAGAAACTATTGTGTGAAAGCCCTCTCAAAAGGACACTAAGTTAATGAACATATAGAGCTTCCAACAGGTCAGGCTTGGGTTAGGGTAGGGTGTCTCAGTTCCAAAACTATCCTAATTTAAAATCAGGTTTGACCCAATAGACCATATTATATTGATAATTATATTTATTTATATAGATAATAACATAACTTGATTGTTAATAATATAACTGTGTCAACCCTATTTACATTGTTTTAATTTTTAATTGTCAAATTGTGGCAATCATTATTTAGAAAACCGAACTGGACTGACTGATTAGATCAATTGAACTGTGACCCATGCAATTGGCGAGGAGTGAAAGTAAAAATTGTAACCGAGTTACTACACCCATCTGGAACTTGGAAACAATGTTTTAAAAATTAATTTGGAGGTCGAATCATTTTTGCCTTTGGGTCATGAGTCATCGGTTCGATTGTTCAGATTGAATGGGTCAAACCGTGCTACGTCAGCATATGTATATGTATACATATGTGTATAGGTATGCATAAACATGTATTTTATTAGTAAAAAATGTATAATTATCAACTTAGGTGTAATATATGTATATATAAATATTATTTTATGTTTAATTTATATTTTTAATTTAGTTTTTTTTTGTATTCATAAAAATGCTAAAAAGGTTTTGGCATAAATCTTGAAAAGTTAACTAAAATAAAAAAGAACATGCCAATCAAACATTTGGGTGCAAAGTTATGGCCAAAAGTTTATACATATATTTAGTGTGCAACTTATGACCTAATGACCAGGCCAAATTAATGGGTCAATGGTTCGATCACCCGGGTTGAACGATTTTGACCAAAAGGCAGGTTTCATGCAAATTGGACATGAAAGCTTGACAAAGTGATGATTCGAATGATTCAATTGGTTAGGTCAATGGCAGATTGAAAACATTGCTTAGAAGTAAACATGTAAATTACTGATACATCCATATAGAACTGATGTATTTATCCATGATTGGTTGCACTAACACATATTACACATATCGTTTCTAATGCCCCTTCATTTCTTCTCTTTTTTTTTTGTTTTTCTTTGTTTTTTATGTTAGATGATTTGAAATTGATAAATTTGATCAGTTTAAACAAGAATGAAGGACCCTCCTGGCCAAGTTTAAGATATTTGGACAAAAATGTAGGAAAGGTTTAAATAACAATCCATTAGAAAATGGGCCATGCCTCCCTCCCGACTACCTTGTTTGATCTTCGATGGTGTTAGACATTTAGCACCATTCATCAGACGTGGATGTGAAAGGGATCTAGAATGTTATGTAGAACCTGGCATAACCCATTAGAACGAAACCGGATTTGCTCCTCAAATCCACAGTCCATTGCAACCATGCACTTAGAACATTTCCGGTTCTTGTATGTTGTCATTCATGGGAAGATGCTTCTAACGTATGTCTGAAAGTGCTATGAGGTTAGGAATGGTAATGAGGCAGGTTTGGGAAGGGTTTTGTAAATTTTAGACCATACTCACCCCTCTAAACCTCCTAACTTGTACCTGCCCCAAAATTCTTAATAGGTCAGATTTTGAGAATCCAAATCTTCCATGCACATAAAAATGCAAAATTTTCCCCGACCCTATCCTTCCAGCATCTAATTCCCTATTACTTTTTGTTTTGTATAAATAATAAGTAATAACATGAACAAACAACAAAATTTTTAATTATTTGATTAAGAAATAAAATAACACAACTCAAAATATTATTACATTCAATACCTAATGAATAAAACTCGTATATTTTTGAATAATATGCGGGTTGGGGAGAAACGGGTTTATCCTAATACCGTACCCTATCTATAACTGCATGGATTGTAAAATCCCAATCATCCTATCCACCGGGTATAGGGTAGAAATGACCATCCTTAAGTTTGATGTGAGTCACGTTCTGTGAGAAGCAAATCCAGATTTCAAAACAACCTTTGCTAGGACTACCCTATAGGCTATAAATTAGATAAAGCATGTAGCAAGCACCATAAAAGTTTTTATTCTTGTAGTGAGAGAGCATAAGTTCAAGAAGAAGCGCGTTATTCTATTCGTCTCATCTTTTACTTTTTCTCTTACATGCTTTAATCTCCCTAATTGTACCCGGTGTTAGGTGCATATGGGCAAAAGGGTTCTTTCCATGGCTCTGTGGGTCAGTTTGATCACTGCACGATGTACATCCCATAAACGTGCACAAATATTATGTACAGACCCGGATTTTTTTTGACTTATCCATTTGTGCTAAGATGTACATTTTCCCAAGGTTCAAAATATCGATACAGGTCTATATTGGTATTGTTTTTTAATATATATATATTTTTTATTTTTATTTTTCTCAAAACTGATTCAGAGGGACTGGTTTAAGGCCGGTCTACTTTCTGAACCACTCGCCGACCTGAAACACCCCATGTAAGGGCATATTGAGAAGGCTCCGATATAATATGTATTAGCCGATACGGGCCAATACATGACGAAACTTTGATCCTTGCATTGACCAATGCCAATTAATCAAAATTTATGGAGTGGTTTTGATGGATGAAATTCTAAAACTTCACTCCAGATTCTCTGACACACATGCCCCTTAAAAAAGTACCATATACTTACAACACAAAGCTTTGGTGTAGCAATGTAGAGAATGTTTGGATAAGCTTCAGGATTTGTGTTTCAAAGCCATGATTTTAGCTTTAAGCTTTATGTTTTGGACTTTAAAAGTGTTTTTACTTTAGATTATGTTTTAAGAAAAACACCTAGCAAATGCTTACAACGTTTATTTGTCACACTTCTGTTGGGTTAAGATCTGCTGCCCACAAGTTACCCACACATTTCTACCCACGAAACATTACAGTTGTGTATTAGGAATATCTCCCTTATCATTCATGGGGAGATGCTCCCAATACATGATGGTGGTGTTCAATGGGTAGCTAGAGATGTGAGAACAATTTTTGTGAGTAGTAGATCTGGAGTGACTTTTGTTTACTATAGCCCCAAACTCAAAATCAAAACCTTATCTATTTAAAAGAAAAAAAAATCTTTTTTTTTTCATTGGCATTTATTTAAATAAAAGAGTTTAAAGCCCGTAAAGCTATTATAATTATAAAATGTAAATTGGGTGATTTTTGAATTCAAAGATGCATAAGGTCCGTGTAGACTGCAGGAATGGACGCACATTGACTACTAGAGGGTCCGGTAAGGCTGTATTTATTGGAGTGTTCAGATTGATCGACAATAGAACTCTTTCATGTGCTGAGTATTAAAGAGTATGAGTTGGTTGGGTTCATGGGCTGAGTATGAGCCTAAAGTGTTGGGTCCTCGGTGTTCCTAGTCACATGAGAAGTGAGGTCAAATGACAAGACAAAGCCATCTGTTTGTTTGGCTCCTCAGAGAGTACTCACACAACCAAACATCTGATCGGAGAATGGGGCAACACTCAGGCCTAGTGCAGGCCCAGGCCCACTCCCGGGTAAGGCCTGACCACAAAGCAGGATCAAGTCCAAAAATTTGTGGTCCGGGTCAGGTTCAGCTCCTAATTCATTATAGGAGGCCCAATCTTGTCTTTACTTGACAAGGGTCACGCTTTAGATTTCAAAAATATTCAATATGAGCTCACCTAAGTTGCATCCTTATACCTTCAATTTACCAATTATTTGCAATGGCAAAAAGAATTCTAACCCAGTGTCAAGGCCAACCTCCATTACCCCAGTGGATAGACAACATTTTCCAATGGATTTTTAACTTTTTTTTCTTTTTTTTTTCTGCATTCTTAAGGCTGTGTTTGGTTTGAAGGAAAAAGGTAGGGAAAGAATGGGAAACCTGTACAAACCCTGTATAGGTTTCTTACCTTCCCTTCCTTTCCCCACCCTTTCCTTCGAACCAAAAACAGCCTAAGTGATTTTTTTTTTTTTTTAAAAATCAGGTGTTCTAGGCTTTTATATATGTGTTCATTTTATTATCATATTATTTATGACCTTCTTCCTACACATACATCTTTATTATATAACATGGATAACTTCTTGTCTTGGCTCCATGTCCAGAGTTCAGACAACCAAGCGATAAATTTATTATCTATTTTCCTCTCTCCCCACTCTACTCTACTCCATGTCTATAATGTAGGGGGAGGGTTTTGTTTCCAAAAGGTTAATGTGAGAACTACCAAGGGTATTTTAGGAATAAAATCCCTTTCACAATTTTGAATTTTCACTTGTTGTTTTATTCTGCATTTGGCATTCCTTATTTTAAGGACATATCTCCTTTTTGTAGTTAAAAACTTAATGTTCATAGGATGCATTTTAAATACTAAAAAGGAGATAAAATAAGGAATGCCAAGTGCAACCTTAGTAATATGCAAACTAAAGCGTATGTTTTAATAAATACATAAAATTATAGGGGTGTTTAAATAAAAAAAAAAGAAAAAAAAATATAAAGGCAAGTGTAGGGATGCAAATGAATCGGATCCAATTCAATCAGATCTCATAGGACTTGATTTGAGTTCGATTCCTATTAGTAAGTCAGATCTTCGGATCTGATTAGATTCGACTTGTTTTCTTTAAAAATTAATAAATTATTCAAAGAAAATTAAAATATACTAATTTAAATAAAGTAATAACAAAAAATATAAGTATTTTTTAATTATTTTTATCATATATATGTTTTTTATAAAAATAAATAATATAACAAATTTATAAAAATATAATATAAAAAATATATTTATAAATAAATAAATAACATGTATATATGTATTATATATATTTATTTATAAACATATAATATATATCAGATCGGACAGGGGTGATCCGAATCCGATCTGAATATCCAAACATGGTGATCCAAATTCGACCAAATAAAATCGGGTCTCGGATTGCCGATCCATTTGCACCCCTAGGCAAGTGCTGCCTACTGCACATGGTATCATATATTAGTAAGAAAGATAAGAGATTATCTGTGTGTATTGAAGCCTAGTGTAGCATCCATTTGTAGAAAAAAAATTAACCCAGCCGTTTTTTGTTAAGTTCAACTAAAGCCATTTTTGCTTTCATACTTGTAAGCATGTGGAAGCTTAAGCCTAATACACAGATCTGTGGTCAATAAAGAGAATAGTCTTCACCATAGTTCTTCAGTCCCATAAGTGATGCCATGATTGAAGCTTGAAGCTTGAAACTTGAAACTTGAAAGCCCTCCTGCCAACCCTAGAGAGAAAAAAAAGGAGAGAATAATAGCTGAAAAGGGCTGCGGGGAAACTGCTCTCCAAACATCATCGACTGTGGAAGTCAGTTGAAGCAAATAATCATTCATTTTAGCTGTCTAGATCATTTGGATTGACGGAGCTGAAATGGACTTAGGCCATGTTTTGGGAATTAAATGATTCGAACATGGTGAAATTCAAACATCATCGACTGTGAAAGTCAGTTGAAGCAAATAATCATTCATTTTAGCTGTCTAGATCATTTGAATTGACGGAGCTGAAATGGACTTAGGCCATATTTGGGAGTGCTTATGTTAAAAATAAGTGTTTAGAATAAGTGCTTAAAAATAAGTGTTTATTCAAATAAGTATTTATTTGTATTTGGCATCCAACTTGTTCAGGTGCTTATTTTTATTGCATAGTGGGCATTTGTTAGTCTTTTTCTCCAATAAGCACTTAAATAAGCATTTGTTATTATTTTGTCCTTTATTTTCTTTCAAATTTTATGAAAACACTTTTACACTTTTATGGAAGCACTTTTATAAAAGTACTTTTATGACAGTAATTTAATAAAAACATTTTACGAAAGTACTTTTATAATAAATTTCACAAAAGTACTTTTATAAAAGTGATTTCGTAAAAGTACTTTCATAAAAAATACTTTTATTAAAGTGCTTTTACAAAAGCACTTTTATACGAAAACATTTTTATGAAAGTACTTTTATGAAAGTGCTTTTATGAACACACTTTTATGAAAGTGCTTTTATGAACACACTTTTATGAAAATACTTTTATAAATTTCAACTAGGGTTAATTTTATAAATGCTATTTTAAAATTCAACTAGGGATAATTTTGGAAGAAAAAATGAATAAGTGCTTATTGTATAAACACTTAAAAAAACAGGAAATTTGAGCTTAAAAAATAAGCCATTATTTTTAAAATAAGCACTTATTTCAGGCATATTTTCCAAACACCAATGTGCTTAGTAGTGTGGTCCCGACCCAGATAAGTACTTGTTTCAAATAAACACTCCCAAACATGGCCTTAGAATTTTATTCCTATAATTCTATCTCAAATTTCAATGTGGTGGAAATGAAATGACTACCCCTTGCTTCATTTTAAATTCTGCTAAAGTGAGAATTGCAAAACTGTGCTGTTGGGACTTGGGAGGCAATTGGGACACATCCATAGAGAAAGGATAGGAGATACAATATAAATGATAGAAATTAGTTTATAGGGACACTTTTGGCCTTTAAAAATCTACCGACTAACAATTAGGGGGTGTTCTTTTTCTGGATTTGGAGAGGGGGGAAAGTTGGTCAATGGGATTTTGGTTCCCATTGACCAAGAATACCATGTTCTTTTTTCAGTTTTATGTGGGGACCGGGGAAAGTTTATTTTCCTGGGTATCACTTACCCTAGGAAAGTGATACCCATATTCTAGGTGGGTAAATAACTTTCCCACCTAGGGGGAAAGTTGCCAACACTTGAATGGGGCAAAAATGCCCCTTTTAATAATGGATTTCTATGATTAAAATGGTCATTACCTTATTTACCTGAGAAATAAAAGAACATGGGTAAATGCACTTACCTGGGTAAGTGTTTCCCAGGAAAAATTTACCCAAGTAGTTGCATTTACCCGGGTAACTAACTTACCGAAAAGCGAACGAGGCCTTAGGGGTACCCCCTATCTATAGTAAAATTGGAATTTGCCCAGCCCGTCCACATTGTAGAATCAGAAATTGTTTTCTTTTCTTGAAATCCTATAGTTACATTCTTATGGGTCCATTTGGTTCATAGGAATTGTCTGGTTCACATCGATTTTGCTGATTTTTGAAAGATAGAACCTTTTGGAAAGAGTACAAATACAAATATACACAATGCAAAGCCTTGTATTTTATATTTCTAAACATGTATTTACACTATATATATATCAGGAACCCGTGCGATACACAGGCCTTGTTAAGCAAAAGCTAACAATAGAAATACATAAGAGTATATAATTGTTTTATATTTCTAATCGACTTTAGTTCAGAAACTTTCAAACCCGACCAAGTTAGGTTAGTTTCGATTTAGCCATTTGTAAACCGACCTGACCATATATATGACTTTTTTAATACAGGAAAGTGGGAAAATTCCCATATTTCTTATCTAAAATATTTTATTTCATAAATTTAATTACTTTTTAATAATACCACTATAATTTATTAAATTTAATTTCAATTTTTAAGCTTAAATATTTTGAACAAACAAGCCAAACCAAACCAAAAATAGACCTAAACCGATACAACCCGAGTTGATGGGTTTTTACTAATAGCTAGTCAGTTTTGGGTGACAAACTCCCAACCTGACCAAGTCAATTTGGTAGGTAGAACAACTTACAACTGAACTGAACCAATCCTTGAACACTCCTAATTTTAGCTAAATTAATAGTTTAATTTCCAATAATTATTGAAACTTTATAGCAAAAATACATAATTATTGAAAATAACTTATAATGAAAATATAATAATTATAGAAATGCAATAAATACTGAAAATATATCAAATTAGTCAATAAATAGTGTAATTTCAAATAATAGTTTAATCTCTTATAATTATTGACAATTTACTATTAAATAACAAAACAAAAATAGATTTATAAATTATTATTGAAAAACATATTTATAAAAAATACAATAAATAATTACTGAAAATAAAATAACTATTAGTTTTAGTATATATATATATATATATATAATGAATATACACTATTATTGTAAAATTATTACTAATAAATATTTTTGTTTTGAAATTTATTTTCTATAATTATTAATTAATATAAATGAAAATGAGGTATTTACAATATTATTTAGTTATTTAAATAATATTGTTATTTAAAATTTTAAAATATTAATTATTTATTGAATTTAATAATCCATAAAATTATAATTAGTACTATTATTACATAATTCATCATTAATTTTGTAAAATAATAAATTATTATTAATATGAATATTATTAAATCTATTATAATTATTATTTTTCTACTTTTAAGATTTTTTAAATTTATTATATAGTTTCGTTATTTTAACTATTTAAAATTTAGTCATGATATATTTAGTTATTTAAATATTTAAATAATATGTAAAATATTTAAAAATTTTCATTATTTTAATGCTATTACACAATATTAAATAATTTGTTTTATAATTATTTAGCTATTATTAATGTTTTGTTATTTAAGATATTAGTTATTGAAATGTTCAAATAATTTTTAAATGTTTAATGTTAAAACTTTATTATTTGAATAACATTTAAATTGAATAATTTGTAAAATTATAATTTATATTGTTATTACACAATTTCATGATGAGTTTTGTATTAATATATAATTATTAATAATATAAATCTTATTAAATCTATTATAATTAATTTTTATGTTTTGAGTAAATATTTTAAAGTTAGTATATAATTTCGTTATAATATTTAAATAATTCTAAAAGTTTTGGATAAATTACACTGACCCCTGCACTATGAGATCTGTGACAAAGACCCCCTGTACTTTTTTTTGCGACAAACACCCCCTGAAAAAATGTTAAATTACCAAAATACCCTACTAACATTTCTGTATTTTCTTTTTTTACCGTTCTCTCTTAAAACCTAACTGACCGAATAATATCTTCTTCTTCGGCAGTTTGGATTCCCCTTTCTCTCATACAATCTTCCCAAGTCATTACAATTACAGCAACTCTAATAACACAATTCCGGCAAATATTCTGTGACTGCCTTCGACCAAACCGCCTTCTCATTATTGATCAACTCCGGTAACCCAATCTCAGCCCAGAAGTCATTGCCATCGTTGTTAGATTTCTCGTTGTTGTTGTTGTTGCAACTGCCATCTGAATATCCCTCGCTGTGCATGCTTGGGTTTTCCCTTTATGGATAAGGGACATAACGTACCATCATCAACAGACAACAAGAACAAGGAATCATTTCCCTGCAGCTTCCAAGGATGAGAGGACTGAGTAAGGATGCATTTATTATTTGTTTCATCAATAGAAACGAAAATTTATTTCTTCATTCTCATGGGCAAAGGCAAAGTGGCAGATCCATATCACATTCCAGAAAACATTTGCTTAATTAACAAAATTTTCAAAGCTTATATTGGTAATACATATCATAATTAATCTATATTTACAATTGAGACTCTCTCTCTCATCCGCTTCTATATATTGTATTTAGCTAAGTAGCTGAGTAGAAGGGGAGATAGACGCAGAGATAGATCTAAAACATGCTCTTCACCTTTGCGTTATGACAACCCATTGACTCCTTCTATCGGTGCTACCAACGTCCACCCCCAACCAACTTTGGGAGTCACCGGAATATGGGTCACCAGCAACCACTCCCCAATGGGCAACTACTGGGTCTTCGACTCATTGCTCTTCTATATATTGTATTTAGCTAAGTAGCTAAGTAGAAGGGGAGATAGACGCAGAGATTGATCTAAAACATGCTCTTCACCTTTGCGTTATGACAACCCATTGACTCCTTCTATCGGTGCTGCCAACGTCCACCTCCAACCAACTTTGGGAGTCACCGGAATATGGGTCACCAGCAACCCCTCCCCAATGGGCAACTACTGGGTCTTCGACTCATCGCTCCTCCACCCAGACCCCTTAAACGCATTATAGCCCACGACCACCGCTCCACCCTTCTTCTTTGCACTCGCCTGCACCACTCTGTGGTTTGGCGTCCCCAACAACGAACTCAACGCACCCAGCGTTGGGTCCTAAAGCTTCTTTTAAGTTCTGAGTTTTGACAAATGGAGCTCCTCCAACCCAGGAAGGATGCACACCACCTGGCCACCCATCTGATGAGCCGCAGCAACCAGTGCTATGGTTGTTGCGCCTGCAGGCTGCAACTCCTGCGCATACCTCTACCATCAGTTGTGAGTTGTTTCCGACGGCAGTGCAGATACGAACTCAGCCCCATCTGGCTCCTTAGCTCCAGCTCTTTCCCTACACGAGAGTCAAAACAACTCACATTAGAAAATTTAAAGTTGTGAATGGAATGCAATTAATAATTAGAGCAAGCAGTACTGATGGAAAAGTGGGTGATAGCGCCGCAAAATGAAGCGCTTCTTGTCTCCGGCGAACTTGCGGACAAGTCCATAGCACTGCATACTGCCATGGTTAGAAAAGGGTAATTCCGGTATTAGAAAATTTTAAACGGTCAAATGAGAATCTTTTTTTAAGTCAATTAAGGAACGCTAATAGAGGGGGTCTTTGTCTAACTGCCAAAGTACCGGGGTGTTTGTCAAAAAAAAAAAAGTGTAGGGGGTCTTTGTCATAGACCCTATGCTACGGGGGTCCATGTAATTTATCTAATTTATTATTGAAATTTATAGATAAAGAGTGGGTGGGGGGTGGGGGGAGGATAAATAGGAATTAGAGATAGTTTAGGAGGGAATCTCTCTACTAAATTAGAGATAATTTAAGAGATAAATAGGAGTTAGAGATAATTTAGGAGATAAATAAGAATTAGAGAGAACTTAGGAGAAAGTGGGGGGAAAGTTGAGTTCAAATTTTCGCCCCACAAGGGAGCGCCCCATAACGTCCCATAGCACATCCCCGCCTTGTACTAGGGGTGCTCACGATTCGTTTAACTGAACTGTGGGGTAATTTTCTGGACCGAACCGATAGGTTCGGTTTTTACATTCAACCGAACCGATACAACTGATTAATCGGTCAACCGGTTAACCATGGTTCAGTTTTTCGGTTTTTTATGCCCTTAAAATAAAAAAAAGAAAAAAACACAGTAACTGGGATTGCCAGTGTTGCCGAGATGCATTAGCCTCTAGCCCGTAGGCCGAGCCTCTAGTGTCGCAAATCACTGGTGTCGGAGGCCATCGATGAATTGGTTAGAGGGCGGAGTGACAAAGGCTAGAACCAGAGAGAGTCCGAGAGGCGAGAGAGAGAGAGAGAGAGAGAGAGCTCAGAGAGAGAGTTCAGAGAGACTGAGAGGCGAGAGAGAGAGTTCAGAGATAGACTGAGAGGCGAGAGAGAGAGAGAGAGTTCAGAGAGAGACTGAGAGGTGAGAGAGAGAGTTCACAGAGAGATTGAGAGGCGAAAGAGAGAGAAAGTTCAGAGAGAGACTGAGAGGTGCGAGAGAGAGTTCAGAGAGAGACTGGGAGGCGAGAGAGAGAGAGAGTTCAGAGAGAGACTGAGAGGCACGAGAGAGAGTTCAGAGAGAGACTAAGAGGCGAGAGAGAGAGAGAGAGAGAGTTCAGAGAGAGATTGAGAGGCGAGAGAGAGAGAGAGAGAGAGAGAGAGAGAGAGTGATGCCATCATTGGGAGATGTTCCTAATACACGACGGGGATGTGTTGTGGGATGTTGTGGGGCGTAGATGCGAACTCGGGAAAGTGATGCCACTTAGCTAAACACTAGAAAAGCAAATCCCTATTTCTTTATAGTTATTAGAAATAATTAAGCCTTATCGATTTAATGGATAATTATATAATATTAAAAAATAAAAATAAAAAAAAACAAAAAATAAAAAAGGGGGTTTAGAGCAATGAAAGGCATGATAAAGTGGACTCTTTTGCTAATATCTGTGTATATACTTTATTCATTCCTAACTGAGCCTTATGCTTTAGCATATGAAATATGTTAATGGGTTGGGCTATTTTTGTCAATTCAAATTCCAATAAAGAACGTGTTCAATTCTTGTTGTGGGTCCCGTTTAGAAAGGCCGAGAACCGGATTCAATTGGGCCCACTGAATGCGAGACAAGATCTTAGAAGCTTGTTTATAGCTACGAATGTGTCCACGTCTACTAGGGAGTAGATAATAATGCTGAATCCACAATTCTCATTGTCTCAACGTGGAGAAATAAAATCTTACCCCACAAATCCACTCAAAACCACCAATCCCTTTCAGCTAAAGCTGACGAGAGGACCGCGTCCACCAATAGTTCATCAAATTTCAAACACTTTCAACTACATCAATGATCAATCATCAATCCAAAAGCTCCCACAATCATTAATAACCACCATTCTTTTCTTTTGGTTCATATATTCCTCCTATTACCCATTTGTTGTTTTCTACAAATATCTAGATTATTGTCAGGTTGATTCCAAAGTTCGCAACCACACATTAATGAAAGCCATATCCATTCCAATGTGTATATTAACAAGAAAGATAGGCTGTAGTAGGGAAGGAGTTTAATTGGAGAATTTAGGGTTAAATCAGTAACTAAACACTGTTGAAAAGAGATTAATGAGTAATTAATCAAAGCTTTAAAAAAGATTTAGAAGTTAACATGTCTTACCTAAAAACCTTAGTCTCAGTTTGATAGGAGTATAAATGCAAATATGTAGAGTGCAAAACCTTATATTTTGTATTTATTTGCACTGTACATAATTACATATTTGTATTTATACTCTAAGCTGGCCCAGTTTGGAAAGAGTTTATACAAATATGTTTAATGCATAATGATAATTTTTAAATCTTGTATTTGCATTTTTTCCAAGATAACATTAAAGATGATATCCCTTGCATGGTTCAAAATATCAAAATGTATCATATCAAACCGAATGATATGTTTCAATTCACAAGGGCAACAGAATGTGATACACAAAGGATTTAGGAATTTAGTGTTTTTTTTTTTTTAATGTTTGAATGGTAGAAACCCTTGTATTAGGGTGTCAATGGACCGGTTTTGGATTGGACCCTGTCTAGTCCAAAATCAATTTGGACGGATTGGATGGACCAACAAGACATATTAGATTGGACCAATCTGGTCCAAAATGTTTATTTGATTGGATTTGACCTGGTCTGTCCATAATAAATTTATACTGGATTGGGTTGGATTAAGCCAATATCTAATCCTTTGATTTAAGATAAGAATATATATGTCAATGGACTGGGTTTGGGTTGAAACCAATCTAAATCAAAATGAATTTGAACAGATTGGATGGTTCAGACATTGAATTGGACTGGTCCAAATTAATCCAAAACATTCATTGGATTGAATTGGACCTGGTCCATTTATAATGGATTCACATTGGACTGGATCGGATTGGACCAGTCCAATTGACACCCCCTAGTTGTAACATGTTAACTGTTAAAAAATTCTACTGAAAAAATGAAAAAAAAAACAGATAAGTATGTAAGTTTTAAATGTTCTATACTTTGAACCATGATCCACAGTTAAGGCTTAAGAGGGTTTTATAAATGAAGTTTAACATTTATGCTTATGTTACACTCAAGTGTACTTATTTGATTAATTAAAAAAATACATTGCATACTATTGTACACTATGTCATTATCATTTTTATAATTACCAAAAAAATCCTTCAAATTCCATCTATTGGCTTTTTCTTTAGTGATTGTTTTAGTTGCTGGCAGTTACAAACACCGTTTTAGTCAAAATTCTTTCGGTACCATGTTCTTTCGGTACGATAGATTTTTTTGTTCACCGGAACATAATCCTTGGAAGCCTGGAACACAAAAAAAAATCCTAAAACAAAAATACAGAAGAAAAAGTAAAAAAAAGAAGAAAAAGAAAAAGAAAAGCTTCAGTCACGGCTCAAGCCCCGCCGAACGGCGAACGCAGAGAGAGAGAGAGAGACTATGGAGTAAACCTCAATCTACCGTATCGCATGCATGTTTTCGTTATGTATCTCATCCGGTCGGAAAGTTGGTCTGTCGTTTTCGTTTTCTGAGGAGAGTTTTCAAATTTTCTAGATGAGCACACAGTCAACTCCCTCCGGCCTCTCGTGAAGGAGTAGGAATTATATTGGGGATCAGTTGCGCTTTTGCTGCTGATTTCTTTATGGCTGTTAGAGCTAGCGCCCCAAACCTTTGCTGTGAGTGCGCTTCTGGCCCACCACCCCACTTTCCCTCTCGTTAATTTTCCAAATATGACCTATTTCCCATCTTCATCAACAACAAGTCAACGACGGGAGAGAGGGGAAAGGGGAGAGGACGGTGCAGTCTGCAGTCCCACGATTAGGCTCGCGTAACAATGGTTTAAATTTCAAATAATATTTTAAGACTCGGGCTGGACATAGAATTGGAGAGGGGAGAGGTTTATGGGTGAAATGTTCAATCGGGATTGAACCGGAGGTCGAACTGTGATATATATATATATGTATATATATATATATATCATATAAATATTATATAGTCTATTTTATAATTTTTAATATACTTAAATATAATATATTGATAGTAAGTTCCTTAACTTTTAAAGAAAATGATTAGGGTTTAAGTCTCTTAATTTATATTTTTTTAAATACATGAATAAGAAAATAATATATACAATAAGGAGTTATTAATAGGGCTGTTCACGGGTTGGGTTGGGTCGGTTTATTGCGGTTTTTCCAATTGATTCGACCTGGTCGGGTTACCTGACATAGAAACCAAAATCGACCCAGTGTTAAGCAAAATCGACCTGGTCGGTTTGAGTCGGGTTCGGTTCTAAGTTCATCCCTGTGATAAAATCTTGTTAATTTTAAAAACAGTCATAAATTGAACATCATTTCAGCCATTTTCTATGATAAAATTTAAATGAAAAGTTAATCACAAAAGTTGTTCATTACTCACTATTCACTAATCCAAAGTTTCTTGCAACCATTCAAAAACTAGGTGGTCTAATGGACTTTGGAACTTCATGTTTGAACTAGGAACTAAGTCGGTTCGGTTCGGGTCGGTTTCAGTTTTCTTGTGTGAAAACCGAAACCGATCCGAATCATCGGTTTAGGAATTTGCACAACCCGAAACCGACCCATGTTGATGAAAACCCGGCCAACTCGAGTTGGGTTGGTCCGGGTTGGGCCTTCTTATGAACAGCCCTAGTTATTAATTAACATAAATTAAATGATAAATTTGTGGTAATTAAATAATTTTGTGAAAATAAGAAGTCATAGTTTTAAATGTTGCTAAGTACATTTTAAACTTTCTACTAATTAAGGATCCAGGCAATTTCATGAAACCGAGATTGATTCACCGATTTTTCAGTTAAACCGACCAATCAACCGATTTTCACCGGTTTTTTAACCAAAACAGTTATTGAGGTACAAATTCCATCCGATATTCTAAACACTGTCAAACCACACGCAGAGACACTGCAATTAACAAACAATCAAATGGGCCCTTCTTATCTGGGTGATAGATGTTATACCCAAAGATACAAGCTAAGCTAAGATTCTCTCCATCCAAATCTTTACAAAAGAGAAGAATTTGTAACATTATTACATGTGAAACATGTAAGATAAAAAGTTAAAACTGCAACAATTCAACTCGCTACAATACGAGATATCATTCTCTGCAGATCTTATGTCCTTATCGGATATCCGCTATATTGAAATATGTAAAATGAATCTAAATAGAGTTTCATCATTAATCCTTTCAGTTTCAGAGTCCTAGGTGGGGTTCGTTGTCGATCAAATGTCAAAAACCAGTCTATACAAAATACTCTTGCTTTCAGTGCATCGTTGACTGTTGGGATTTCGACGTGTCCAGTTGATGAATTGAAGGGCTTCTCTATTATCTGGGTGTATGTGGCATTTACTGTCAAAATTGGGTGGGAAATTCCTCATGTACGTCATCTTCGTCATCACTTTGGGCTGTGACAGCGAATTACTTAGATTTTTCACACTTGGGTTTGGATGGGCCTAATTATAAGTTAGAACTACCCAATTACTAGTTGGGGTGGTCTTGGCTTGAAGCGCGTTTGGTTCAATGGGGAAGGAGTGTTAGGTAGGTGCAAGGCAGCCAATCCATCAGGCTTGTCAGTAGTCATGAAAGATACTTTTTTTTTTTTTTTATACACATTCATACAGTATATATATATATATAAATACATACATATATACACATTTTCATAATTATCAAGGTTCTATTCGATATTATTTTAATTGAAACATACATACATGCACTTCATAACTATTAAGATTGTATTCGGTATTGTTTCTAATTGAAATATATATATATATTTTTTTTTTCATAAACTATTAAGGTTGTATTTGGTACTGTTTTTAATTGAAATGTTTTGAGTCAATTAATACAAATTGGCAAGAGATTTATATTTTCCCATCGCATATGAGTCATTTCAGTAATAATGCTTACACTTCAACCCCCCTGGTTGCCGTCAACATGCATTTAGGCCGAAACCACACTAATAAGCACTTATGTGTGTTTTGGGTAAAATGTGATTATTCCAGAAAATACGCCCCTTTTGGAGAAGTCAAAAGTTTTAATTGGCTAATTTTTAAGCGTTTTTTCAAAAACTATTTATTGCGTTTTTGGCCTGTCTTGTCGTAGAAATAAATGTTTTTTTTTTTTACTTGTGAAATAAATGCTTTTTCACTAAACACTCGTAAACACTTATTTATGCAATAAGCACTGCCAAATGGGGGCTAAAGGATTTTGTTCTATTTAATTTGAAGAGAGAAAATTTGTAATACACAATTAAAGAGAAGAATCATTAGAATGATATTAGTGGGATGGAAACAGAAATGTACCATTTGATTTCATGGCAAAGTTCAAAAGTTAGAGTTATCTTTTACCACAGTTATGAAAACAGAAATAAAACACGAGATCTCTTCTAAGTTTCCTGCAGGTAATAAAATGATTTACGGGACAAAATTAATTTTAACACAGATTATTACTTAATTTTGGATACTATTTTGCTTATCTTGGCCTTTTTCTAATACTAACAAAATTTAAATTTCCCAAAATAATAATTTTGCAACGTTCCTAACCAAACACAATTTATACACTTTAAGTATATGTTTGGCATCAATGCTGCAGATACAGCGGTGCTGCTGTTGTGTGGGTTGGAAGCGTTGTTTTCTAAAAAAATGGTGTCTTTTTTCGTTTGAAAACGCTACGGCCAGGTAGGACGTTTCCTGGAACAACAACAACGTTTCTATTTGATACCAATGTTCTAGGAAATGTTTTCAGCATTGATACTTATTATTTAGTGCCACGTCATGTCCATGTCACTGCCACCTCATGTCCCTATTGGCAGCAACGAGCTGTAACTCTAGGAAACGCCAAATTCGGCATTGCTCCAAGCCACACTTTTTTTATGAAAAAACAGTTCCAAACAAACATGTATTTCCTGAAGCACCATTTTTGATGTATTGCCATTTTCTGAAGCAACGACATCGATGCCAAACAGACTCTTATTTTGGACTGTGTAATTAAAAGAAATCACTTGCTATTGTTCATATTGTTTATGGGGCCTCAACGAGAAAAGAGAAAGTTTAATTAAAATAGTAGATGATGTCTGGGCCAGATATGTCTGGGCTTAGACATCTGTGTTGTAACTGAACTCGGAATTAATGGGCTAGGCTTCCATTGGGCTCGTGCCATGCTGTGTCACAACGGCACAACATAGAACACAATACCCACCAACTCCTGGCGGACCCGCTGAGGTGCCCTTGGCGTTTGAACGCTTTTAGTCAAGACACAGAAAACCTGGTCCTATTTGTCCAAAACACAGAAAACCCTAGTTGGTCTTTAGAGTATAATAATGTAATGTTTGAATTTATTTTTGGGGACTTAGGAAAAAGTATAGTGGTTATCTAATAGTGATGGCAATGGGGTTGGTTTGGGGAGAATTTTGTAAATTCTAGATGTTATCTTCATACCTGCTCCAAAATCCATAACAGTTTGATTTTGAGAATCAAAACCCCCTGGCATATGAAAATGCAAAACCTACCCCACATTCAAGGGGAGTTCGAATCACCTTTCTACAAAATACATTCCAACAAACTACCAACATGATTCGACACCCCACACATCTCATACATGGCAGGTCCTACTTTTATAGTGTATCCCAGTCTCATAGTGAGACATGTAGTGTTAGATCAAGTTGGTAGGAGATTCCAAATCATTCAAGGGTAGGGCGGATTGGGTTTAGAACCCACATTTAATTTTCTATTATTTCTTGTTATATATAAGCAATAAATAATTAAATAACATGAATAAACATCAAAATTTTTAGTTATTTGATTAAGACATGTAAAAACATAAACTATCAATTATACTTCACATAACATTCAACAACTAACACATAAAGTTCATATTCTTTCCAACAATATGTAGGTTGGGGAGGGTTGGGTGTAGCTTAATATTGTACTGTACCATACCCATACCCGTGTGGGTTTTAAAATTCCAAAACCCATCCATGCCCTAAAATCCATCCTTATATTAAAAAAACCCACTCTATATGGATGGGGTAGGGTCAAGGTTTTAAAAATCGACCCAGAAACGGAATTGCTTTGGTCACCGGTTTTCGTACCAGTAGTTTAATCGTATGTATCAAACGTTTTTACCATTAGAAATTAATCATGTATATCTCATCTTACCCATTGGATTGGAATATTAGGGTAAGTTGGATATAAATGTTAGAGGGTTGTTGGTTGAGAAAACTTAGAAAAGAAAAAAGGCTGAGAGAAGAAGACATGTAGGGGTCATGAAGATGGTGACAATGATATGATCTCTCTCTCTCTCACTCGCTCGCTCTAGCAGATCTCAAATCTTCGAATAACTTCTCACAGATCTCATCTCAAATCTCTTGGATCTCTCTGGTCTTAGATTTGAGATCGTTCTCTTTTCATTCTATTTTTCTTTGTTTTATTATTTTACTTTTTATTCTACTTTTTTGATAAATTTCTTAAACTACCCATAAGGTTTAGGAAATTGACTAAGTATACCCCTATTGTTAGTATTGTCTTAAAGTACCCCTACAATTTCTAACAATTGACTAAATCTTCCTTACCGTCAGGATTAAAAAGACTATTTTGCCCATCACTTAGAAAACTCAGGATCTAGGTTCAACAAAGAATCGTCAGTGATCTTCAAGCTCTTTGGTTCCAGCATCATCAGAAGCCCCTCAACGATTCCACCGCCACTACCAACTACTTGAAATTTTTTTGTTCACCCATTACCTATTTCTTTCTTTTTCTTAATTTTTTTCTTTGAATTTTAGAATGGAGAGGCTTCTAGAGATAAGTGGTTTGCTAGAAGCAATTATCTCACGATGAATTGGAACAATGAATCACCCATTCAACTAGAACGATGAATCACCGAAACCCCTTTAGGATGTAGGAAATCCTAGGTTCTAGTGAGATTTAACGGAAGAGAGAGAGTGAGAGAACTGCCTGTTTGGCCTCTCTCCCTCTCCCTCTCCCCCCTTCTCTCTCTCTCCTCCTTCTTAATGACCCTCTCCCATCTTACAACTTTATCCTTAGAAATATCATCTGTGGGATTTAACGGAAGAGAGAGAGAATGAGAGAACTGCCGGTCCGACCTCTCTCTCTCTTTCTCTCTCCTCCTTCTAAACAACCCTCTCCCATCTTACAACTCTATCCTTAGCAATATCTTCTCCAACCTTCTTGGGAGTGTTAGACAGTGTATGTCCTTAGCCCCAATCAAATTGATGTATAGATACATTTATTGTAAATTAATAAAATACATTATTGTTTCATGTTGATATTGGTATGCTTCTATGAAATTACCCCTTAAACTAGACACTTATGAGACACATGTTAGTTTAGAATGTTCTTAGCCATTGGATAGACTTGGGGAGTTTATCCTGCCAAAGCTAACACTGATGTACTATCAAACAACTTGGGGTAGCTTGTCTCAGTTGCTAGGGTTAGACCCAAAGCACATGTAGTGTGTGCTTGGATGAAACACTAAACTCGAACCATTTTCTAGTTATGCCTTGTACCTTGGAGATTGATGGGAAAAACTAAAAAGTTACACATAATCCCTAGACTTGATTATGGTACTACACTATGTATTGGATTGGGTTGTCTTTAATATGCTAATCAGTGAGATTCATCAAAGGTTAAAACTTGGGTATGTTGGGGCAGTCTGAGAATTCATCTAAGTGGGTAATCATAGTGATAGGATCGACCCCTTTGTCGGACAAAGTGAATGATAGGGTTTACATTCTCTCTAATGGAAACCTAAACTACCGGCACTGTATTTCAACTGTGTTTGAGATTTGATTTTGCAAAATATATTTATATGTATATATATATTATGTTTTATGAAAAATGTTTGTAAAAGGTTTTAGTTCTCGAGATCCATTCGAGTAGAGAGTGCGACACTGTACCTTACAGCTAGGTGACACTGATTATTTGATAGGCTTTATCTTACTTAAGTCCATTATCCTTGGATTTTCATTGGATGACTGAATTCAAGGATCATTTAGGTGCAAATGTTGGGCCCATATTGATGTGCTCAGGGGTTCACTGCGCTTACCAGTAAATTTGGTTAAGCCTTTTCATAGAGGCTGGGTTGAACCCATGTGGACTTATGTGAGGTCATTGTGGGTAGACCTGTTCATGGGTCGGGCTCGGGCCGGGCTTTGACTCTTTATAAACATGATTTTGTTAGGCTCAAGCCCGAGCTCGACCCTAATAAAAAGCCCGAAGCCCATGCCTGAGCCCGAAGCCTGACCTAACAGAAGAAAGAACTCACTATCGATGACTGTGTTCGTCGGTGCTGAGTTCACGTCTGAGAGAGAGAGAGAGAGAGAGAGAGGACTCACCGTCGTTGGTGCCTGTGTTTGCTGCCTCGCTGGTGTCTGAGATTTGAAAGAGAAGAAGTGAGAAGAGGAACGGGAGAGAGAGAAAGAGAAGACTCATCGCCGATCTGTCGAAGTTGTTGCGCCAGTGAATGTTTGCTGGTTCTGCGGTTGCCTGAGAGTGTGAGGAGGATGTGAAGAGAAGAAAGTTTTGGCACTGGGTAGTTTGGCTAACTGGAAAAGTGGAAAGAGATGAATGAGAAGGATTACTTAGGATATTAGGGCTTTTGGGTTTAGTCTATTGGTCAGGCCGGGCCGAGCTATTTTGGCAAATCCTGAGCTCAACTCGAATTTATTGCGGGCTGGGCTTTTTAGCCCGAGGTCAAGTCTGCGGGCTCATTTGCATGTTCAAGCCCGTCCGGGGGCCGGCCTGGCCCGTTGGGCCACCCGACCCATGAACAGGTCTAGTGGGGTCCAAGGCCATACAAATCAGGACTAAGTTGGCCATGTAACATCTTGGGTTTTGGGCCCTTGAAGGAAATGGGCCTAATTCCCATAATTAATAAGATTAAGTATGTTGTCGCATGACAACTTGCTCTGGGTCAAATCAGGGTTTGGAAATGGGTATGGAGCATCCATCCTCTTAAGAGGATAAGGCTTATCTCTTAATAGAGTCCAGATCCAAATTAGATTTGGATAATCTCCTAATTTGATTACGAGAGTGCTTCATAAGCAGATAAAAGAAGAAGAGGGTGAACCAGATTAGGGGACCACTCTCTCTTGTTCTCTCTAGTTCTTTTTTGTCTTTCAAGAAACCCTATCATGACCTAGGATTTCAAGGACTGATAGAGATAAATTTTCTTCTAATTTTTGCAATCAAATTCAGAGGAATTTCGGGCTCACGTTCCCCAATTTGATCCAAGAAGTTGGTTTGCAGTTTTGCTAAAAATTGTGTTGCTGAATCAACTTCACCTATACACTGTGCCATTTTCAGTGGAGGCTGCTGGATTTAGGACTGATTTGGGTGTGAACTTCCACCTAGGGATTTGTGTTTGTGGTATCCGTATAGGATTTGGGTGTGAACTTCCACCTATACACTGTGCCATTTTCCGCCACTAGTTGAAGGGAAATGAGAAGAAATCGAGAAGTGGAGTGTCGCGAGAAAGTGGGTTGCTTACATTTTTAGTTTTCTAGGTTTGTTGGATAGAGATTCATTTACAGATCACCCTCCATTTCTCTGAAGTTGCTACTTGTGCCATAGCCAAGTGCATGGAAGCTTCTAAACATTTTCAGTTTTCACTAAAACAATAAGGGTATATAGTTACTCAACTTACTAAACATTAGGGGTAGTTTAAGAAATTTGCTTAAATTTTAAATAAATTATATTAAGCCACAAACTATTGTTCGGGTCAAACTGTTCAGTGATCAGACCATCCAGGAGAATGGTTTGTTGATCGATTCAATGGTTTTTCGGAATTAAAATGGAACCAAGACCTTGGCCGGTGTCCTGGACGAATGGTAAACAGCGGTTTTAAAATCATGAGACAAAAATAGGGCCTCTAAACTCTATTTCAGTTGCATTATTAATTTGTTCTTATAGTTACACTTGTCATCACCACATCCAGAAACTTATTATCACTTCTCAAGAGCTGGAGTGGAGGTACTGCTCTTATAGTTACGAAGTGCTCCCATGGAAACTTCCCATCAGAAGGTATCTCTCTTAACGAAACAAGAAATAGTGAGACACTAACAGAAGTGCTTCCTGTCCTAATACCATGGAGATCACCCATCATCTCTGGTTAGCATGTCTCTTGGTTACGTGCTCGTGGTTCGGATCTTGTTCTGGCTTCAGGAATAACCTAGCTCCTCAATCAATTCTCATCTCTCCAAGCTCCGTTTTCCAGTTGGTTTCTGTCGTCTGGCCTTCATGGTGCCATTTCCTTTGCTGCACTGATCATGGTGGAATATGATTCTTCAAGGTAAACCACTTCATCTCACATGAACTCCTCTCACCAGAACCATCCTAGCATAGCAATAGTGATTGGTTCAGCCTAGGATGAACTTCAATGCGGCAAATGTGTGCAATGACTGTTCATCTTCTGAGAACCAGGCGCTATTTTTAATTTGGTGGCCCTTCTGCTGCATTTGCTTCTTTTAAAACTAAGCTGTCTTCTCTGCTTGAAAACACAACATATATACCAATTAAGGTATTGGTGTCAAGGAGGATTTCTTTGGTCCAAGGAAGAATATATAGATGTCTGACGATGTTTTGATCAAAACAGCAGGAGACACTCTGGTGATAGGTCTTCATAATATTTCTGACTGGAAGAGAGGTTGGGAGTACGAGAAGTTAATTAGTTTCTAGTGAGAGTAAGAGGTTCTTCAAATTGGTTGATCATTTTGTTCCTTTAGGCTGTGTTTAGTTTGAAAGAAAAGGTAGGGAAAGGTAGCTAATCCTGATGATTATAGTGGAGATTCATCTTAGCTAGGCAGAGATTCTACTAGTACCCCAACAGATGGTTATTGCATTTGAAAGAAGGATGTTTGGAGATCAATATCAGCAGTCATTAATTCAGGTAAATCTATCTTTTGTCTCTCCTGATATCTAGACTTTTTTCCCTCTTATTGGATAGTTATGATCAGTTGGAGATCAATCTGTATAGGTTTTTAGAGGGGTAATGAGTTTTGTAAATGGGTCACCCAGCTCTATAGTCTATAGATCTATCTCTTCGATGGTCTCTCCTATTTCATCCATGTTGAGGGATGATATGACCTCCGGTCCAGACAGCTAACCTGATTGGAACCTTGGCATGTTCAATGCGCAGTGCACAATCCACGGTGCAATCTAGAGGGTGTTTTATCGTTCTGTGTTTGTTGCGTTGTATGAACTTGCCACATCAACATTATTTAATTATACATAACTGTCATAAATCCGGCCTATGCCAAAACCTTGGCAGTGCAACAGTTGAATTTTGGGCTCCTCCTGAGTATCTTTTTGACGTTTCCACAGTTGGTTTCTGGCATTGTAGCAAGTTCTCACTGTTGTGTCTCACCAAATCTTCAAAGCAACAGTACTCTTTCATGCCGATGACCCAGCAGTAGCTGAGATGGTCACTCCGACCACAAAACTAAACCCTAACCCTAATTTTATTATTAAAAAAAAAGTGTTCTACTTTCTCACAAGTGTGAAAGAGAGGATGGTGTGTGATTGATGGATATGTGGTCATCGTAAAGTCTAAACTTGTTTGTTTGTGCTTAATTTTGTTAAAAGCTTAGAATTGTCAGTTATGAAAGAGAGAGAGATCGATCTAGTCTTCTGAATGGGGCCATCTGGGTTTCTTCCGTGGGTGACATATCTTGACATGTCACATGGAGAGAAGATTTTTGCTTTCCCGCGAGCCTCGCATGCATGCATCCCCGATCCATTTATTGAAACTTTTCCTTGGTTTGAATTTGATTCGAGTACAGAAGGAGTCTAGGAGATTAATTTGCCACGTAGAGAGGTGAACTCTCTTTGAATTGGTCATGTATTGATCATCTGATTTGACCACTCACCCTATTTCACGTGACCTTGATACCCCACCAATCACCATGCATTAATTGAAGCTTTCCTCAGCTCCCACCTCAGGAATACAGGAATGCTGATGTTGGTCATTAAAAGCTTCCTCAATTTTTAAATCTGAAAACAAGTTGAGAAGAACGGTTCTTTGTTTGCCCACGTAGCGCGCTTCTCAGACTGCAACTTGTCCATTAATGGAGGTTACAGAGGGTGGAAGGCATGGAGCCTTGTCGGGAGCACAACATTCTACCACGATCAATATCCCAATGGAGAGAATAATTGCACCTACTTATCTACTGTTTCTTCAATTAACATTTCACCGACTTTGCTGAATTATTGAATAAAACCATAAAAAAAAAAGTCAAAACCCAACTGGACAAGTGGACATCATTTAACCCTGTTGCTAGCTAGCTAGTTGCAGAAGCCAGAAGGGCTCCCATATTTCAGGAATTTGATTGAGAGAAGTGACCCCATTTTCTTCTTTGACTGTATTTAAACGTGGCCGGTCTGAAATTGCAAGATAATGGACTGATGGAGTAATTAGTGGACTGTGCTTGTGTGGATGATGCAAAGGATGGAAGGAAGATAAACTGTTTGATTAAATCCCACATTGAACATATTTCAAGTCTTTTTTTTTTTTTTTTTCATTTTATCCGCATTCCCTGGCACATAAGATTGAGCCCTGGGTTTAAGGTGGTCCTGCTGCAAATTTATTGCTTAGGAATATTTTATTGTTCTTATGTAAAAGAAGATCATAACAAGAAAAACTATTGATAAAATATTTGAATAGAAGATTTCCATTATTTGAATATTAATATTGTTATTTACAGTTAAAAGAACAATAATAAAACTAACCTACTAAGAAATTATTTAAATAGAAGAGCAGAACAACATAAACTGTTTGGCAAACTCAACTTTAATTAATTGTGATTCTCCCAACCCTCCCTCCCTCCCTTCCATCTCTCTCTCTTCCATTTTTTAGTGTTTGACTTATAATAATGTACTTCATGCCTGGAGCTCCACTAGCTACCACAAAACCTTGAGACTTTTGAGGCCCACAAGCTAAGCCTAAGCTTCAACGCTCAATGTTAGCTCATAGCTAAATGAATTGAGCCAACTTGGGTGGAGTAGATTCAAGAGATTTAGTAGTAATAAATATAAATCTTTTGATTGTTGTTTTTATTTTAAGATTGACTATGGTTTCACGTGAAATGCAAGAAAGTATATATACATATATTTTTTTTATGAGAAACTGATATTCATTGGGAAAACAAATCATTTTCCTAATTTACTTATGCCTTCAATTAGAAAATAAATAAATTAGTAAACCATAATGGATGATAAATATATACGGGTTTCACATGATTTGAATTGAGAGGATCAACCCATTTTCTGAAAAATGGCTTATAAAATTTAGAAGGATTGCCATCTTCTTACTATATTTTTTTTTGGAAAATATTTGTCTTCCATGGATTCTTGTCCGCAACCAAATATAGTAAATTAATATTTCCAGAAAATTATTCATTGTCCTTCATTCCAGTGTGGAACCAAACGGAGCCGTAATCATCAATAGAGAAAAAAAAAAGGAAATTAAGAAAAAAAGACAGGCTAGTCCAATGAAGCAACTTTGCCTCCTACATCACAAGCAGAAGCTGTGCACAGACCAAAAAAAGGTTTCAACCATTTATATAATTAGTATCTTTGTTAATTGTTTTTTTTTTTAAATTTCTTTTAAGCCTTTTGCTATAGTACTACTGTATCCTTGAAGGGTTTGATCATATCCCCCACCCAGTAATCATTAATAAAAACTGATGAGCTTTTTTTAATTGGACCCAGAAAGAAAAAATGAGTTAAGCAAATCGAACAAGACTGGGTAAAGGATTTGTAATTCCTTTCCTTTTGCCTATATATATATATATATATGTTATAATGATAATGCGTGCATTGAAATGAACTAATTTATTCTATTAAGTCTCCATTTGGAAGGAATACAAATATAAATATGTAAAGCGCAAAACCTTGTGTTTTATATTTTGTATGTATTTATATTATATATATTTGTATTTGTACTCCTTCCAAACTGAGCCTAAAGAGTACAAATGCAAATATATAAAGTACAAAAGTTTGTATTTTGTATTATTTTGCTTGTATTTGTACAATATATATTTGCATTTATATTCTTTTCAAACTGAGTGTAAATAACAAAAACTGAAAAGATATTGAACACAACCTCTTTCTCTCTCACCAAACTTTGATTTCCATGGAAGCATAAATCATAACTGCAACGACATCATTTTGACATGGCTGAATACAGAGCAAATAAAACATAAGATGTAAGGTACATAAGTGGATCAATAATCAAATTTGGGAGATGAAGGTTGGTCGTGTCAGAACAGAATAGGAGAGAAATAGAAATTTGGGATTATGTTATTATTAGAATATCTTATATTCTTTGAGAAACTCCAAGGCCTTATTAGTGAGGAATCGTTCAAACTTCAAACTAAAAGCTGTTAGGTGAGGTCCCTGAATAAGTTATTGGACTTAAAACGTGTACATACATAAGTCCATCCGTATCTTGTGTTTAAATTTAATTAACTATAATGGGAGTTGATGATGCGCAATCCGGCCGGTCTTAGCTGTCAACGATCTTGCCTCTGAACTGAGTAGCGGGTAACTTGAAGCGGAGGAGATGAGGAAACTCCGAGGAGAACCCAGTGTAAAGGCTCCGAAGCTTAAGTTAGAATCCTTCAAAGGCAAGATAAAACCAGATAGCGCAAAGTTTGCATACATCCTCTTTCGGGGGGTGGAGAGCCTTTTATAACCACCTCGCGCACTCACTCCTAGGCTTCTATCAGGTTGGGTATGATTACTTCCGTGCTTCTGCCAGTTCGGGTGTCATCGCCTCTGCTGGGGCAGAACCGCCACTGCTCCTTTTGTCGGAGCCGTCTCTGTAACTGGAAATGGCGGTGGCAGGTGACGGTGGAAGGTGGCTGTTGAAGTGCGGCCGTCAAGCGTTAGATCCCAGGTCAGTCAGGTGCGCCGCCCCTGGATACGGACTCCTTCAGTGTTAGGTACGGTGTGGTTCGTCCAGTTCAAGGCTCTAGAGGCGAAGTGCCTGGAGCGGTGCGTGAGGCGATGTCTTGAGTTCGGATTGGGGGGGTGTTCAGAACTATCATAAGACGGGCCAGTTCGGGTCTCTGCTTTGTGTGACTCGGGGCCAAAAGGAGGGTTCAGGCTCCTCGCAGGGAGTTCGGGCTCTAAGTAGGGAGTTCGGGCCCCTTGTAGGGAGTTCGGGCTCCTCGTAGGGAGTTCGAGCTCTAAGTAGGGAGTTTGGGCTCTAAGTAGGGAGTTTGGGCCCCTTGTAGGGAGTTCGGGCTCCTCGTAGGGAGTTCGGACCGCTGGTCTCTTCCCTTTGGTGTTTGTACCCTCGGTACGCTGTTTTAAGTGCCGAGCTACTTGTTTTTTGCCACGTGGCGTGATTTGCGAGGTCGGGCCAAATCTTCCTTCATCAATTGCCCCCCACTCCTCGTGCTAAGGGTCTTGCCCTGGCGCGGGGAGTTYGCAAGGTGTCAGGTAGATTTGCCCTGCACTTTGAATCTTGGTTCTGCCGGCGCGAGGTGCGTTGTCAGGGTTCCTTGGGCTTCTTCGAGCATCCATTAGGCGGGAAGCACGCCGGCCTGCCTATGCGCTGATAGATGTGGCGGCGCGCACTTTATTTTGAAATTTCAAAAAAGCGCGCCACTTGGGGGGCGCGATAGCGGGCGTCTTTTCAAATTTGAAAAAGAGGTGTGGCTGCCGTTTTTACTGAGGAGACGTGTGCTGGCGTTCCGTCAGTTTCGAAAAGATGCGCGCCGGCGCTCTGTCAGTTTTAGAAAGACGTGCGCCAATCACGTCTCGGTCTCGGGGGACGTGCGGTCAGTGCGGCTGTAGGCCGTTGGATTGACTTTGATCTAAGCCGTTGCGTTCCGGTCACTGTGAGTATAAATAGCGGGGGGGACCCCAGTTGTTGTCACTTTTGTATTTCTCTCGAGCTCGCGTCTGAGTTTCAGCTCGCATCCAGTTCGCGTCCAGGTTTTTTCAGTTTGCGCTCAAGGTCTTCCGCTCGTCCGAGCTCCTGTGGTCTACAGCCTTTGTCCGGGTGAGTACTTTCCTGGATTTTATCTCACTCCCGATGTCTAGCTCGGATGGCTCAGATAGTCCTTTCAGTGGGTCCGATGTAGGTTCTACGAACCGAGTTGCATCCCCCGATAGCCCTAGCGAGCCAGAGGTAGAGCTCGAGGAAGAGTTCGAGCTCGTAAGCCGTGGCGCTTTGGGTAGTTTGGCGTCCACCTCTCGTCAGGGTCGGATGTTAGACAAGTTCGGTCCTTCGACCATGACGCCCGAGGGGCTCCAATCCCTCATTGCTTACAATAACTTGCCCGGGGAGTACGTTTATTTCATACCTTCGGGTAGCTTTCCTTGGGATCACAGTCCTGATGAGATCGTGATATTCTGGGAGCAGCTCGCTGCGGGGCTGCGATTGCCTTTCCATCCCCTCTTTGTCGAAGTCTTGAACCACTTCGGCGTGCCGGTCGGCCAGCTTCACCCGAATTCCATTCGAAACTTGGTGGGGACAATCTCCTTWTTYTRYGAMGAGAGCTTTCYGTTGGACTTGGAGATTTTTTCTTCAATCTTGATGCTTAAGAAGCAAGCGGGTCCCCTCCCCGGGCGTAGGCGGGCTTACTACYTGTCTCCTCGCCCGGGCTTTAAGCTTTTACACGAGCTCCCCAACAAGGTCCCAGCATGGAAGCAGGACTATTTCGGGGTGCGAAATGTGCTGGGGTGGCCGTTTCAGACTGGGTGGGGAATGGCCGCTCCTGACTCCGGGGTCACGCTTGAGAAAGAGACGGCGAAGGGCCTCCGGCAATGGGCGCGGCTTGGGCTGAAGTGT
>NW_010729171.1:1582883-1677851 GCF_000365185.1 Nelumbo nucifera
CTGGGGCAGAACCGTCACTGCTCTTTTTGTCGGAGCCGTCTCTGTAACTGGAGATGGCGGTGGCAGGTGACGGTGGCAGGTGGCCGTTGAAGTGCGGCCGTCAAGCGTCAGAT
The DNA here is from genome assembly GCF_000365185.1 of Nelumbo nucifera. The sequence continues at coordinate 1,582,997 of NW_010729171.1, forward strand.
CCCAGGTCAGTCAGGTGCGCCGCCCCTGGATACGGACTCCTTCGGTGTCAGGTACGGTGTGGTTCGTCCAGTTCAAGGCTCTGTAGGCGAAGTGCCTGGAGCGGTGCGTGAGGCGAAGTCTTGAGTTCGGATAGGGGGGGTTGTCCCGAACTGTCATAAGACGGGCCAGTTCGGGTCTCTGCTTTGCGTGACTCGGGGCCAATGGGAGGGTTCGGGCTCCTCGCAGGGAGTTTGAGCTCTAAGTAGGGAGGTCGGGCCCCTTGTAGGGAGTTTAGGCTCCTCGTAGGGAGTTCGAGCTCTAAGTAGAGAGTTCGGGCTCCTCGTAGGGAGTTCGAGCTCTAAGTAGGGAGTTCGGGCTCTAAGTAGGGAGTTCGGGCCCCTTGTAGGGAGTTCAGGCTCCTTGTAGGGAGTTCGGACCGCTGGTTTTGTACCCTCGATACGCTGTTTTAAGTGCCGAGCTACTTGTTTTTTGCCACGTGGCGTGATTTGCGAGGTCGGGCCAAATCTTCCTTCATCAGGAGTAAATGAGCGAAAGGGATCAAACACTAGATCACTTGTTTAAACAGAGTTTATACCATCTCAAGAAACCATTCCAAGAAAAGCCTAATCAAAACATGCAACATATATCTTGATAGAATTGTTTTTTGCCCAAGTTATAATTTAATTCACCTTTTCTCCATTCAATATTTTATGCTATATAACCTATATTATATTATATATCATGTTATCATTGTGGTGGTGTTTGTGTAGTGTAATGGAGGACTAAAAAATTATAAAAAACTGATTGGATTAACGGCTAATATGTCCATCACCACCCATAATCATAATCAATATTTTCCAAATGGGATCAGATTGGATGATTGGATTGAAAAAATTGAGAACCGATTTTATTCTAAAACCATTTTTTTGTCAAAAATCCTTGATTTGGTTAGCGAATCATTGACTTGGACAGTCAAACCATTGACCTAGACAATGGGTTTTGGCTGCTGTTTTGCTTTTGTTTTTTATTTTAATTTTTTTCGTTAGAACGGGCCATTCATTTAGACCAAATGATCAGAGCATTTGACTCCGGAACTGAACCCCAGAATATTTCCTGTTCGCTCTGGTTTTAAAAACCTTGCCCATAATCATAATTTCATTAGCTGAAATGTGATAAATTTTGTTCCCGCAATTTTGTAGTACAGAAACATGTTTTGTGGTTGTATTTTTTATTTAAATAATATGAAAAAATATAGTTTTGAAGAAATATTTTATGAAATTGCAAGTCAATTTTTGGATGCTTTGTTTGAATAAAGTGAACTTAAAATTTTAAATACAATAGCCACCATTCCGCTAACAACAATTGTTACACTGTTGGTTTATAAAAGACCATAAGCCCGGTTGGCCCAGCTTGAAGCTGAGTCGGGCTGGACCGGTCCAATGCAGGATAACAAACCCAGCCCTTTGATTGGTGCATGGTTGAGAACTAGCCATGATAACGACATCTTTTCAAACCTTTGAAGTCTGTCTCTCTGCTACCAATCTATAACCACCACCATCTTTTTCACACCTTTGAAGTCTTGACCGCCTCTCTAGAGTCCATTGATTTACAACAACAACAATGACAACGACAAAAACAAGCACACGGTGGTTTGGCTATCAAATTGATTACAGATATGAAAACAATATTCAAGTTGAAGTTTGTTAATAACTTTACCTCAACTTTCTTTCTTATCTCATATTTTCTATCAAATTCAAGGTTTTTAAAATTGAACTGGTTAGGGATCCGGTTATTGGGTCAAATGGTCTGACCGTTCATACCAAATAAATGGCCCGTTCTGACAAAAAATAAAAACAAATAAAAAATAAAAAAACAGCTAAAACTATTGGATGGTTCGAATGATTTGACTGTCTGGATCAGTGGTTTGCTGACCAAATCAATGGTTTTTGGCGATTCTAAGGTAAAACGGATTGACCGGTTCCCAGTTTTTCCAATCCAATTGTCTGATCTGATCCAATTTTGAAAACCATGACCAGATCTAACATAACCTAATGTTTGGAAATGGATAATCTATTATAAAAAAATCTTTATTTTATGAGAAAGAGTATTCTCGAATGCCAACTGTTTTTCTTGTTATGAGTTCCCAAAACAAATCAAAGCCATCCAATTTGAAAATAATATTCTGTTCTTAAAAGAAAAATACAGAAAAATGTTCTTGGTTGCATATGTGGTTTTTATTGACAGAAATGTTTTCTTTTTTTTTTTGAAAGAAATGTTTTCTTGAATTCTGGTTCGAAGGACTTTTCATTTCGTGATTTGATATCATGTTTCATAAATTGTATCTGTACTCTAAAATTTGTTGTCGTTTAAAAAAAACAATTATTTTTTAGAAAACCAAAATTTGTTTTCTTTTTTAAAAACCATTATTTTGATGGTTCCAAAGACATGAATTATTTATTGAAGCAAAATATAGTGCCTGTTTGGCAAGTCTTTTTCAAAAAATCTATTGCAAGATCTGATGGTTAAATGACTTGATGAGCTTTTGCAAATAGATCTTGAAAGACCAAAGACTAGTTGGTTGAAACATTTTTAATATATCTCCGGAAAGACCGTAAAAGTTGGAAGACCGTTTGGTAATGTGATGAAAATATATGCTATGTATATATGAATGTCTCAAATGTGAGCCAATAAACCATAACATTTAACACATGTGGGACCCACATATAGGTCTAAATATGTATTTCATAATTGTGGGTCCCACATACAATTACCATAAATGGGCCCTACATATATTTTTCCAATGTGGGCCCCACATATGCATATCCTTTATTATAGAGTCCAAAACTATTTTTTCAATGTGGGCCCCACATACATTTCAACATATATATATATAACACATAATGTGGACCCCACAAACATTTCAACATACACAATACATAGTGTGTGCCCTAACTATTTTTTCAATGTGGGCCCACATACATTTCAACATATGCTTAATGCATAATATGGGCCCCACATGTAAGTCCACTTATGCATCCTTCATTTTGAAGCCTATAAATAATTTTCATGGTGGGCCCCACATACATTTTAACATATATATAATACGTAATGTGGGCCCCACATGTATATACCATTAGTGGGCCCTCTTACACATTCAAATTTTTTGTACATGTTAGTAGTATAATAACCTTAATTTTAATATTACAGCTTTAGTATTGTGCAACTACAAAGCATATCTAAAATGGAAGTTCCAGACGAAGAAGGGAAATAGCAACAACAAGAAGAGATTCCAGACGAAGGAAAATGGGGGGTTGTACCTGTTTTGTTCGTAAGTCTTCAAACCTTCGACGTAGCAAGTTACCTTCGATGGTATACCTGCAAAAAGGAGAGAAAGATTAGGCATGGGAAGAAGAAAAAGAAGAAAGACACTCGAAGAAGAAGAAGAGAAGTATGCAGGTCGACAATGGTGTAGCTTAGGGTTGGGGCTCGAAACATTTGCGAGTTTTTATCGAAAGATCACTATTTTCTCACAAGCGTGTGTAGAGAAACACACGTTCGAAGAAGTTAGAAGATTGCAAAAGATTCAATTGAAGCTTCCCGAAAAGACCAATTTCGGGCTTCTCGCGTCTTCAACGGGCTGCATCTTTTTTGAATAGATCTACCATTTACCAAACGGGAAAAGCCCGGAATTCGGGCTTCCGGGCTTCTAAACAACCTGAAGTCTGCATAGAAAGACTTGCCAAACGCAACCCTAATTTTTAGGGTTATAAGTCGGGTTGGCCTGAGTTAATTGTTTACACTGTTTCAGGCTCGGGCTTTGGGGTTAAGCCCATTGAAATTTTAACAAAATCCCAACCCTAACCCGCAAAAATTGAACCCCCACTAGTTTTGCTTCTCAAAACAAAAAGATAGTTGAGGAACATCTTTCATTTTCTTGTTGTTGTGAAAATTTAAAACAACAGAGGTTAATTTTTGACTTGGTAACTGGTTCAGAGAAAATAAGCTGATAGCTTCGGTTCAAGACCATTGCTGGAAAAATTAATTGAATTGTTAATGGCCCACTAGACCATCCCTATACTCTAATCTCAGTTGGCAGGAGTACGAATATAAATATGTAGAATGCAAAACCTTCTAATTTGCATTATTTTGTGTGTATTTGTATTATACATGTTTGTACTTGTGCTCCTTCCAAATTAAGGGTAAAGGAGTACTATTATTTATACAGACTAGTGGGGATCCGTGCAATGCATGGGCTTTGTTAAAAGAATTTAAATCAAAAGTGGATAGGGGTGCAACTTGGGTGAGTCCAACTCAAGCCCTACCCAATTCAACTAAAACTTTTGCATAGGTTGGGCTTTAGTTTTTGAACCTCAAGCTAGTCTTGATAAAAAAGCTTAAGCCTAAGCTAAACTCAGCTTGGGCCTGAATTGAGGCCTTGGATTGCCCAACCCAATTTGAGCCCACCCAACATATTATAATATACATATCTGCATGTCATCAATCTATTATACCTAAAAATTGGGTTACACATGCCCAAGCCTAAGCCCAACCTAAGACTTGGGTTAAACTCAAGTTAGGCCTGGGTTCGTACACTCAAGTTTAACCTTGAGTTGGCCAAGCCTAAGCCCAACCTAAGATTTGGGTTAAACTCANGGTTCGTACACTCAAGTTTAACCTTGAGTTGGCCAAGCCTAAGCCCAACCTAAGATTTGGGTTAAACTCAAGTTAGGCCTGGGTTCGTACACTCATGTTTAACCTTGAGTTGGCCAAGCCTAAGCTCGAGATTTGAGACTTAGGGTTTGGCTTGGGTTGACACTCAACCCAATCCAACTCACCCAAGTTGCACCCGTAGAAGTAGCATTGTGACTTTCCTAATTGTATTAGTTTTTATTTTTTATAAAATTGTTTCGACTTTCCTGATTGTATTAGTTTAAGACTAATAATTTTGTTAATTTTTAATTCTATTAGCAAATTTTTAGGTCATTTTATTTTTTAAATGAAATGGAATAGTTATCATAAGAAGATTGCCTTTGAAGATTGGCATTTGATAGTTGGAAGGAGCAAGGAGAGAATAATGACATGGGTTAAGGAGATAGTTGGGAATGATAAATGAGAGAGAGAGAGAGAGAGAGAGAGAGAGAGAGAGAGAGAGAGAGAGATTTAAGGAGGAAGTTTCTCACTTTAACATGATTTGGGTTAGTGGTAGATAGAGCTTTGTCATGTGGCTCAATAAGAGGTGAGGAAAGGGAGGAAAGAGAGAGAGAGTGAATGAGAGCAATGATGGGGTAAGGGAGAAGGGATAGAGGTTTAAGGAGAGAAGAGAGAAGGGGCAATGGGAGAAGGAGAGGGGTGGTGACGTGGGAGCTAATCACTTTATAACATAGTATAGATTAGTAAATAAATAAATAAGTAGATAATAATATAACATGTTTTTAATAAATAAAAAATACAAATAAATAATATAACAAATTTATAAAAATATATTAATAAATAAATAAATAACATATATATGCATTATATATATTTATATTTATAAATATATAATATACATTGGATTGGATAGGGGGGTGATCCAAATCCGATCTGAAGATCTGAATAGGGGTGATATGAATTCGACCAAATAGGATCGTATCGGATCAAGATCCGATCCATTTGCACCCCTAGTTGGGAGAAGGTTGGGTTGGGTTTGGGCTACTAAGGGCTAGGCCCAGGCCTAGCCCAAAAAATAAAAAGTCCAAATTCTTGAGCCCGAGCCTAGCTCGAGGACTGAAAATCCAAGCTTAATCTGTATAAAGTTTCGGACTGAATCAGTTTTGGCTCGAGTTGGCCCTGCCCACATTGCACCCCTAATCAAACCAAACACAACCTAAAAGAAAAAAAAATGCCAGGAAAAAACATATTTCCAATTATAAGTGTTGTTTATGGATTCATTGTAGGGCTGTCAATGGGTTATGTCTTATGTATCTCAATTTTAATCGACTTAGAATCGGTTTTGGTTATTTTGAGTCCATTGACCCAAACCGACTAGTTATATAGTGGTATATGTAAGTATGTATATAATAAAGATAACCAATGTTTGAAACTTACTTTTCTCATGATATAGTGATGTAGTATTATGATCAAAATGTGTTAGTTTTACATTGGTTTGTTGTCAAGTTAGCTTAAGGTGGCGTTCTTTTTTTTGGATTTTAAGAGGCGAAAATTGGTCAATGGGATTTTGATTCCTATTGACCAAGAAATCCATGTTCATTTTTCAGATTTATGTGGGGACCAGTGAAAATATATTTTCTTGGGTATCACTTACCCGGGTAAGTGATGCCCAATTGACACCTCTAAGTGCATGGGTAAATGCACTTAGAGGTGTCAATTGAATTGGATTTGGTCCAACCCGATCTAGTCCAATGTGAGTCCACTTAGAGGTATCACTTACCCGGGTAAGTGATACCATCTCCTAGGTGGGTAAATTAGCTTTACCATTTAGGGGAAAGTTACCAATACTTGGATGGGACAAAAATGCCCCTTTTAATAATGGAACTTTTATGGCTAAGATGGTCATTGCCTTATTTACATGGGAAATAAAAGAACATGGGTAAATGCACTTAGAGGTGTCAATTGGATTGGATTTGGACCAACCCGATCTAGTCCAATGTGAGTCCATTTAGAAATGGACTGGACCCAATCCAGTCCAAATCCAAAACAAACCATATCCAATCCAATCCATTAAAATGTAAATGGATTGGATTGGATCCGATCCAAACCAAATGAAATATAAAAAATTATATAAAAGCATTTTTGGCATTGAAAAAGCACTTTTGTAAAAGTACTTTGATAAAAGTATTTTCATAAAAGTGCTTTTACAAAAGCACTTTATTTTGTAAAAGTGCTTTTGTAACATCACTTTTAAAAAAGTACTTCGTAAAAGTTCTTTTGTAAAATCACTTTTAGAAAAGTACTTCCATAGAAAAGCACTTTTGTAAAGTACTTTTTTTAAAAGTATTTCCATAAAACTGCTTTCGTAAAAGTACTTTCATAGAAGTATTTTTATAAGTGTTTTCATAAAAGTACTTTTATAAAAGTGCTTCCATAAAAGTACTTTTATAAAAGTGCTTCCATAAAAGTACTTCCGTAAATTTTTTTTGTAAAAGTGATTTCATAAAAGTGCTTTTATAAAACTTCAATAAAAGTGCTTTCATAAAAGTACTTTTGTGAAAATTCTTTTGTAAAAGTATTTTTATAGATGTGCTTTTGTAAAAATACTTTTCATTAAATTACTTTTATAAAAGTGCTTTTGTAAAAGTGTTTTCATAAAAGTGCTTTCGTAAAAGTACTTTCATAAAAGTGATTTTATGTTGTCTTCAATTTTGAATGATTTCAAATTGGACAAGGGTTTGGCCTCATGATCGGATTATTAGAAATTTGGTTTAGGTACAATTCAAACCAATAAGAAAATGAACCAATTTATTTTGGATTGGCACAATCCAATAATTATAATGGGCCATCCAAATCCGATTTGATAAGGTTTGGATCGGATTGGATACAAACCAAAATCGGCCGATTGACACCCCTAAATGCACTTAGATAAATATTTCCCAAGAAACACTTACCCAGGTAAGTGCATTTACCTGGGTAAGCGACTTACCGAAGAGCGAACTGGGCCTAAATGTGTAGCTCTCATGTATAACCGTGGCATATTGGGTTAGGATCAGGTCTGCCCTGATTCAAGCCAAACCCGACCCATTGTTGACAGCTCTAATTCATCGTTTTGGCCTTTTGGGCCTAAGGCCTTGCCCTTTTGGTTTCTTTTCAATCTCTGATGTCTTAAAAGCACTTTTTTCCAGATGTCATCTTTGTTCTTTTAATACCTCTTATTTTTTTGACAACATTTCTATTATTTGTCCCCAAAATGCCCTTTGCTTATTTTATTCATTATTTATTATTTGTAACATACTCTTATTATATAAATATTATTTTAATAATAATAAAATATTGTTAAAATAATAATTGTTATCATAATAATAAGAATAGTAATCTTTATTATCATTACTTTTAATGATTTAATTATTCAGTTATTACATACATAATTTATTATTATTATGTTAGTTATATAAGTATTATGATTTTACTATTAATTTAATTATTTAATTCAAATAATAATAATATTTTTTATTTTTTACATAATAACTTATTATTATTTTATTACGCATTTATTTAATTATTACTTTTATCACTTATTATTATTATTTAATAAGTTAATTATTTAACTCTTATTTTTAATTATTATTATTATTATTATTATTATTATTATTATTATTATTATTATTATGCTATTGCTTTATTGTTATTTTAGTAATTTATTTTTAATAATGAAGTATTACTATTATTTAATTATTATTTTTGTTATTATTCATTTAATTATGATTATGATTATTATTTTTTATGTTAATTATTTGTTTTTTGAATAATAAAATATTACTATTACTATATGTTATTTCATATTAAAATCATAATAATTTGTTAATTAATTAATTAGTTAACAAATTATTATGTTATCTTTATTTATCACTTTTATTATTTATTAGCCATTATTTTGTCCTTTTTGTTTTATAATATAATCTTAATTTTGTTCTGAAAATAATGATTATTATCAATTTATTAATGTTAATTGTAATTAATGAAAATTTCCACGCTCATAATCTACTATGGGGGCTAAAATTGTAAAGCAAGCATAATCAGCATTCAATATTCAGGTTTCAACTTATCTCTTGGAACTTGTAGAGGAACCAAGACCGGTCTTGGGAAGAACCAATTACTAAAGGACCTCTACAAAAATTATATGGTTTTTGAAGACCATTTGTTTTGGGATAGGGCTGCAAATAGGTTGCATCAAATCCAACTTGAGTATGAATTCGATTGAGTAAGAGGCGGATTTGGATACCTCCTTTGGTCCTAGCAAATATGATCGAATTGAATAGAAAAGTCGTTTCATTTAATTAATTGATCGAATTCGAATTCGAATATATAATATATAATTATTTTTATAATTATATATTATATATTCTTTATATTATTATATTCTATAAATAATACAATATGTTATTTATAGAATATCATCAAGTTTTCTTACTACAATTCAAATTGTATATTTGATATATTTTTTTTAATTTAAATTTTATTAATCATTATCAAAAGGAAGGTAAACAAAAACAGGGGAGGACATAGCCCCTTGACCCTAACCTAACTAGATACAAACGCTCCTCGTAACCTCAATCCCCCCTACGAGAGGAATAAAACAAGTAATACAAGGGAATTTAAATTGGATATTTGATATGATATTCAAATTCAAATTTGAATTATAATCTTGAAAATCTAGTGGATTCTTATCAGATTTTGATCGATGGGATTTTTTGATCGGATGGATCTGATTCCCTTATTGAATCTGATTTGATCAGTTTGCAGCCCTAGTTAAGGTAGGGATGTAAATAGATTGAATTTGAATCGAATCAAACAATATGCGAATTCAAATCTATTTAGAAAATTCGATCTGATGGATATTGGAAATTAATATTTGAACATTCGATTCGATTCGAATTTGACCAATTATTTATATTAAGTAATTAATAAATATACAAAATAAATATTTTATTTATATAAAGTACATAAATATATAAATTATTTATATTATTTAATTATCATATATATAAATTACATAATATTTAAATATTTTATATATTATATATAAAAATTATATAATCCATCGAATTCTAATATTTTAACGAATTGAATTAGGTCATATATGAATTCGAATCCAATTATATGAATAAAATATGTAAGTTTGACATATTCTAGTTCTCCTAATGCTAATTCGAATACAGTTGATACCCCTTCAACGTCATCTTCGGTTTTACTCGTAGACTGGCGTCAGAATAACGTAATGACATGGCCAAGCCGCCAGGGCAACTGTCAACTAATTTAACCAATTAAACTAATCCAACTCCAATAAAGAAGAGAAATCGCACGTACGATGAAGGAGATCTACATCAACAAACGTTGCCGTTAAGACTAACAGCTAGAGCTGATCCTCTGATGGCGGGTCTGTTCAAGGCAGCGTGGTTGCTTCCAGTCTTCCAGCCAGATTCGTCGATGAAGTTTAAGATGCTGGAGTGGATACCGGCGAGGTTGTGATCGATGGACTTAATTGAAGGTTGTAGCCCCTCCGGTCGATCGTAGTAGGAGAATAAGGAGCCAATGTCGGAGGAGGAGGCGGTGGTGGACGGAGGAGAGTGAAGGCTGCTGCCGGGGAAATTAACGACGAAGCTGGCGCACTTCTTTGTCAATACAGAGAGAGAGAGAGATGCTGTTTTGGTGATTGTTCTTCCTGCAGCTCTGACTCCGTGTCGTCATCGAGTCGATGGATAGAGAAGAAAGAGGGCAAGTTGACAACGTGGCCAAAAACCAGAGTCTGGTATAGCCTTATCCCCCTTCTATTATTGATCCTGTTATTGTACCATAATCCCAACAAGTACAACGGCAGACTATTCAATTTCAATCATGGCTCAAGTTGACAATGTGGGCGAAAAATCTCCATGAAACCAACACGAACCGATCATGATACGCGTGGCAAGTTGGGGAGCTATCAACTATTGACCGCTGTATAAATCCTGTAGTACCCCCAATTGCAAGCTCATTGACTCCAGCCAAAAAAAAAAAAGTTTGACAAATAATATGAGTAATTAATAAATTCTCTACAATGTGCACTGTACAGTGTGTATGTAGATATTATTATTATATGGAGCCGTTTTTGGTCGGGATTTACTTAAAAACTTCTTTTTCTGTTCATACTGTAGGCGTGGGAGAAACGAGTAAGGGAATTTCAGCTACCAGTTGTAAGTTCAGCGTAACAAATTAATGTGCACTCTGTGGGCTTGGCCTTTAGTTTCTTCTTGCCACCATTTGCTTAGTGGGTACTTGAAAATCAGATTTTCTTTTTTATTGAATCATTCGCCTTTGTACCCCATAGAGGCCTTATTTATTTTTTCTTGGCATAATACAACACTTTGTCAGCAAATTATAAACTAATCAAATAACTCTTATGAAGCTATCAAGTTTATGTATCAACCGAGTCAACACACAATTGGTAAAAATCAGCTGAAATTAAGAAAGTTTCCTTGATTTTTCTGGGCAGAGAAGACTAAAAAACTTTCTTTTTATTATTTTTCTTATCATTCCCATTTAAATTCATTAATTACCTAATTAAGCTTAACAAAGAGTATTTTTTATATTCAATACCAATGTAGTGATCCATTTTAGATAATGAATTTATGCTCTAAACTGTGTTAAGAAAATTTCCAATGGAATTAATGATTTATTTAAGTGATTTCTAGAAACCATACAGTATCCGAGGCATTTTGCATCAGAGAATGCACCATCAAATAACCAAGGGGCCGTCTGATGACAGGTTAAGTGGCTGAATTGAATTACTTTTTTTCCCTTCATAGCTGAATTGAAAGACTTATTGGTTGAGGCTGGAAGATCCTTTGTTTTTTTGGTGAATAAGTTACTAATGAGGTTGGAAGATCCTTAATGGTTGAGGATGAAATTGGGTTGATTACTAAACCCTCAAATGGACTATAAAGCTGCCCTTTAAACCCTTAAATATTTTGGTTGTAGCACAAATTTCATTTGAAGTGGTGTAAATGCATGGGAAAAGGGTCGAGCGTAGTTTACCTTTGCTTCAGATTTGACTTTATCTCATTTGTATGTCAGAAGTAAAATAAAATGTCCTCCACTATAGGGGTGTCAATAGACTGGTTTTGGGTTGGATTCCTTCCAAATCAAAATCAAATTGGATGGACTAATAAGACATACTGAATTGGACCAATCCAGACTTAATGGTCTATAGTATTTATTTGATTAGAATGGACTTGGTCCATCCACAATGAATTTATATTGGATTGGATCAGATTGAACCAATATCCGGTCCATTGATAGAAGATAAGTATATAGGTGTCAATGGACTATGTTTGAATTAGAACCAATCTAAATTAAAACAAATTTGAACAGATAGGATGGTCTAAATATTGAATTGGACTGGTCCAAAATGGTCCAGAGTATTCATTGGATTGGATTGGACCTGATCCATCTATAATGAACTAATATTGGACTGGATAGGATTGGGCCTAGTCCATCTATAATGAACTAATATTGGATTGGACCAAATCCGGTCCAATTGACACCCCTACTCCACTATAAATAAAAGAGAGTGGAGGTAGGAGGAGAATTGTCTGTCTAGGAATAAGATGATGTCTTTCTCATTTTGTATGAGAAAAAATTGAGGTAAGAGGAAGGTGGTACACATTTAGTATCACTCTTCGAGGTACAAAATTTACAATTATAATGAGTGCAAACGAGGCAAAAAAGTATAAGTTAACTTTATATTAGATCGAAATGCAAACCATAATTACAAACAAATGAAATCAAAACTGAACTGAATACAGTTGTACTTGTTCAAGATTTGCACTGTAACCAAAGTCGATTGGTATTTATTCAAATTCATGCGGTTTTTTTTTCCTAAATGATTAAAGCTTTTCAGGGATCATACCTTTTTTGACATCATACAAATTGCCAATTAATCAATATAGACTTAGGAGTCATTTGACAAGTCTTTTTAGGAAGATCTTTTGGTAGTTCTAATAGTAAAAAAATCTAAGATTTGAGTGGAATGAAGTCTGTTTGGTTAAGGCATATTTTTTCGCGCAAAGGCGAGTAGAAAAAAATACAAAAGCTCCATTTGAAATTTCCAAAAAATCGCCCATTTTGAACTTTCCATATCTTTTTGACACGTCAACTTTTGATGATTAGATCTACCATGAACCAAACAAAAAAAAAACCGAATCACAATCTACCGGGCTTATAAATAACCGACAGACTACACAAAAAAATGCACCAAACGGGGCTTATTTTAGTGATCAGGTTGAGGTTTGTCTGGCCGGAGGGTGCAACCCAATGCAGTTAGTTACAAACGGTTTGTCACCGAGTAACCAAACCGACCATCCAAATTCATAAATCCATTCACCTAATTAATTACTAACCCTACATTGTAAGGATAGAATCATTGGCAGCTACATAATTGATAGAACCCTTCAGTATAAATTCTGTTGGTTGGGTTAGGCCATTCCCGTATATATCAAGAAATAAAGTGCCAGTCTTTCATGTGGGTCACAACCCGGTTTGAAAGGACGTGAACCGGATTCAGTTGGCCCCAGTGACTGCAACCTCGGAGAAGCTTAGTCCACGTCTACTTGAGACTTCTCTGTCAATAAGTTAATAGAAGAAACAAAGCAAGCCCTACCTCACAAGTCACAGATCTAATATTCACAGCCACTTTCTGCTAAACTAACTGGGGCCGCAAAAATGATGTAACAAAAACAATCTTTTGACTTTGGTTCATGTCGTTTTGATATTGAGTCACAAATATAGATGGGGTTATGGGGTTACAAATGTATTTATCACTGTCACTGTCACGTCCATTTTAGCCACTATATCTATCCAATTAAAAAAACCCACATGTGGTAAGGCAAAAAAAAAAAAAAAAAACCATAGATGTGGGCTTAGCAACAAAAAACAAAAAAAACAAATCCCATATATGATATATAACTTTTTAGGCTACTTTGCATTTTTTACGGAGAACTACAGACAGACCCAATGTAGATTTCTGATTTTCACTGCAAAACTATAAACTTTCAAAGGGTCAAAAACCCACACTCTATGCATTATACTTGCCCGTGAATTGGCATCTATTTTGAGCCTATAAATTCTGACGCTGGGCTGAACTGTCATTCTCCCTTTTTTTATGCTTAATGTGGCAATACAATGGGAGTAGCCCATCTCAAGTTCGGATCTCTTACCAACAAAACACGTTCCGACCCCCTACCAACATGATCTGACACCACACATCTCATATATGGCGGGTTTTATTTTTATGATGGATCCCTGTCTCATGGTGAGAAGTGTCGTGTCGGATCATGTTGGTAGGGTGTTGGAACATATTTTGTTTGTAGGAGATTCTTATTAGCCCATCTCCAATCCAATTAAACCCCCCAACCCTCGTGACAGTGGGATTTGATCCAAAGTCTATGCTACAATGAGTTAGAGGTCCTACCAATTAAGCCACCATCAGTTGGTTGGTTGAATAATAAATACAATGCGGAGGCTGTTGGACTCGAACCGATTGGGCTGGTTCTGGTTTCAAGAACTAAAACTGACGGGTCGGTTTTGGGTCCAGATATAGGGTCCCAATTACTATTGGTTCGGAACAGGGTTCACTTAGTCCCGAACCGATTCAGACCTAACCCAATATATACATATATATAATGTATAATATATTAAAGAAATTATATATATATATATATATATATATACATAGAGAGAAAGAATATTTATTTTTATTTATTATAATTGGGTCTATTGGGTCAGACCCAATTGTCCTGAGAATCGATCAATTTGATTCTAAGTTTAAAAATTACAAACCCTATTGGGTCCGATTCTAGGCCCGAGTCCTCAACATTTCATGTTGGATCAGTTCTAATTTCAGCTGGTTCTGGCCCAGACCCGACCCATTGACGGCCCTATCTGAAATCCAGGTGAAGATGTATTTGGCGCCATTTGTGAAAGAGTGTCACCATTTAGGCTCTCATGTTTTCGCACACCTTTTCTATATTCCCCCCATTTTTTTTTATTACGCTTGGTTTGTTTGCTTTGCAAATTTGCACTGGGGTGAATGCATGGCAGTGCAAATTGCAAAATCTGTATCCAGTTCCAATTTGCATTGCAAACAAATAGAGCCTTAGGCTGTGTTTGGTTGCAATGCAAATTTATTTGCACTAGTACAAATGCATGGGATTGCAAAAGTAAAGCATTAAATTACCAAAATACTATGGGGTTAGTGACAAAGTCCCCCCCTGTACTATGGGGTCTTTGTCTAACGGCTAAAGTTTAGGGGGGTCTTTGTCGCAAAAAAAAAAGTACAGGGGGACTTTGTCACTGACCCCATAGTACAAGGGGGGCCTTTGTAATTTACCCATTTTTTTGTATTTTACTTTAATTTTACTTCATGTCTTAATTACTTCATTTGTACTGCAATCAAACAAAATAAGATAAAATTTGAAACAAAAATAGGTCAGCATTTGCACTGCCATGGTTTTGCATCAGTGCAAATTTATTTGCATTGCAACCAAACACAGCCTTACGGATTGATTGCATCCATCTATGTCAAATTAGAAGAGTTCACATCTCCTCCCCACAAGAGGCCGCCCCACAATGTCCCATAGAACATCCCCGTCGTGTATTGGAAACATCTCCCGATGATGACATCATTGATTTTGGTACATCATTAGGAGATGTTCCCAATACACGGCGGGGATGTGCTGTGGGATGTTGTGGGGCGGCCCCTCATGGGGAGGAGATGTGATCTCAAATTTAGAAAAGGAATAATAAGTGCTGTTATGTTTGTCTTTTAATTTAGAACTTCACATGTTCTCGTCTTCCCAAACTTAATTTTCTGTTTATTTTCATGTGGCAGAAATATTTTGGGTTTTAAATTGGAAATAAAAAATAAAAAAAATCAAACTTAAAATAGAATCTAATATGTATGATCTAAGTTAATGGTTACAACGGTCATGTTTGGGAGTGCTTAAAAGTAAGTTTTTATTCAAATTAAGTGCTTATTTCGGAAATATGTCTGAAATAAGTGCTTATTTTAAAAATAAGGGCTCATTTTTTAAACCCAAATTCCCAGCTTTTTTTAAGTGCTTATACAATAAGCACTTATTCAATTTCCAGCTTCAAGTTCTTTACTTAAAAGTGCTTTTGTAAAAGTGTTTTTATAAAAGTATTTTCATTAAAGTGTTTATAAAAATAATTTATTAAAAGTGCTTTCAAAGGGTAT
This sequence comes from Nelumbo nucifera, assembly GCF_000365185.1. The sequence continues at coordinate 1,598,920 of NW_010729171.1, forward strand.
ATTTTGAAAATTTGAAAGAAAATGAAAGACAAAATAGTCATAAATACTTATTAGAGAAAAAGATTATTAAACGCCCAATTAAATAAGTGTTTATTTTAAAAAATAAGCACTTAAAAAAATTGGGTGCCAAATACAAATAAGTATTTATTTAAATAAGCACTTGTTTTAAACACTTATTTTCAACTTAATCACTCCCAAACATGGCCTAAATTACTTTAAAAGGTGGAGCCTTGAGTGTAGACAATCAATAAGACATAAGAGTCAACACACATTAATGCTGATTAATGTGTAAGACAATCTGAGACCTGTTGATGCTGCATATCCAAAGGAAAACCAAAATGGTTATGGACCATTATACTCATTCATATGAGATTAATGAGCAGTAGAGGAGTAAATGAGGGCAGTATCCTATCAGTGATGATTTAGCTATCACTGATTAATATTGTTCATTACAACAACATATACACTTTAGAAAAGAAAATAATAAAGTGTGGGCACGGATTGTTTAGACATCATTTGATAATGTTACTTGTAATTTCATCTTTTTACTTACATTGATTAAGTATTTGATGTTAATGTTTATATTTCATCAACATCTTGTTGACTTAGAATAAATTTTCAACTTAATGTAAATTTAGATGTATTAATTTAACTAGTTAGTTAATTTAAAATTAATGAGGTGTGTCTACTCCATTAATTAATTTATTATGACTGATCCTATATTAATATTTATATATTACTATTAATCTCGACTTAGTTTTCCTTTATTATTATTATTATTATCAATCATATATTCTTAATCCTATGTCGTTTATCATCCTAGATTAATACTATGTTCTTATTAGTATATTAGTATATTAATTCTATATTATATCATCCTAGATTAATAATATGTTCTTATTAGTATATTAGTATATTAATTCTATATTATATATTAATCTTCTATTAATATAGGCTTATAATTTATTACTCCTATATTACTAAGTGAAATTGTAGCAAACGGCTGGGCCTTATGACATTTTCAATTAGGCCAAGCCAAATAGTCAAATCTAAGCATTATTTTTGGGTTATGATGAGGGGTAATTTGGTCCTTTGAATTATATCGCGACACATGGCATTTAAGTGATACCTTGGCACTGAGTTAGCGAATCAGCTTGGTAAGTTAGTCCAAAACACCTCGCCCAGGCCGACCTTAACTACCTCGGCCGGGCCGAGATAGCATATAGCGACCTGCCTCAGAGACCGATTGAGCTGTAAGAACCTATGGCAACCTGCAAGGCGAGCCCGCTGACTTGTCTCAAAGATACATTACCAGCCCGAGATCTCTAGAGCGTTAATGCTTTGATCATTAGATCGGCTTACCGCACCGCACGCATCAGAGTTATTCAGACGAATCGTAACCCCCGTGTAGATTATGTAGCTGATGTAATAATTCACCCAACTAAGAGGAAATGGCTCCACGAGAACATGAGACCCGTTGTAAGGAGGCTCAAACCACTCACGCCTATATAAAGTCCTCATTTCTACCTGTGAAGGTACACACGCTTAAAAGCTCTCAAACTCTTTCGTCTTCTAACTCTCTCTCTTGCAGAACGAAATAGCTCAGCCATCTCCAGCTCGGCTTAGCGCAACTCGACCTTGACAAGGTATCATCCGAATCAGTGTCCAAGTCACTTGACATGTGAGAGGAAACTGATCACACTACATCAATTGGTGTTGTCTATGGGAATATCTGATACAAAAAGCGAAGTACACGCCCTTTATTTCACGAAATCTTAAAACAAATGGCATCTTCAAGCAACCGACCTTCCAACAATAATAACAACCAAGTCACTAGGTAGCTCGGGACGATCCTAGAAGTCCCTTTTGTGACCATAGTTTAGATAGATGTCCATCTGAACCCAACCATCGCACCAGTAAACACGCCTCCCCCCATAGTCGAGCCCACAATGGCTCCTGTTGGGGTCGATGCGTGCCAGTTCTACGGCCTGGTGCAATGCGTGCGGGGGATGAACGACCAACTCGGATTTTGGGATAGCAATTTTGCCACCATGATGGGTGGGGGGGGGGACAACAACCACAACACCAGCAACCCTACAGTAGCACTAGCAAGTACAACCATCCTGACAGCAGTAGCAACAGAACGCCGGGCTGAACCAAAATGGCAACCAGAATTCGGCCCCAGCTCGGATTCCCAATCAAGTCCAAGTTTCCTACTGGGTACCTGACCCGATCCACTACCAGCCTTCGGTTGACAATGCGGTCCCCGACTAGAACCAGATCCCGGTGGAAAGCCGAGCTACTGCTCCCATTGGAATTGAGGTTGCCAACTCCTCCGAAGGCTCCAAAAGAAGTCGTTGAAGACATGCTCATCGCGGCTCAATGAAAAGTCAGCTCACTCCGGCTAGGAGTGTGATGGATAAGAAGGAAGAAACCAAGGCAACCAGCCAAGTAGGCGCCTCATCTGAGCGCCTTATAACTTGAGAGTCACCTCTTGCTACAGAAATCCTCCAGGCCCTAAGGCCAAAGAACTTCAGAGCGCCGAGCTTTGAGACATACAAGGCTCAATAGACCTAATTGATCATGTTGATAGCTTTTAGGCCTTAATGTTGCTCCATGGAGTCAATGATGCAAGCATGTGCATCACCTTCCCCATGACTCTCTGAGGTGCGCCCAAGGTGTGAGGGTCAACAACACGTTCCTCCTGGCCGACCTAAGGATGGAAGGCAGCCGGACCCATGGAGTCTCGGTTAGCACTCATTGGGTCGCTGCCTCCCTCGGGATCGATGACAGGAGGAGCAAATGACGGCGACCTCACCTCGGCACTGGTCGAGGTACCCTCCATTGATGAATGACGACTGGCCCTTCGCTTCTTCCTCGAAGCTTTCTTTTTAGATGCCGCCACCATCGGCTCCATGGTTGCCATATCTGAAAAAGGGAAAAAAAGGGTTAGCCGAGCTAAACAATCATTAGTACCAAAAGCATATGCAAAGAACTTGGAGGCTGACCTACCTACACGACTCAAGTCGGCCTGTATAAGCATGGGATCGGCCAAAAAGGTTTCTACTAGAACTTTCTAGCGGACAAAATCCTGAACCGTAGCTTGCAGCTCTCTATCAAACTCTACACTGAAACCCCGACACTCACTCTGGCAAATAGTACTCATGTTCCAGCCAATACTCCTAGAAAGGAAGAAGTACCTACTCTTCCCGTCCATAACCTTGGAGGGAAACTCGGTTAACACCTTATAGCCACCATGGAAGGGGAGATAGAAACAGAAAGGAACATTGGAAACTTCCTTCATAGTGCACAGACCAGAGAAGATATCTAGATCTAAAGGAAAGCCACGGTGGTGACATAAGCAGATCAGCCCTACCATAGTCCGAACTGCATTGGGGTGAAGCTGACCTAAGGATACATCGTAATAAGATAACACCAAAGGAATAAAAGGATGTAGGGGAAATTGGAGGCCGGCGATCAATGCCTCCTCAAAAACATAGACAACATCTTGGCAGGGGTATTCGTCAGGGCCGGGCTGGATACAATCAAACTCAGTAGGAATTTGGTAAAGACTATACAGTTCTACAATGCAATCTCCAAAAAGTGCAGCATCTCCCGAGGAGCCTGCCTCTTCATCCCACCTATGGTCGGGCGACCAACTCCTCAAGGGACCAAAAGACATTGGTAAAGGAAGCTACTCACCGGAAAGAAAGACAGGGAAAACTGGTGCCAGCGACGGACAAATCTCAATAGGTAAATCGAAGCAGCACTTCGACCAAGACTTCCTCAAATCGAACACCTTTTCCTCAGAAAAATCCAAAAACAATGCAAGTGGGACCTTAGTAGGGACCCCATATTTATAATCTGCTGGGTAGAAGGGTGAACGATTGAGATACGATGGCAGAACCGTGTGCGTGCTTCTTTCAAATTTGAAATTTGAAATCCATCGCGGTCCTGCCCAATTTCAGACTGGATCAGGCGAGCGAGCCAGGCGACCCACAAACCAGTTGGACCAATTACCTTACTGGGAGCTACTCTCTTTGCCGAGCTGACGTAGGCTCGAGAGTGGGAAACAATTGATGCGGGGTAATTTGGTCCTTTGAATTACATTGCGAACATGGCCTTCAAGCGACACCTCGGCGCTGATTAAATGAACCAGTTCAACAAGTCAGTCCAAAACACCTCGCCCAGGCCGACCTCAACTACCTTGGCCGGGTCGAGCTAGCATATGACCTACCTTAGAGACCTATCGAGCTGTAAGAACCTATGGTGACCTGCAAGGCGAGCCCACTGACTTTTCTCGAAGATATGTTACCAGCCCGAGTTCTTCGGAGCATTACTGCATTGGCCATTAGACTGGCCTACCACACTACACGCATCAAAGTTATTCAGGCAGACCGTAATTCCCGTGTAGATTACGTAACCTATGTAATAACTCACTCGACTAAGTGGAAACGGCTCTGCGAGAACATGAGAGCCGTTGTAAGGAGGCTCAGACCACTCATGCCTATATAAAATCCTCATTTCCACCCTGGGTAAAGTCAATCCGGACACTCTAACTCTCTATCTTGCAGAACGAAATAGCTCAGCCATCTCCAACTTGGCCCTAATAAGGTATCATCTGAATCTGCGTCCAAGTCACCTGACACGTGAGAGGAGGCAGATCTATCTACATCGGGTTATATATTGTTAAACAAACTAATTATATTAACAAATATACAATAAATGGATTTTAATTTTTATTAGTAATTGTTAAATAAATTTGTTTTATTTGTACTATTTTTATTATTTTAGGTTTGATTGATTTTCAATATTTTGAGTTAATTTTAAATCAATTAAATTTTATTAATTATTAATTATTTTAAATTGATAAAAATAATTTTGTAACTAATAAAAATGTTATTTAATTAATACTTTTGTATTAATTTATATTATGTTATTAAATGGTTATATTTAATTAAGTTATTAAGTTAAACAAATAAGTTTATATGTTTCAATCCTACGAGCCACAGATTACAATAACATAACCCTCCTTGAATTGCCTTTATATACCCAGATTTTGAGTGGATCCCTTTGGTAAGACATTGTGTTCTAGAACTTTCATATTAATTGGTTAAATAAGTTGGCAATACTGTGTTATGAAGCTTGGAACTTTGGCATGTTTAATTTGTTTCTTTGTTGGTATTTCTTAATTAAGCTTGGAACATGGCAATACTGTGTTATGAAGCTTGGAACTTTCATATTAATGAGTGGATCCCTTTTGGTTTTTATTTGATTGTCACAGCCTCTGTGTGTGTGGGCTCTAGTATGCCTGTGGATTATGGAGGTGTGCATGGGCCATTTTGTATTCTCTTCTCCTTTTTTTTATGGAAAAAGTTCTATTTTATTACCATTTTTTCTTTTTGTCATAAAAAAACTCTGTTTTCATTTTTAGCCCTAACCTTATATCTGGATTAGTGATGGGTATTTAATTAATGGATATATTATTGGAGAAAAGTGAGGAAAAGACAAAATGCAATGGGGTGGGATTGTTGGAATTTGGGGGATGGGGGGGGGGGGGAGACATATAAGGAAAAGATAAATTAAAGTGGAAGTGATTATGAATAGAAATTAGGAATATAGGTGAATATTAATTCTTTGAGAAAAATAAAATTAAAAAATGAGAATTTAGAGGGGGAAATATATGTGTGTATGAATATGTACCCTTAGATTGAGAGTTTCTACATATGAAAAAGTGCTGACTTCAAATGGTATATAGGATCCATACCAATAATTAGTGACCAACCTTCCTAATTAAGCAAATTAAAACCCTCAAACTAGAGACTTCTCATTCAGACATGTATATTTGGTTCTTCTTTCAAGAAGTAAGTATCCTTTCAAAATTGATGGGTTTCATTCTTTCAAATAAAGTGATAATCATTAATTATAAATTAAACCTGATTTAATCTCCTAATTAGGTAGGAAATCAAAATCATTTGAGTGGTAGGATTCCAAACAAAATAATGGGTGTGGTTTGCTCCGTGTTAATTGCTAAGGGTGATCTTTAGCTAGTATGTAGAAATATAAAGACTGAAAATGATTAGGGTTGAAAAGTGTCAAACCAAATACAAAGGGGAAACCTTTTGATGTTTTACAGAAGTAGTACTCACCACCAGATTGGCTCATATTTGTATTTAAAAGAAAAATAAAAGGCTGATGGATGCCTTCAGAAACCTGAACCAACCTGAAACCAGTTTGGAAGGGGTGGAAATACAAATATGTATTTTAGGCTCAAATTGGAAGGAGTATAAATATAAATATGTACAATACACATACATACAAAATACATAGTTTTTCACTCTACACATATTTGTATTTGTACTCCTTCCAAACTGAGCCTTATATTTTTAAATCTATAAGCTTATATTTGGAAGGAGCAAGTGCAAAACCTTATAATTTGTATTATTTTCTATGTATATATTTGTATTTGTACTCTTTTCAAACTGAGTCTTAATAGAGAATTTGACAAACAACTAATTGATTTCAACTTTCAATTGTGAGAGTGAATGGGTTTCCAAAGAATTTCAAACTTTCAAATGTGAGAGTGAGATACCAAGAATTTCTCTGCATTTCTTGTCACTTGAAGGCGTATACACCCAGTAGTTTCTGTACATGTCGGCAGCTGAAGTAGCTAGCCCAACAAAAATGGCTGTTAGTGTTGGAAACTCGCTACATTCAATTCAAACATGCATGATTGCTAGTTTGAAGCCAATATGAGATCAGAAAGTAGAACAAAAAGGAAAGTTGATATTTTCTTTTTTTTTTCTAATTAACCATTATTTCCTCCTCCCAAGAAGCTCAAATTGTTTGAGAGTTTTCCCCCATTATATCTCCACGTCGTAGAAAAATGGCAAGAAATTAAGTCGTAATTCACACAAACACACAAGCCCAAAAAGGAAAAGAAAAAATAAGGAATTTATCTTATTCTCTTCATGCTTCAAAATTTCCTCAATCAATAGATTTTGTTGAAAACGACTTGTTCAAAACACACATACACATACACACACAAAAGTCCATAAAAACGCAACAATCATGAATTGATGACAATAGATAAAATTTGAGATAATGGTTATAGAAAGGTGTAAATATAGACCACACATTGTATTCATGAAGACGTCTGCACTTACATGCGCCAAGGTGCATTCCTATTGGAGATCTAGTGATGGAATATACTCCTAATTATTGAATCGATGTTCGGTATATCTCTATTTATTGAAGATAACATCGCAAACAACTTGAATATACAAATTATATGGGGTTGGAGATTCTCCACTGGTCTCTAAAGACAAATTCTCACTCACTCACTCACAACAAATTTTCACTCGTGCTAGAGGTAATGTCTCCATCATCTTTCAATTTGCAAGGAAATCTGTCAAAAAAATACAAAAAAAAAAGTACCTGAAATTACAACTAAGATATTGAATTTCCAACCCTACAAAGCACTTGGCTCGGAATATAAATAAAAAAAGAAAAAGGAAAAGAAAAAAAGCTTTATGACTTTCTGAAAACAGCCAAAAATTGATCGAAGAAATGAACAACACTTTATTTTCGTATAATGATGAAAGAGATGATTTCAGTATTGAAAATTCTGCAACTCTATCCACTAGGCAATGGTTGATATTTTCTTAGTTGGGAAGCAATCAATTAAAACCACCGGGAGCGTTTGGGACCTCATCTCTGGGCTTTGGCCCAATAACTCAGTAGGCGAGTTATCATCTTGGGAGAGCATTCAAATTGCTGCACAAAATAAATAAATAAATAAATCTCTCGCCTCTCTATCACTAACCCTAGCTAACAGTGAATTATGCTGCGAAGAATGTGCTTTACATAATGAGAACTTGACTTCAAGAGGTTGACATTCTCTCGGCTACGGCTAAGAGAGAACAGGGGCTGAAGTGGAAAAATAATTTGAATGAGATGCTATCAAAAGAAAGCAGATATGAAGATATATATATATATATAAGTATATATTGTCGACATGAAATGGTCCAAATGGTAACATATGTACATGTATAAATTCCAACAAACCTTATTTTATAAAAAAAATAATTAAATAAATAGATTCCAACTAACTGAATTCTCAACTACATGACGTTTACCTAACAAAATAAAATAATAAACAAAAACAAATGATATCTTTTTCCTTTGTATATAAGAAATATAATGTAGTCTTTGGTAGATAACAAAGAAAAATGATTTGGGCACATCCCATTTTGAGATAAATGAGGTACTTTCTCCGGTGAAAAGACAAGAACTCTACTGTTTAGTGATAGGGTGCTTTTGTATTTTAATACATGTAGTAGTACTCAAATGATGATCACGGGTGTCCCCAAAAATTAATGAGTTGATGACTTTATAATATTCTAGACCACTAAAGCAGAATTCCACGTACCCCCAAACGTGGAGGGTCTCGTTATCTTTTGTTTATTTTAGGGTTTATTTCTCTAGATACTTTCTTACGGTCATTTATTTGGACACCTCTTATAATTCACATGGTTGCTAAAACCTAGCTACCTTATAATTTGCATATAAATAAAATCCCTATAGTTTGTAACTGTTGTACTTTAATCAATCTTTTGTCATGGGAACTGTTTGGAGAGCCACTAGGTGTACTTTGGAATAGAGAATATTGTAACCCATGTTTGCTTGTGCCTTCGCTTTTCTCCACTTGTTTTAGGAGCTTACGTGGTCATTTTTAATGAAAATACAAACGATTCCTAATGAAAGGTTGATTAAGTAAAGCAGTTGCATACTATACACAGTGACCTTTAGTGCGCCCTCCCTGAACTTTGTATCTCAACAGTGTCCCCTCTTGTACTTGTGCTTTTAGATATTTTTTTTTTCACTTAGATTCGATTAATGGTAAAGTCAAATTATCAAATTATCCTTTGACACAACATTTGAAGACCAACCACTTGTTCAAGGTATGTCATAGATGGCGTAAGAGAAAATTCCATATACTTAATCAGTGGAATGATAATGGTAGGTCTAATTTATCCTAACCTTTTTTTTTTTTGAAAATTTCTATATTAACTTTTAGGGGGTGTTTTTTTTTATGGATTTTGAGAGAGGAGAAAGTTGGTCAATAGGATTTTGGTTCCCATTGATCAAGAATCCCATGTTCTTTTTTTCAGATTTATGTGGAGACCGGAAAAAGTTTATCTTCCTAAGTGGGTAACTTTCCCACCTAGAGGGAAGTTGTCAATACTTGAATGGGACAAAAATGCCCCTTTTAATAATATATTTTTATGCATAAAATGATCATTACCTTATTTACATGAGAAATTAAAAAATATTGGTAAATGCACTTACCCAGGTAAGTGTTTCCCAAGAAAAACTTACCCAAGTAAGTAACTTACCGAAAAGCAAACAGGGCCTTATTGAAAAATGTAACACCAATTGATTAGAAGAATAAATTATTACCAAGGAAAATGTATTATGTGGAAAAGAAGATATGGTACTGGGAAGAGTTTTGTCCAATCAAAAACTAGTCATGAATTTTTTATAAATAATACCTGATTGGCTGCCACGTTTATGATACCAATTGATTGGTAAGAAAATTTTTGGATATCATATCTTTCTGGTATCATAGTTAAACCCATTATACTAATGTATCATGTGATATTTAATGTACTATTTTTTCTTAAAAAACAACAAATCCAACTGTTCTCAATAATTAAATTATTAATTTTGGTTGGCAACTAATTGCCTTTTCGTATGATAAATTGCATAAATTTACATAGTTGAATTCAGCGGTACTCTTCATGTGGGAAGGAAAGAAAACAGAAATGGTGCTGGGATTACGTCTGATTTTGGTTCAATAATTTGCAGCACAATCTGGACTGAACACCCACAAATTTGACCCAACCAACCTAGTATCTGCCTTCAGAGTTTCAGGTCAGACTCGCGGAACACCCACCGACCAGTTGCTACCATTCTCTTGATTCACTTTTGCCTTCAAAGTGAAAACCCAACTCTCAGTGAGCTTGATTCTTCGCCAAGGAATCATGGTTGTGGTTCGTCTGCTGCGTTAAAAGTCTACACTACTCCAATTTTAATAGAATTTACGCTATCATATCAAAATAATTCGGCCAACCGACCGGTCCAACCTTCACAAAACAAAAAATACCGGCTTACCCCAAACCGGGTAAATTAAAAAAAAGGGGAATTTCTATTATATACCGGAAGGCATCGTACCTTAATCGATATGATTGGTTTATCAGTTTTTTTAATGAACCTTTTCGGCATCATCAGAAGAATAATTTCTAAAAGGTAAAATTTTCCAAATAAAAAAAGAAAAAATGTAGCCAGTAGCCACGGCTCAAGCCACGCCGAGCCCTCTAAAGCTGAAAGCACGTGTCACCTTATGCCCGGACGGAAAGTTTCTTTTGCCTATTTTATATATTTTCAGTTTTATTTGGGCTTTGGTCAAACTTATGACACTAAGCAGCGATCGCCGAAAAATGGAAATAAATTAAATTAAGATTTCCTCACACACTCCCTTAGTCAATAACTCAAAAAATCAAAATCCTCCTGTCTCTCGTGGATGATTTTTTTATTATTTAATTAAGAGATAAGTAGACTGTACTGCCCATAGAAATCTGAAATTACAGCTTCTTCTTGGTTTATTAATTATATAAGTTGCATCCTACTCGTAAATTTGGCATTAATTCGTAAATAGGCTTTTTGAATTCGTCTCGGCCCAACTTCTTCGAGAAAAGATCTGATGATTTCATACAGGGCACCTCACAACGACTTTACAGATATATTCCACCTTGCAATGAAAATATTTCTCGTAAATAATAACATATAAATACGAGAGATATCCTTAATACACAGTGAGATGTGTAGTGTGGTGAGTGTGAGGTGCCATGTGTAGTCCCTTCGCCCTTTCTCTCTTCTCCTCCCTGTGGGCCCGAGCCGTTTTTCCGGTTAATCTCTCTCAATCGTATTCGTACCATCCACCTACTCATCGAATCACTAGCCGTTCTTATTGATCCCACACCGTCCTCTCTCTCTCTCTCTCTCTTCACTTCTTTTTCTCTCTCCATTTTCGCACTTATAAAAGCCACTCCCTCCCAGCTCCCCTGCAAGCTTCAGGCGAGAACAAGATTATATAAAGAAAAAGAGAAAAAACAAAGACGTTATATCGGTACTGAAGATCTTCGACACGGGAGAAGAAGGTGCCTAGCCAGTCCAAGAGTCTTCCTCTGTGAGTGCCGCAACACAGGAAGACCTTAAAATGAAACTCGGGATCGCCCCAGTTCGGCCCTGCACTAGTTTCCCAACTCCAAAATGCGCGTTTGCGATCCGCTGTACTGCGTCGCCAACCCAACCGGCACCGGCTGGACTGGGGAAGAGATGGAGGGAGTACCAGGGAATCAAGAACTGGGAAGGCTTGCTTGACCCGCTCGACGATAATCTGCGAGGGGAGATACTCAGGTACGGGAAGTTTGTCGAAGCCGCTTACAGTTCCTTCGAGTTCGACACTTCGTCTCCATCCTACGCCAGCTGCCGCTTCTCTCGATACTCTATGTTGGAGAAGTCCGGCATGCCGGATTCCGGGTACCGTGTCACCAAGAATTTGAGTGCCACCTCGGGAATCCAACTGCCACGATGGATCGAAAATGCACCCAGTTGGGTATGGAACCAGTCGAGCTGGATTGGTTACGTGGCAGTGTGCCAGGACCAAGACGAGATTGCTCGGCTTGGGCGCCGCGACGTGGTGATTGCTTACCGGGGAACCGCTACATGCATGGAGTGGCTGGAAAATCTACGTGCCACGCTGACTCGTCTCCCCAACGCCCCGTCCAATGTGGGCCCTGACATTGGTGGACCAATGGTGGAGAGGGGGTTCCTGAGCCTCTACACCTCTGCAACCGCACCGTGTCGATGCTTACGAGACCAGGTGAGGGAGGAAGTCGGCCGAATTCTGCAACGCTACGGTGATGAGCCGCTGAGCCTGACCATCACCGGTCACAGCCTCGGCGCAGCACTGGCCACACTCACGGCCTACGATATAACGACGACCTTCAATCAAGCTCCGTTGGTAACGGTGTTCTCATTCGGGGCGCCACGTGTAGGCAACCGGAGCTTCAGGTGCCACGTGGAGAAATGCGGAAGCAAGATACTGCGCATCGTTAATTCGCATGACCTCATCACCAAAGTCCCTGGTTTTGTGATCGACGACCATCACCACCACCACCATAACCATAATAATCACGGCGATACGTTGAAGAAGAAGAAGGGAGGCAGCCGTGTGGCAGCAGGCTTTCCGAGCTGGCTCCAGAAGCGAGTCGAGGAGACACAGTGGGTGTACGCCGATGTGGGTCGGGAGCTCCGAGTCAGCAGCGGAGACTCATCTTATCTAACGTGGCCGATTACCAACGTCGCCACGTATCACGACTTGGACACCTATCTCCAATTAGTCAACGGTTACGTAAGCTCCAACTGTCCTCTCAAAGATTCTGCAAAAAGAGTTCTGAATGGACAAAACAGAAAAATAACACACGCAGTTAGATAGCGATCAGCGGACAGATTCGTGTACACACGCGATTTGTATTCTTTTGTACATAAGTCAGGAGATGATTGAGTCTGAGTCAACAAGATGACCTCCCCCCCTTCCCTTCCTTCTCAATTTGCTGCGACCTACGGAGCATGGAGTATGGAGATCAAGGTGGTGCTCTGCGCCACTTTTATTTTTGTAGAAGTACAACTGATTAATTTCCTCATTCCAGAGACTAACATGCGCCACGGGTGCTGCTACTCGTTCAATTCGTCAGCTGCCCCTTCAACTGTAAAAAACCTAATAAAGTTGAAATGAATAGAATGATGGAATAGATGATGAAAAATCAGAAAAGAGTTCACTTTTGGAAATACATACAAAAGGGAACTGAGAACGGCGCCCGTTAGCCAATCAAATTCACCTTCCAAAAAGGTAGTCCTTGTTTGGTCGTGGAACTGTTGACAAAACAGAAATTAAAAAAAAAACAATAAAAGAAAGAAAAAGAAAAGAATATTGGAATAAGGAGAGTACGTACAGTCGCATTCTTCTCGTTGTGTTAATTTACCAAAGTGGTCCGACTCGCTGATCCGCGTCACATTTCCGTGGTTGCGACCGAAGCTCCCCCCTCGGTTCCACCGACCGGATTTGTGGTTGCAGGGTTATGTCGCACATGCCATTTGCTATTACAACTCGTGCATCACCGTCCATACGGATTCTTCTTCTTCTTGTTTGATGACAAATTAGGCTGTTTAGGAGGTTTTTTTTGCACATGACACGTTATCCCAATCAAATATTGATTGTAAATACTCTTTTACCCTCGTCCAATGATAACGTGTCATGTGTAGATAAAATATCCAAGTGTAAATAGTAAAACCATCACCTTTTTTTCGTTGTTGCTTTTGTGTTTTGAGTCTTTTGACTTGAAAAACCAGAAGTGTGAGCCATACACCGCCCGCACGCCTCGCACGCGCTCGAGTGAGAGGGAGTGAAGCAGGAGTAAGACTGGTCGATTTTGACAATGAACCATATTAGGGGATGACAAGTGGAAAGCAATAACGTGCCAAAAATAACCGAACCAAACCAAACGTAGTCACAATCGAGAAAAGTACTTCTTTTCTATTACTTTAATAATACTCTACACCCTGAGATATATACTCCAACTCCAAAGGAAAGCGTCGGAATCTACGAAATACCATATCATTTTTTCTGGTTGTTGTATCAGTGTGGTAGTGGTGGGCTGGTGGCTTCTTTGATTGAAACTATAATTACCGCCATGAAAATAAATGAAAAGCGAGAAGTCCCGTGTCGGTGACACGGCGCGACTCAGTCGATTCCACCTAACATTCTCAGACTGGGAGTGGGAGAGCTGCCACTTCGATGATAGCTTTGCAAATTGCAATCCGATCAAAATCCGACCCACAAATGATGGCCTTTCGATGAAGATCACACGGCTGATGTCTTGCCCACAGAGTCTGTATGCAGTGTGCCGTTTGTAGTCAACAATTAGGTAAACTGCGGTCGAATCCAGCACCACAACGGCCCCACCCACACACACACATGCCAGGTGGCATGTTAAGCTAAGTACACATGCATCAAAATCATGCAAGTCAAAAAGTGTAAGCTTCTCACCCCGCATAAACAAGACGAATTTATTGCCTGCAAGCTTTTATCCCAGCGGATGGGTGTAAGGGGGGACGCCGCAAATATGGTGGAATAATGGATGGTTAGGCAGATTCATTGACTTTTCTGTCAAAATTATTTGTGAGGACTAAGGAGAGACAATTAATAACTTCGTGAGGCAGTCGGTGAGATGCCGGCAGGTGCAGCGAGGACCGTGAACCGTCGGATTGGTGTCAAAGAGCAGAACCAGGGCAACGGCTAGAAAGTAGAAAGTTAGAAAGTGGGGGCCTGCGCTGGGTGTGTGGAAAACTTACGCGTTGCTTGGGGATGCATGGAACATGCAGATGCGATCTACTTTTCTCCTTTCTCTATCATTCCTATAGAGTGGAGGGAAGATGAATACTACCTTTTGGTTTTTAGAATTTAGAATACGTTATAAACCTTCATCTTTCCTTTCCCTTTTAGGTCATGTTTGGGAGTGTTAAAAAATAAATGTTTTTTAAGTGTTTATATAATAAGTACTTATTTAATTTTTTTTCTCCTAAAATTGTCCCCAATACATTTTTAGAATACCAATTATACCCTTTCATATTGTTACTTTGATAAAAACACTTTTATGAAAGTAATTTTATAAAAGCACTTTTATAAAAGCATTTTTACAAAAGTACTTTTATGAAAGCACTTTGCCAAACATGGCCTTAATGGTGTAAATCACCCATTACTATATAATAATCTAGGTTTATTGATTTATTATTAATAAACATAAAAGTCCAAAAAAAAGTGAAAGCCACCAAGGGAAAAGGTCACTTGCCACTAGGAACTGCCAACGTGATATTATTTTCTTTTTTTTTTCATTTTCTTTCTTCTGTAAAAATGCCAACGTGAGTTTTGACAAGCTTCTACAGTAGCTTTTGGTATATTGGCCATTTAACAGGACAAAGTATATAAAAATTATATACTTTGGCACAACAATCTTGTCCACCACCACCTCAATGCTGTATCCAAATCATGGGCAAATCTTACCGTAGGTGCTAGAGTTTCCCAACTAAATTCATAGGGAGGATTTTGACAAAGAGTTGCAACTAAATTCATAGGAAGTGCAAGTCTCTGAACAAATACACTGATTTAACACCTTCCTATAGATTTCAAGCAAAACCAAAATCTAGAACATCCATTACCCGCCGAACCCAGGGGAGTTTGGTCCTTTTACATGTCCCAGTACTTCCAGCAAGATCAGACAGGCGTAAACACCAGCACCTGTTAAAGTTACTAGGAGGCTAGGAAGTTTGGTCCTTTTATATGTCTCTTATATTCTCTTTTGTATTCTTATTTAAATAAGGGCACATACATTTTATTATTAGTAAAGAAATAAAAGTGGGTCAACAGTTTTATTAAGTCCCACTTATTGGTAATCGTTTTCCAAACTGAAAACTTGTAGGAGTGTGGTGTTGCAAAACCGCGAATTCAAAAAGTTAATTCGAATTAAAAAAAAAAAACAAACGATTAATCCAATAAAAACCAAAACTCGATTCGGTACATCGTGCACACGCACATACGCCCGCGCCCTCGCCCTCGCCCCGACTTGGTGTGCACGTGTGAAAAGCACCCCCAAGTTTAGTGGTATATCTGCCAATAAGTTCCTTAAACACTCTGCCTCAGACCCCGCCAATTCTAGTGCAATAAACTCGCCCTCCATTGTTGAACTTACCTGAGTAGTGTAAACCAAAATTTATAGTTCATTTTAATATTTTAATAATCTTACTAAAGTTTCCCAATGTTCATTTTCGGGATTATGAGTATACTCTTTACATAATGAGATTGGGAGAGAATGAAGTTTTCTTGTTATTTATGGATTTTAATCCCCAAGGTTACATTAGCATCATCCAAGTCTTTACTATCAAATTTGAACATTAGAAATTGTTTTTTCTTTTATTACCTCTAAACTTGTTCCCATTATTAGCATATCGTCAAAATATAAATAGATCATGGCTCCTGTCATTTTCAAATTTGCTATAGATGCATCTATCAAAATCATTTTTGTTATATACATGAATTACTAACACATTATCAAATTTTTCATGCCATTGTTTGAGAGCTTGTTTTAATCCATACAAGTTTTTACATCTATTTGATGAACTATTAGTTTGTAGATGGATGTTATAGAAAACAAGATTCAAATTGTAATTAACCTTGAAACTGGGGAGTAGGTGTCAAAGAAGTCAATATCTTTCTTTTGTCTAAACCCTTTAGCAACTAATCTGGCATTGAATTTATCTATTGTACCATTTGGTTTGATTTTTTCTTAAAAATCCATTTACAATCCAATGCCTTAGTCACTAATCACACTTGGGAACTTGTAGATCTCCCTCCTAAAACTAAGGAGTCTATTTCACTCTTTATGAATTCTTTCCAAAATACTGCATCAAGTGAGGCTACGGCTTCCTGATAATCAATGTTGCATTGATTAAGGGAAGTACTGATTCTTTGAGCACTTAATTCTTGGTTTCTAGTTTGAATTTGAGAGGGTTTCCTATTTATTGTTTCTTTTCTCCAAGGAAATATGTGTTCAAAGAACTCTGCATCTCGGGTCGCACTATTTTGTGCATATCTAATGAACACACAGTCACAGGTTTTCAGTCCTAATTTCTTTCTATTAGGTTCAGGTATTCCAACATTTTCTAAGCAGCCCCAAACTTTTAGGTAATTCAGACTAGGTTTTCTATTATCCCAAAGTTCAAAAGCTATTTGTCCTTTCTTCTTGGGTGGTATTCTATATAATATATATATATATATACTTATTTATTTATTTATAAATTATTAATTGATATTTAAATTTACACTAAATAATATATTTATTATTTATAAAAATGTATGAATTTTAAGCACTAAAATAATTATTCTATTATTAATATTTTTATTTGTATAAATTCATTGAGAGCAGAAAATCAATTTTTTATATAAATATAAAATTGGTAGAATTATTATTTCATTTATTGATGATGCATGATATGGTGCTCTCTGTTAGCGGACAGCGAGGACATCGGATTGAGTAGGTCGCCTAGTCGACCTACAAGAGAGAGATCAAAGTGTCTAGCTTGCTTTACCCAAGCTACCCTGAGGCTTATGAAGTGCATCCGAGATCTCCGAATCGTCTGGTTCGGAGGTGGTTTCACGCTTGGCGCGTAAGCGAGTAGTGCTTATCCAGTCATGCCCGAAGCAGACAGGGTGATAATCGGCTCTTCCAATGTGGCATCGTGATCTCAGGGAAGTTGAAGATGACCCACTTAAGGAGGGGTCGCTTCTCATGCCGACCTAATGTCAATCTTTGACCTGTGGTGACTTGTTCGCCCGGTTCGCATATCACCCGGCCTATTCGCCCAACTCGGCTCAAGGTCGGGCTAGCGCGCAACAAGATTCAAATTTCAAATTCCAAGTTGGGCGTGCAAGTTGAGCGTGTAAAATTTAAAATTCAAATTCGCCCACAAGCAATGTGACCTTCTCGACCTCTGATCTAATGCCAGATCGCCTCATCCGTCGATTTTCTATGCCCAAGGTTATAAATAGGGGGGTCCCTGCTGGGATCTCATTTGTTTTGTTTTGAGAGTTTCGACAAGAGACTAGGGTGATCGATTGGAGGAGAATTCTTCCTAAGGACTTTTAGTTCTACAATGGGCTGGACCCTTAAGATGTCGGTGCAAGGATGATTCAGTGCATCCTTCAGGTATGATCTCTATTTTTGATGTTTTGCTTTTCTTTCCTTCTAGGTCTCACTTGCTTATTTTTCCTTTCTTACAAGCAAATACAATGGTCCAGGTCTTGTTAAATCAGGCAAACAGAGGCCTTGTAGGCCCAGCTAGAAGGATCTCGCCTAAGCGCTGAGGCGGCCAACCGTAGTGCAAAGGAGAACCACCAACGCTTCATCAATCTCAACAAAGGCATGTAGCGCGAGTTGGAACAGGCCAAAGGAACCATCACCACCCTGACCGACGAAGTGTAGACTAAGGATCACTAGCTGGAAGAGAGGCAGACTAAATACACGGAAGATATTTGTCATGCTAAGGTCGCAACTGTTAAGCGTTTCCGTATGTTGTCTAAGTATGATCAGGAAAAGGTCAAGAACGCCCTTCCTTCAATGAAGAGGGGATTCAAGCTATGTCGTCGCTTCCTTAAGTCCCTGCATCCCAACTTTGACTTCTGTAACTTGTCCATTAGGCCAATGTCGAACAAGCTGGCCATGTAGGTCGACCAAGAGCCTCAGACTCCAGACGAGGAAGATAATGAGGTCGGTGATGTGACGGAGGATGAGGGGATAGACGACGTTAACGGCGAGCTATAGGGTGACGAGGAAGAATAACTGCCAGTTGAGGAGATTCCGTTCACGGTTTTCAAAAATCTGTTGTACCTGGAGCCTACGTGCTCCTGACTATTTCTTTTTAGAGTTATGTGCCCTCTCTACCTCCTTTTTTACTGTATGTCCTGCCCCATTCGTTTCTAAATGAACTGATTTTTCTTGTATACTTTGTGCCTTTTTTAGCACCTTTTATTTACTACTAAAAAATAGGCTAAGTATCAAAACAACATTAGATGTTGCCGAGGTGACGAGGGTGCACGAGTTGCTTAGGTGCCAAAGTGACTAGACTCAAAGTGCTCATATCGTAGATCGGCTAGACCAGGCCCCTGTAGGGGCCTTCCAAGTTCGAACCTAGCTTTCCGCCGGACTTAGGTACCATAACCTTCTTGAGTACTAGGTTGCCGACTCGAAATTGGCATTTCTTAACTCGAGTGTTATAATACCGATCTACTCGTTACTGGTATACTACGGTCCGAATATAGGCCAAGTCACAGACTTCTTCTACTAGGTTGAGGTTAGTCCGTAACTCGTCCTCGTTAACCTCCTCAATCTCGGTCGGAATGACAACTTTCATACCGTATGTTAGGTTGAAAGGACTCTCCCCGATTGTCGTCTTGATAGTAGTTCGGTAGGCCCAAAGGACACTAGACAGCTCATCCACCCACAAACCCTTAGCTCGAGAGAGCTGAGCTTTGAGTCCTCGGAGTATCGCCCTATTCGTCATTTGGCCTGACCATTTGCTTGGGGATGGGCCACCGAGGTGAAGTTTTATTAGATTTCCATCTTGACACCACACCAGTTTTGGAACTTAATGTCTTCGAACCACTTCCCATTGTCCAAAATCAGTACCTTGGGGAGTCCGAATCTACAGACGATGCTCTTCCAGAAAAAGTTCTGCACATTCCGAGCTATAATGGATACCAGCGGCTTAGCTTCCACCCACTTCGTAAAGTAAACCGCCATGACCAAGAACCTCCTTTGCCCGATCGTAGGTGGAAAGGGACCAAGGATATCTATCCCCCATTGTGCAAATGGCCACGAGCTAGTAAGGTACCTCAAGTCGGGAGCGGGCCAGTGTGGTATGTTGGCATGCCACTGGCACTTGTTGCACTTTTGAACTAATTCCAACACGTCCGCCTTCATCGTGGGTCATTAATAGCTTTGTCGTAGCGCCTTTTGAGCGAGTGCCACCCCCAGGTATCTTCCGCAGAGACCTTCGTGGATCTCGCGTAGCAACTGACTCGTTTCAGTTGGGCACAAGCAGTGCAGGTAGGGGAGCATGAATGACCTGCGATACAATTGCTCGCATATGATTACATAGCGAGTTGACTGTTGCTCCACCCTTCAAGCTGCATTATGCTCTATAAGTACGATCCCATGACGCAAATAGTCAACGAGCAGATTCACCCAGCTCGGTTCTACAGTCAAAACAAGAGTAACCTCTTCTACCACCCTTTCTATGCTAGGGCATGGCAGGTCTTCAATGTAGACCATTCTCTTTGTAGTGTCAATCCCACCGGCCATATTCGAGAGCGAATCGGCCTCGGTGTTCTCGGACCTCGAGACTTGCTAAATGTACTGAGAGTGGAAGTTGGGCAGGAGCTTCATAACCTTGGCCAAGTAGGCTAACATGGCGAGTCGCTTCACACTACGAGATGCTTCACACCAACCTCCTTCACCAGCGATAGTCCAGTTATCAGCGCCTCGTACTCAACTTCATTGTTCGATGCTAGGAACACGAATAAGAGAGTGTACTCCGACTTCACCTCACTAGGTCCATAGAGTATTAGTCCAACTTCGCTCCCGCGCTAGTTAGACAAGTCATCCACATAGAAGATTTAGGGCTTGTCCCAAATTAGGTTGTGTATGCAATCTGGTGCTCCTTGCTGGCGGACAATTCGAACATCGGACTAAGTAGGTCGCCTAATTGAGCTGCAAGAAAGAGCGAGATCAGATTGTTCGGGTTGCTTTACCCATGGTGGACACTCCGATGCTTACCAAGTTGGTAGAAGCGGGTCACCTCTCATGCCAACCTGATGCCTTGTTGGGCTCGTTCTCAGTTTGGTCTACCAAGGTGGTGCCAAGGTTGTCAGATTGGTTCAAGGTGTCTGAGGTGCTTCCATGGCTTACTTGCATGGTGCTAAGATGTCTGACTATGTCACGACGCCACGTGTCCTCATG
Organism: Nelumbo nucifera; assembly: GCF_000365185.1. Next base: position 1,619,616 of record NW_010729171.1, read on the forward strand.
TCACTAGAGAGCCAAATCGCTCATCATTTATAATTATAAATAGTAATTTTTAATATTATTCTATTTAATTTTAAGTTTAAATTGTTGAACATATTAATATTTAATATGACATTTCTTTAGACTTCATGTTTACGATTTAGTTAATAAAATTTATTTTATTTCACTTATTATCACAAATTAAAGGACAACTTAGCAGCTTAAGACGTTTAACGCTTAATGTGTATTTAATTAAACTTGGGTTCGAATCACGTAATTTGCATTTTTTAATATAGGAGTTGTGCATCGATGCATATTGGCCCGTATCGGTCAATACAATGCGATACGCAATGATACAACACCATATCATATCAATATGCATGGCTGACACGATAAAATGCCAGTCGTAGCGTATCTAGTATCATCCATTACCGATACCAATACGATATGCCTTGTATCGGACATATTTATTATTTATAAATATATATGTATATATTTTTATATATATTTATAGATTATTAATTGATACTTTATTTTACATTAAATAATAACGTATTTAATATTTATAAAAAATAAAAATTTTGTTTACGAAATATTCTAGCATACAATTATATATTGAATCTATCAAATACACTAATTTAAATTTATATAAAAAATGAATTCTTATTTCTGAAAATTTATTGAAATAAAATTGTCAATAATGGAATAACTATTTTAGTAACTTAAAATTATGAATTTGTGCATGATATGTATTTTAAAAATTTTAATATATAGATATGAAATATTTTATGTTAATATTATATATATTTTATTAATAAAATTTATTATTTACAAAAAATATATATTTTTATCAAACATTTCAAAATTTAATATTTATTTGACTTTTTTGTTAATGTTGAAAAGTAAAAATAGTAAAATAGAAAATAATTGATATAGTAATTAAAATATAATAATTGCATACGTTTTGTTTCTTGGACTTAAATAGAATATAACATATAATGGTTTTACATGTGCTAATTTGTAAAAATCTATATTGTATGAATCTTGGACTCTTGATTGATGGATTATCAACAAAATTGTATTATATCTATGCATCCCATTATATTAATTGTGGTTATTTTGACCTTGTTCACGGACCCAGTGTGAATAGGAGATTTACATCTGAATTGTTACTTGCTGTAAGGAATTTGGATTGCAAATCAACTTGGTGTGAACAGCCTAATTATAGAGAGAGATTCTAAGGTGGTGGTGGTGGAATGGATGCTTGACCCAGATTCTATTACTCGGCACTATAGGGACCTATTAAAGGAAGTCAAGTGGGTAAAAGGAATATGACAAGTAGAATACAATAGGTGAGTAAGTCGGCTAATGCAATGGAAGATTTCTTAGCAAGGAGCTACTAGGTAAATTCTTTACAAGGGTGTGGCTACTAGGTAAATTCTTTTGATAATAAAATTTCAATCAAATATACAAAAAAAAAAAACATGTTCTATGTTTTTTATAGAAACAGAAATTTCCATTGAAAAAGATTGACTAACCCCCTAAAAGATTCAATTTACAATTAAGCCCAAAACAACTCTCCCCTATTTGTCCATTGTTTGGCTAGTGTATCAGCCAAACCATAAGTTAATAAGAGGGGGCTTTCTAGAAATTTTATGTAATGCTGGTTTACAATTATAAAAAGAAGTTGGAAGCAAGGGAATTAATCCCTCCCATGCCAGATTTTCTCTTCTCTTCTCCTTCTCTTTTCTGATATATTATAAAGGTTGTAATTCATCTTATTTAATAGAGATTGCAGGCCATAACACATGGTATCATTGAATCAGATTAAGACCTTCGATCTACTCTTACCAAATTTCTATTCATCCTCATGCATTGCACTGGTTCATTCGCTAGTAAAAAATATAATTAATAAGGATCATCAATACACTAGCTTCGTGTTACAATTGCAATGACAACTCACAATGACTTTTCAGACGTTTGGGATTAGGTAAAACACAGGGGAGGTCATAGCATTTCTCAGAAAAGTGAGGAGACGTCTTAAGTATTTATCCAAAGAAATAAAGAGCTCTCATAAGTGTTAGCACTCAACTTTGCCAGGTTATCCAAATAAACATAACTTCCTAAAAATTCAGACATCCAGATTGTAATGGGCCAAATAGACCTAATTGGACCTATTACCCCTTCCTCTTGTAGAAAAATGCACTAAATTTGACTCTGCAAATCAATTGATACCTCAATCCATTTCACAAAATTTCAAACCTGAATAAACCTGTATGAAATAAAGAAGCAATTTTTGGTTTTTTTGGAGCTACATGACATGGGTCTTGAATAAGCAAATGAACTTCACCAATGGATGCTCCACACCCAAAAACCTCACAATAGTGAAATTCATCTCTCTGGTCATTATTAACACCTGGGCAACCTAGTCAACCCTTTGAAGTGTTGGATCACAGTTATAACCTGTTTGACTATCAAGATCCATGAACTTTTGGATGTCGTAAACTTTCAAAAACAGATACCTAATCAAGTAGAAAGAGCAAGGGGCAGGCTGGATGAAGAAAAGAAGATAAGAAATGACCTATCGTCTTATTGACTACACTAAACATTTCTAACACTCCCCACTCAAGCTGGAGCATATATAACATACAACTCCAGATTGTTACCTAAATTCTTAGTAAACAGACTTGTCATCTGATATTCAGACTTCACACAAGGGGTGGATGTATCACCATTGTCAACTTTCTTTCTGACAAAGTGGCAATCTACTTCAACATGCTTCATCCTCTCATGGATGTTGTCACAGAATAGGTTTATGGGTGTTGTAAAAATTTGCACCTCAATCCCTTGTAGTGCTTCTTGTTCTTCCAAGCAACTAAAAACTACCTCCCAGTAAAGTATAATATCCAATAGTAGACTTTTATCAGAAAACAAACTAGACCAATTTGCATATGCATATCCTTCTTGTTCTCATCCAGGTACACCTCTCAAGTATCATAGGACTTTGATGTCCACTTCCCAATGATAAGTCTCAGGACTCAGAGCAGTGGAGCACTGAGTTGGCTAGCACAGTCCTATAAATTCCACTATGATCAATGACATGGCATAGGAGTTGAGAAAACCAAGTCTGCTGGTAGGCACCTATGGTGTTAGCAGACAATACAAGCTGTACAAGAAGATAAGAAAGAGGATCATCAGTTGTTACCAGCCCATAGAGGACTGGATCTGGTTACAATTGGGCAATTTCTTTCACTAAGACGTTTAGACAAATTGATTATATTGAATTTTCCCTGTTAATTTTGAGACTTCCTCAATGGTGAACAACAATTCTACTATCACCTGTAGTATTTGAAACAACAAGCTCTGGTGCAATGTTTCTGTTTCACCATAAAATACATTCCCAGACGTTTGGATATTTATCACATATCCTTCTGGCCTGCGTGAATATTTTTCTTTTCCCCTCAATAGAGTTCAAACAAGTAAATTGACTATCTTCTGGCCAAAGGGAAAAGTCAAATGGTTATGTAATAAGTCTGATGACAAAGCAAGCATAAACATCAACTGACAAAATTAACATTAAAAAAAAATGAGCACAAATACCTCAGATCAGCATGTGAAAAAACTAGTAATCACAAAGATCAACCTGCACTTCTAAACTCCTAGTAGTTGGTAACCTTGCTAGACATGAAAAGACACTGGGAAAGTATGATACACTACCTTGTCGAGATGGTTTTGAATCTTAGCAATTGCAAACGTCATGATTGAGTTTTTGGCAATGGAAATATCAAATCAGACAAAACTTCCCTCATCTCTTTAAACTTTTTTTTTAACCTACTACTCACTGGGTACAGCATCTTCCTAAACCAAATGATGTTGAGGCTTCCAAGTTTAGAGACAAATTGGGGATAAGACACATGACAAATGAGATCCCGAGCCAAAAACATTATATAAGGTGCTGTTGAGCAAGAGCAAGTGAAGAGAGGAGAGGAGAGGAGAGAAGGGAGGAGAGTCGAGTGGACTGAAAACCCTCCAGAATACAGGGGGCGAGTGTAAGAGTTATTATTTATACTAGCCCAGTCGTACAATATAAACAAGAGATAAATTACAACAGTACCCTTGCGGTACTAAACTGAGTACACAAAACAACTGTCAACACTCCCCCTCAAGTTGGAGCATAGATGTCAATCATGCCCAACTTGTCATAAAGATCATGATGTCTGGAAAGGTTTAAATCCTTTGTAAAGATGTCTGCAAGCTGGTTCTCATAATTGACATAGGGAATACACACTTCGCCTGTGATAACTTTCTCTCTGATAAAATGCTTGTCAACTTCGATGTGTTTTGTTCTATCATGAAGCACCGGATTGGCAGCAATGCTTTATAACTGCTTTGTATCACAGAATAGAGTTATAGGTTTGGCCATTGGGAAACCCAACTCACCCAACAAATTCTTTATCCACATGCTTTCAGCAACCCCGTGGGCCATAGCACGATATTCAGCTTCAGCACTGGATCTAGCCACCACATTTTGCTTTTTACTCCTCCATGTAACAAGGTTCCCTCCTATAAAAGTGCAGTAGCCACTAGTAGACTTTATGTCACTTTGGGATCCCGCCCAATCTGCATCTGTATAAACTTCAACTTTTAAATGTTCGTGCTTTTGAAATAACAAGCCAGTACCCGGATACTTCTTTAAATATCGGAGGATTCTCTCTGCTGCTTCAAGATGAGAGGACCTAGGAGCATGCATGAATTGACTGAGGATACCAACAGCATATGCAATGTCTGGACGAGTCATAGAAAGGTATAGCAATCTCCCCACAAGCCTCTGAAACTGTTTCACATTCTTGAGAGGTTCACCACGGCTATCACCTAATTTATGGTTGGGGTCAATGGATGAGTCAACTGGCTTCACCCCCATCTTCCTAGTGTCCTAAAGTAAATCTAGGACATATTTCCTTTGAGAAATGAAGATACCCTTCTTTGATCGAGCGACTTCAATTCCAAGGAAGTATCTGGCAGGTCCTAGATCCTTCACTTCAAACTGAGTGGCAAGAAAAAGCTTCAACCTCTGAATTTCATCCTCCCAGTCACTAGTAACAATTATGTCATCCACATATACAATTAGAGCAACAATTTTACCTTCTCCTCTTTTCACAAACAGTGTGTGATCTGATTGACATTGCCTGTATCCTTTCTGCTGAACTGCCACATGAAATCTGTTGAACCAAGATCTTGGTGATTGTTTCAGCCCGTATAAGGACTTCTTCAACTTGCACACTTTCTGTTCATTGCCTTGAGCCAGAAAACCAGGAGGTTGAATCATGTAGACTTACTCTTCAAGGTCACCATTCAAGAATGCATTATTGATGTCAAGCTGGTGTAGATCCCAATCCAGATTAGCCGCAAGAGAGAAAATGACTCTAATGGAGTTCATCTTGACAACAGGGGCAAAGGTTTCTGCATAATCAAATCCATACACTTGATTAAATCCCTTTGCCACTAAGCGAGCTTTATACCTTTCCACTGTTCCATCAGCCTTATGCTTGACTGTGAACACCCATTTACATCCAACTGGAACCTTTCCCTTAGGAATATCAACAAGTTCCCATGTGCCATTTTTGTGAAGGGCATTAATTTCTTCCTTCATGGCATTTGTCCATTCAGGAACTGAAAGAGCTTCTGTCACATTCTTAGGGATAGGGACACTGTCAATAGAGGCAAGGAAAGCACAGAATGAGGGTGAAATGTTCTCATAGGAGACAAAGTTGGAAATTAGATGTTTAGTGGTGCACAATCTAACACCCTTCCTGTGAGCAATAGGACGGTCAAGATCATTAGCAGTAGAGGAATCATTTTCAATAGATTCAAGAACATCATTGGGAGCCAAAATACCTGAGTGAGTATGATCCTCCCCCGAGGAGTCTGGTGGCATTGGAGGTACAGCTTCCGGATTCTCCACAGCTCTTGAATTTGGTTGGCCTTTGCAACGATGAGAAAAAACACGAAAAAGTGGAGGGTCAGGGAGAGAAGGAAGATGAACCAGTTTCTCCTCATGCCTACACTCCCCTTGAGGAGAAACAGGAAAGAAAGGCTCATCTTCAAAGAAAGAAACATCCATGGAGACATAGAATTTCCGAGAAACTAGATCAAAACAACGGTATCCCTTTTGAGTGAAGGAGTAACCAAGAAATATGCAAGAAATAGCACGAGAGTCCAATTTCCCACGGGTGGGAGACAGATTTTGGACAAAACACCGGCAACCAAGGACACGAGGAGGATTAGAAAGAAGAGGAGCCTTAGGAAAAAGAAGTTGATGTGGGGCTTTGTACTCTAACCAACGAGAGGGCATACGGTTTATAAGGCAAGTGGAACAAAGAACAGTTTCAAGCCAAAAACGTTTGGGAACATTCATATGAAGTAGTAAACCCCGAACCACTTCAAGGAGATGTCAGTTATTCCGTTCGGCCACACCATTTTGTTGTGGCGTGCGGGCACAAGAGCTACGATGAAGGGAGCCACGCGAAGCAAAAAACTCTGTGAGGTCACTATGAAAAAATTCTTTTGCATTGTCTGATTGAAAATTTTGAATTTCAGTTTGAAATTGAGTGAATACCATCCGCTGGAAATCTTGAATGATTTTTGGTACTTCTTCCCTGGTTCGCATCGGGTATACCCAAGTATATCTAGAATAATCATCAATGAGGGTAATGAAATAYTTGTAGCMACTCKCAGATGGTAAAGTAACAGGGCCCCATACATCAGAATGAATTTTGTGGAAAGGAGATTCAGATTTATTACTAACAGAGAACAAATTAATGGGAAATTTTAGAACATGAAGGACATCAGAAAGGGTAAGACCAAGAGGAAGAGAGAGTTCCTTGACCAGCTATGGAAGTGTATGATGCATCAGCTAGTCTCACTTTGTCTCTTCTAGAAAGAGGGTGATAGGTTTGAAAGTAAGAGGACGTACCAGTCATGTGTTTTGACGCACCAGAATCAATGATCCATGGAGAGTCAGGGGTGTGAGAAGTAACATGGAAAACTGTGGCAGGGTTACCTGACGTAGATGCAAATGAGGTTGAGAGAGGAGCATCCATATGACGAATTGCTCTACCATAGAGCTCTAAATGGTCATGGAAGGAATTTATAATATCCTCCCTCGGGTCAGATCCAGTGAGATGTGTCTGAGTCACAGTAGAAATGGGGGGTTGATTCTCTCGAGTAACCATTTTGGCCATGTGATGTTTCTTTGTACCTTGCTGTCCGGACCCCTTATTCACCTCTGAACCTTGCTTCTTAGTCAGATCTTGAGCCCATTTTGGTTTTCCATGAAGATCCCAACAGGTATCTTTGGTGTGTCGGGGTTTCTGGCAATGAGTGCACTACAATTTGTCCTTATCTTTTGTTTTTTCTGGAGATCTCCTTTCCTAGAAGATCTCACACCAGTAGAGACACCTTTTGCTACCAACACAATAGCATCCCCACCAAGGTTGTTCATCAAATTTCTTCTGCTTTCTTCAGATTGTACAAGAGCATAGACTTCCTGAACAGATGGGAGATCCTTAGAGCTGAGAATCTGAACCCTGATAGATTCATACATAGGATTCAGACCATGTAAGAATGCAAACACCCTTTGCTGGGAGACAAGTTGCTTGTACCTTTTGGCATCCTCAACACACTTTCAATCCACACTCTGGTAATGATCCAACTCCTTCCAGACAGAGGTCAAGTCAGGGTAATAAACTGATAAACACCTCTCCCCCTGTTTACAAGTAGATGATGCTGCCTACAGTTGATAAATTTTGACATAGTGTCGCAATTCTGAATATGTAGATTTTGCTTGTTCCCAGATTTCATTTGCAGTTTCAGCCCACATGAATTTTTTCCTTATTTGGGGTTGCATGGAAACCAAGAGCCAAGACATAACAATACTGTTCTCCTGATTCCATCTATCTTATTCAACACTCCCAGAGGATGGTTCTTTTATCCTCCCATTAATATAGCCTATCTTYCCCCTTGCAATGATGTATAATTTGATCCCTCTTGACCACTCYAGGTAATTTAAACCATCAAGAGGGACAACAGCCATAGGAAAGGATAGGTCACCCCCACCCATTCCATTCAGCATTAAGGAAACTCCAGATGTGGCTGAATCTTCACTGCCCATGATATCAGAATAAAAAGAAACAGCAACCAAATGAGTACTTCCGTACAAGGCTATTGCAGAAACAGGTCCTTCTAACCTCCGATTTCACTGGGAGCAAAGTTTTAACACTGTTGTTGCAGTACTAGAACAAGTCTGTATGACCCACGATTTTGTAGGAATCAAAAAGAAACACTGCAGTTGCAGTACATCATTAGGTTTGAATAACCTAATCAGTAGTCCTGATAGTCAACCAGTCAATGAGATCAACAGGGTAGCCGAACAGTCAATCAATAAGATTAATGCAATATCAACTACAATATCAGCTTCAGGGCATCAACAGTCCATAATACCAAAAAAATATCAACTGAATACAACTGCTTTGTTAAGGAATATAGTCAATCAACAGTCCATCAATCGGCTAAACAGTCAACCAATAAACAGTCAATCAGTAGGGCAGCCGAACAAAAGATGATCAGTACCTCTTTTAACTTCAGATGATAGTCTCTCTATAAACCAGAACTCCCTCCATGAACCTCAAACGATAGCCTCTCTACAATCGAGTAGACAAGGGGTACAACTTCTGGGCTGGAAGATGAAAAGACTATATAACTTCTGGGTTGAACTGAGTACACCAGATTAGCAGTTCGATGGAGACAACTCTAGGAGATGAAAGGTCTCTATAACTTCTGGGTCGAACCGAATACAACAGCTTAGCATTTCGAGGGATGCAGATCTGGGAGATGGAGAGACCATCTGCATGACATTGAACAGCAGGTTTGCTTGACACCACCCTTCAGGCCTGGACGACTTGCTCTGATACCATGTTGAGCAAGAGCAAGAGAAGAGAGGAGAGGAGAGGAGAGGAGAGAAGGGAGGAGAGTCAAGTGGACTGAAAACCCTCCAAAATACAGGGGGCGAGTGTAAGAGTTATTATTTATACTAGCCCAGTCGTACAATATAAACAAGAGAGAAATTACAACAGTACCCTTGCGGTACTAAACCTGAGTACACAAAACAACTGTCAATAGGTGCCAACTAGCTCAGCTGGTAAAGTCAATGAAAGTAGTTACACTGACCTGGGATTGCTTCCTACTTTCACCTTCACGCTCATCATCCCCCACCCCGAAGTTTACCTAGCAAAAGTAAAGCAATGAAGAAGAAGATAATAAATTTGGATATTATTTACAAGGGACCTTTCAAGAAGGTGTTGCATTCCCTAATTAATATTGAAAAGAGTTCTTGCACATCATCAAAGAAATGAAATATATTGAGGTTTGAACTTTGACTTTGACCAATTAAAAACAAAATAAAAAAGGATATTGAGGTCTTTAAGTCAATTTCTGATTATCAAAGAAAGAAAAATGAAAGCATCCCTCACTCCAAAAGTCAAATAAATAAACTTAGGAAGCATTAGTCATGTAGGTCACTTTACATAGCACAAAAAATAAAACCCATAAGAAGTATGATTTTTCTATTATGGTTTGACTTCCGAACTCTGTTGTTTTCAGAAATGTGAGATCCATTTCTTATATCAGTATGCATAGGACCTGAATATTGGTCATACAAAGAAGAAATTAGGAAATCTTTAGAGATTTGGAATTCTTATTATGCTTTTTGGGCAAAAATCATAAAAGTTTCACCATTCTTAAAGCATGACTCTCTCTGAATCAACACTATCTCTTTTGTCAATAAACTTAAGAAAACAGCATTAATTAATACATGAAAATTCAACTTATAAAGAATCAGATGATTAGATGAATTCTTTTGACCATTGTTGAATCTGTCAGCTTTTTCTTTATTTTAGTGCCAAGGGGCACATATGTAATTGTATCTTTTTATTATTAGTGGCACCGCCAGTGACAGTTTTGACTTCAAATCCCTTCTCTCCTCTCCTCTCACTGTTATGGATCTTTACTGTGTTTTTTACCAAGAAAACATGGTATCAGAGCGACAGATCTGTGATTAGGAGCAGTGCGATCGAATCCAAGAAAGGGTGCATTGGGTTGACCTCTTTCTGTGTATTTATTCCCTTTCCCTCTTGGTCGTGTGCCAAGAAAACACCAGCCAAAATGCTGTGAAGGTGGTCCCCTGTTTTTTCTCTCATATTTGTGGATCGAATGATCCTTCTGTACCCAGGTAAGTGGGTTATGTAGTAGGTCTGATGACCTGTGGCTGCTGTGAGGTTGTGTTTTCTCAGCCTGTGTGGATCGAGTGATCCTTCTTTGTGCCCTGAAAGGTGGGCTATTGAGGTCTGAATGCTCTGTAACTGCTGTGACAGCAGTTTTTTCCCTTTGTTATTTGTTAAAAACTGCAGTAGTTGTGTGGCAAAACAATTCGGTGAATTGTGGTAAAAATCTGGCAAAAAATCTGGTGAATTGTTACTTGTAGGGACTGTTCAAACCTGAACTTGATCTGTTTTGTCTCTGAAACTGGTTCAGTAGTGTGGTAGTCTGAGAAAAAGTACTGTTGTGTGATCAGATATAATTCTGCTGTGTGAGAACAAGAACTGAATTGTGCCTAAACTGTTACAGAACTGAGAACGGTGACTGAACTAAGAATAAGTATATTGACTGAACTGTGAGACTATGACTGAACTGAGAACAAGTACCTTGACTGAATTGTGACTGAACTGAGAGCAAATACCATGTCTTCTGAGAATTCTAGTGTGACCTCCAGTCAAGATGGAATGAATGGAGGATTTGACATGAATTTTCCCATGGCTGTGATCCCCTTTGATGGTCTTAATTACCATGACTGTGACTGAACTGAGAGCAAATACCATGTCTTCTGAAGATTCTAGTGTGACCTCTAGTCAAGTGGAATGAATGGAGGATTTGACATGAGTTTTCCCATGGCTGTGGTCCCCTTTGATGGTCTTAATTACCTAGAATGGTCAAGGGAATCAAGCTTTACATAACTGCAAGGGGAAAAGTGGGGTATATTAATGGTAAAGTCAAAGAACCGAAGTCTGGAGGTGTAGAACATGATACGTGGGACCAGGAAAACAGCATGGTGATGTCATGGCTGTTATTGTCCATGCTACCACAAGTGAGAAAGACCTTCATGTGGGCAGAAACAGCTCATGAGGTTTGGGAATAGGCTAAATCTACATATTCAAAACAACGACATTATGCTAAAATCTATCAGTTGCAAGCTGCCTCCTCAACTTGTAAGCAAGGGGAGAGGAGTCTCTCTATCTACTATTCAGATTTGACCTCTATTTGGAAAGAACTTGACCATTATCAGAACATAGACTAGAAATGTGATGCAAATGCTAAAGCCTACAAGTCTCTGGTTTCCCAGCAACGGATTTTTGCCTTCCTCTTGGGGCTGAATTCTACATATGAGTCTATCAGGGTTTAGATATTGGGGAGTAAAGATCTCCCATCAGTGCAAGAAGTGTATGCCCTAATACAGTCAAAAGAGAATAGACAAAATGTGATGAATAATTCTGAGGGGAAACAGATTGCATTAGTAGCTAAAGGGAGTGTAGTTATAGGAGGTGGTAATTCCTTTAAGAAGAGTGACTTCAAGAAGAAAGCTGATGACAAGGATAAACTATGGTGCACTCATTGTCAAAAGTCTAGACACACTCGAGATACAGTAAGAGTCAAGTCTATTTATGGCATAGTCATTTAGGTCATTTATCTTTTGAGTCATTAAAAGTTATGTTTCTAGACTTGTTTAAGTCAGTGCCAGTGTCTGAATTCACATGCCAAATTTGTCAGTTGAGCAAACATTGTAGAAATAATTTTGCTTCAAGGAATAATAAATCTGATTTTCCTTTCCATATTGTTTATTCTAATGTTTGGGGCCCTATTACTTTGCCATCTGAGACTGGCTATAAATATTTCATTACACTTATTAATGACTACTCCAGATATATATGAGTGTACCCTATGCGGTCCGGAGATGAAGTACCCAAAATTATTAAAGATTTCCAATGCTTGATACTTACTCAATTTCAAACGGAAATCCAAATTTTCCAATCGAACAATGCTAAAGAGTATTTTCATTGTGATCTCATGGAGTTTTTTTCTTCGTGTGGATCCACCCATCATAGCTCTTGTGCTAGAACCCCCCAACAGAATGGTGTTGTTGAAAGAAAAAACCACCATCTCCTTGAAGTTGCTTGTGGGTTACTCATGCACATGAATGTTCCTAAATTCTTTTGGTTGGATGTCGTGTTATGTGCTGCCTACCTTATCAACCATATGCCATCTCACTTGTTAGGGTACAAGGCCCTTCATCAGCTCCTATTTCCCAAAGCTCCCTTCTTCTCCATTCCTATCCGTGTGTTTGGTTGTCGTTGTTTTGTTCAAGACTTGTCTCCCACTCGTGGTAAACTTGATCCTCGTACTATTCCTTGTCTATTCTTGGGTTACCCTTCTTCTCAAAAGGGTTACCAGTGTTTTGACCACGTTTCCAAAAAATACTATGTTTCTATGGATGTATCTTTCTTTGAGAGTGATCATTTTTTCCCTGTTTCTCCTCGAGGGGAAAGTAAGGTGGAGGAGAAATGAGTCCATGTTCTTCCTCCTTTGCTTAACCCTCATCGGGAACAAATCCTATCCAACTAGGTACTCTTATTCCTATTGATGTTTTTGACCCTCTTGCTATTGATACTTCATCTGCTAATGACCTAGACATCCCTATTGCACAAAGGAAGGGAATTAGGTCTTGTACCACCAAGCACCCCATTTCCCATTTTGTCTTTTATGAGAACATCTCATCCTCTTTTTGTGCTTTCCTTTCTTCCATTGACAATGTCCCTATCCCTAAAAATGTGGCAGAAGCCCTCTTAGTACTTGAATGGATAGATACAATGAAAGAATAGATAAATGCCTTACATAAAAATGGTACATGGGAGTTGGTGGATCTTCTTGAGAATAAGGAATCGGTAGAGTGTAAGTGGGTGTTCACAATGAAGCACAAGGATGATGGCACACTAGAAAGGTATAAGGCCAAGTTGGTGGCAAAAGGGTTTACTCAAGTGTATGGAGTAGATTATGCAGAGACCTTTGCTCCAGTAGCTAAGATGAATTCCACCAGAATTCTTTTCTCTCTTGCTGCAAATCTTGATTGGGATCTTCATCATCTAGATATTAAAAACACCTTCTTGAATGGTGACCTTGAAGAAGAGATGTACATGGTACAACCCCCTGGCTTTAGTGCCCAAGGCAAAGAACAAAGAGTGTGCAGGTTAAAGAAGTCCCTGTATGTACTAAAACAATCACCAAGACCTTGGTTCAGCATGTTTCATTTGGCTATGCAGTAGATTGGCTACAAATAGTGTTAGATTGACCATACATTATTTGTGAAAAGAAGAGAAGGAAAGATTGCAACCTTGATAGTGTATGTTGATGACATAGTGATCAAGTAGAAATTCATAGGCTAAAAGGACCTCTTGGCCACTAAATTTGAGGTGAAGGATCTAGGTCCATTACGATATTTCCATGGAATTAAAGTCGTCCGTTCACAAAAGGGAATCTTCATTTCTCAGAGGAAATATATCCTAGATTTGTTACAAGATTCAGGAAAACGAGGAGTTTAGCTAGCTGACTCTCCTATTGATCCAAATCAGACTAGGTGATTGTTGTGGTGAAATCAAGGTTCAAAAAATCGTTACGTATCGGCCCGTATCGACCAATACGTATCGTTCTGGGACCTCTCCGATACGACCCTACAATGGGTGTATCAGGGGTTTGACCAGTTCAGGGGGTGGATGAGCCCTAAACTGGCCTCCCTTAATCGGTTTTGAAAAAAAAAATAAAAAAAAAATAAGAAAAAAGGTATCGATTCGCCCAATACGCCTCTACCATGACCCTTGCTTATGTCGTGGGTGTACTTAGTCAATTCATGCATGCTCCTAAAGCCACACACTTAGAGGCAACTGAGAAAATCCTCAAGTATCTAAAGAAGTTTCCAAGAGCTGGTTTACTATTTCAGAAGAACAAGCATTTGAAGGTTGAAATATATATAGATGCTAACTGAGCCGAATCAGTTGATGATATAAAGTCCACTAGTGGGTACTATACTTTTGCGAGAGAAAACCTAGTCACATGGAGAAGCAAGAAACAAAGTGTTGTGGCTAGGTCTATTGTTGAAGCTGAGTATAGAGCAATGTCTCATGGAATGGATAAAGAATTTTTGAGCGAGCCAGGTTTTCCTATTGATAGCCCCATATCCTTGTAGTGTAATAACAAGGCTTCCATCAACATTGTAGCCAACCCAATTCTTCATGATAGAACTAAACATATTGAGGTAGACAAACACTTTATCAAAGAAAAAATTGTTAATGGAAAAGTGTGTACCCCATATGTTAGTTCTAAGGAGCAACTCGCAGACATATTTACAAAGGCCTTACATCACTTGCGGCACAATGACTTATGTGACAAGTTGGGCATGATTGATATCTATGTCCCAACTTGAGGGGGAGTGTTGAATCCATCAGCTTTTTCTTTATTTTACTGTCGCAGGGGCACATATGTAATTTTATCTTTTTATTATTAGAGTGGGTCGCCCTAATATAAATACTAAAAAAGACTGGTGCCGCCAGTGACAATTTTGACTTCGGATCTTCTCTCTTCTCTCTTCTCTCTTCTCTCTTCTCTCTTCTCTCTTCTCTCCTTTCTCCTCTCACTATTCTAAATCTTTACTGTGTTTTTTACCAAGAAAACAACCATCTAATGGTGAAATGTCCAGATTCTTGGGATAGGCCAACCAAGCTAAATTCAGAGTCTTCATCTGGGATAGATAAACTTGTTTTAAGCAACTCAATCAAATTAAGAGCCTAGATACAATCCAAGGTTAGGCAGATTGGTTAAACATTGTAGTTTCCAGAGTGTGGCCAAGATTCTTTTAGCTGATAGTTCTGACCATGCCATCTCTACAAACCTCCCATTCCCAATCTCCAACAATTGGAGATTAAAACCATAAATGCTATCAAGAATCATTTGTTGAACTAGCAAACCTAATTTCAATCAAAAACATTATACTTAGATGGGTTAAAAGACTGCTTTTCTAATAAAACTGAATAAAGATTCCGCTTTTCTAATCTAACAAAAAAAAATGGGCAAAGAAAACAAAACAAGCTTGATAGCACAGAAAGTAAGAAACACATATTTGATACCAGTACTGCAATATAAAACTAAAGCTGCAAATATCGCAACCTTTACTCCATAATGTTACACAATGCATGTTTGTGAAACCAATAACCTACACATTGCACCTGTTGAAGGTCCAACAATAAATTTCTTATAGTGCAATGTTTACAGCTCAAGGTGCATTTAAAAATGCCAATTTCAAAAAATGTATCTCTGTACCACAAATTTGCTCATAAAGAAAGGTAAATCTATAATATTGCTAATTTGACATTTATGAAACAGCATTTTTTAATGGACTTTCTTAACAAACATAAGGGTGACTACAGCTGAAAGAATTCATTTACCATCAAGAAAACAAACAAAGATAAGTAAAATTTTCACACCTGTTTACTGTTTTGAAAGACAAAATATACATATGCAGTTTTCATGGAAAAATGTAGAAAAAAAGAGGCTCATTCAAATGATAACTGATTCCGATCTCCTAGTCTTTTTCTACCCTCTTTGTTATTTACTCTTCTTTTTTTATTTATTTCTCTCTTTTTTCACCCATGGACAACAACCCTACTTTTGATTATCGTAATAGGAAACCATGGTGGTGAACATTTTGTTTGATTCTCTTGCATGTAATTCTATGTGCAGCAGTGTTCTACAAACTAATGAGAACTGATTATTTCTTTCAGTGAATTCCTTTAGCGACTCTGGCCCCTGTTCATGCTCCTTAGGTGGTTTACATATTGCTACCTACAAGCTTAAAACATAGGTTCCCATGAATGTTTTTTTCCATCTGGTCATGGAGAGGAGAAAGAGAAAGAAACAGGGGTGTTGCCAAAGTCAGAGAGCATGCTTTGTGTTTAGGACTTAATAAAAAAGAGTTGGATACCAGCTTAATCCAAAACTAAGCCGTTAGGTTATGGACCAATCCTTGTATACAAGTCCTTTACACCTCTTTTTTTTTTTTAATTCTCAATGTGGGACCTCATACACTCACACATGCATCCCAACGGGTGTCTTTTCATCCACATCAAGCACTGCCCCTCAAATGAAAATCATTATTGATGAGGGGCGATTTGACCCTCAAGTGATATTATGCCACATGGCACCATTGAACTGTTGTATAACACCTCAGTGTCACATAGGCAGTGATGTGTCTACACCTAGCCAGTTGGATTCACCTTGGAGCATCCTCGAACACGCCTTGGGCACCCAACATCACCTCGGTACCTTGGCTAGGGATAGCTTTGGGCGGTGTACATGCCCCAGCGGGATCCAACCACAGACCTCAACAAGAGGGGTGACCTCCCCCTGAAGACTGACCAACCAGATCAGGATCGAGGTGATGGCCCACATGGCATGGCGACTAATTTCCACTCGTACGACTCATCGCCTCTGAGTCCTCCGAGATCACGTTGTCCGACCGATGAGGGTTACCTCCACGCCACCCACTTCGGAGATAACCAAATAAGCCTTATCACTATCCGTGTGAACTACCTCCAAGTGTGGCGGACCGGTAAGCCACGTCCACCCGGAGATCTCGAACGCGTTACGTGAAGCCCATGACTACCTGCGCCTATATATACCTTCAACCAGGGAAGGTACACGCAATTTAGCTCTCAGAACTCTCTTGCTCTCCCACTTTCTAGCTCTCTTAAAGCTCTTTGCTAACTTAAGCATCGGAGTGCCCACCCTGAGTACTCTGATTATTGCCTTCTTGCAGCTCGGCCAACCGACCTCATCAACCCAACGTCTGAGTTATCCTCCAGTAGGGAGCACTAGATCGTGCACCATCAATTATCATATCACCAATTTGTGACCTCACTAACCAAGAGTCATTTGTTCATAACCATAGAAAAATGGATAGATAAAACCAGGGAATTACCAACTACTCAACCATGAGAGCACATTCCCATGGAGTCATCATGTGAGTTCAACCACTCTTGCTAACCACAAACGGAGGAAAACTGGAAAAGCCATGGGAGTCACCGTGTGCATTCATCAAAATTTGCACCCAGTGAAACCTCCAACTTTGTTACCATTCTTGTGCATTGAGGGGAGTAACCAAAACCAGGGAGCAGGCTTCACGTGTACCATCTTAACCCAAAAGCTTAAGCCATTGGATCGTGGACCAATCCTAGTCCTTTGATATCTTTTTTTTTCCAGTGTGAGACTTCACATACTCATACGTGCATTCCAAATTTAGATGTATGATCAGAGACGCCACAAAGACAATATCATTGTTCTCCACTGAACAAAAAACTACATACCTCTTTCACTGTTTACGTCTCTCTCACTTTTGGCTTTATTATTTCCCGTGTTATCCTTTGATTTGAAGAAAAAAAACAACCAAAGATGAACATGTTAAGGCTCAGTTTGCAAGGAGTACAAATACCAAATATGTACAGTATAAATATTTTGTAATAATACAGAATACAGGGTTTTGCATTCTACATATTTGTATTTGTATTCTTTCCAAACTGAGCATAAATCATAAACCATCAGAGAAGACAACAAGCAAAATCAACAATACCGGTGTTTATAATTTATACATGATTAAGATCAGGCCAGAAAATTACTCAAAATATAGAAAACCCGTAGGTTTCTACTCTTTAGTAGGGTTTTAATAGTTAAAAGCACAATTACATCAGATACAAGTATTCAAGGGGAAAAAAAGAACGAAACAAAAGGCCGAAATCACCAGTTGGTGTGAGGGTAAGCAAAAGTCATGCAAAATCTAAGATAAAGAATCGACAGTTAAGACTTGAATCGAGGAAAACCCTACCTCCCTTTCTCTAGTCTCTGCACATGGATTCCATCGTTTTTCCTTTTCAGATCCATTCTTCGTCAAGTTCAACGAGTGCGAAAATGGTGTGTTTGGAGTGGAGAAGAATATGGATCTTCTAGACATTGACCAGTGTGTAACTAACATATTTCCGTTCACTGGCCCTGGTAGTTGGTACATTATTGATGGGGTGTTTACAACAATGAGCACCCATTCGGATTCGGCAGTGAGACGTCTCACGTCCCATCGATGCAACCATCGAATAATGACTACTGTTGTGAATAGGTGTGCAACTGTTGTCGGACCAACCCCAACCCAAACCAATTAAATCCGGAAATAAATAGGTTGAGGTACTTTGGTAGCTACCAAAGTACCTCATATACTAAATGCGAATGGGAAATTCCGTAAGGTGGGGCAGGTAATTTGGTAGCTACCAAAAAGAAATAAATTCGCATTTTCATAAAAATAATTTGCGAGCGGCTCACTTTATTGGGAGGAGTAATACTTTTCTCATACATGGATAAATTAATTATCCATACATGCGGAAAATTGTTAATATGTAATGGGATAAGAATTTGCCATAAATTTCTTAAATTATCTTAATGTTTACTTAATTGACAAATTGTATCTTTAATTATTATTTTAAAATTTTTGATAATTGTCATCATCGTTAAACATTGATAGAAAAAAATAAAAAGTCATATTTATCCTTCACCATTTCTTATATTTTCAAAATAAAATAAGATTTCAAATTTATCCTCTAATCCCAAACATCCATCATCACCTATAATCTAGTATGTGTTTGGTACCATTTATGTTAATTGAATAAATATTTGTATTTTATTTACTAGTAAAACCGAGAAATACAATAATTACAACGGTTTATGACAACAGTGAATAAACACCTGACCATTTGTAGAAGCTTCAAAAAATAACTTTTACAAATGACATACACATAAACCAAAATTCAATTAATACTGAGATAACGCCTATGTGAAAAGAATTTACTGAATAAACTTAAACGGTACCAAACATC
The DNA here is from genome assembly GCF_000365185.1 of Nelumbo nucifera. The sequence goes on from NW_010729171.1 coordinate 1,638,659, forward strand.
ACTAATCGAGCAACAATCACATACACCTCAAGCCACCGAGGAATAGATAAAAGTACTCTCTATTCTCTTCTCGAATCAGAACTCTAAATTTTTATCAGAAACCGAAAGAGATGGAGTCTACGAGGGATCATGATGGTCACGGTACCCACACGCAAGCCTTTTTAGACATGCTCTCGGTACGACTCATGGGATGGCGACAAGGGCACAAGGGCACAAGGGCACATGCTCTCGGTACGACTCATGGATCGGGCCATCGCCGACGGTGTGGATGTGCTATCATTCTCTCTCTTCCTGCTCTCCGTCTCTCTCCCCCTTTCGCTCTTTCTGTCCACGGTCGCCATCGCCGCTGCAACTTCAAGCGGCAGTGGCAGTGGCAGTGGTCTCTCTCTGCTTTCCGTCTCTCTCCTGCTTTCTGTCCGTTGCCGTCATCGCCGCTGCAACTTCAAGCAGCAATGGCAATGGTCTCTCTCCCGCTTTTTGTCTGTCGCTGTCATCGTCGTTGCAACTTCAAGCGGCATTGGCAGGGGCCTCTCTCTCTGCTCTCTCTCTCTCTCCCGCTTTCACACTCTTTCTGTCCATTGCCTCCATCGTCGTTGCAACTTCAAGAGGTAGTGACAGTGGCATTTTTTTTGCTTGCTCCCCCAATCTCTCTCTCTCCTTTCATTCTCTATAGCGGCATTTTCACAAACAATCGGCCATGCCATCAACGAAGGATAGAGAGAGGTTCCCACCAATCAACCGGTCGTGCCAAAACCGAGACACAAGAAATCAAATCATTCTCCTCATCTTTCGAAACATTGATCCTCCTCTCTTACTCCTCTACAAGTTCGACGTTTTCTTTCTTCTTCCTCTACAAGATTGGAAACCAAGAAAAAGACACCCCAGCAAGCTGATGTCTTTCTCTCTCTCCACACAAGTTCGTTCAATCAATTGTTGGTTAAAGCAGGTAGCCAGCTGATCAACCTTCTCTCTCGCTTGATGTGGCATTTTAAGGGTTGCAAGGGTTTCAAGTCCGATGTAATCTTCAATCCATCATGTCTGTGGGATCTACAATAAAACCCCACCGATAAGAAGATGAATAGGGTAATATTGGGTTTTAAATGTCAGGTGGTACGGATTTTGACTGAATATTAAAATATGCTAGCGGTAAAGGGTAGAGTTAGTCAATTGTTAGACAGTAAGGTGTATAATTTATCAATTAATTAAATAATAAGAATAATTTAAGAAATTTTGTATAAATCCGTCATTATACACCTTTATCTAAGGAATAAATAAATATTAATAAATACTCTTATTGGTATAACTATTAACACTTGCTCAAATAAATGCATTATCATTTATTGAAACATGAACGAGGCCTTATAAAATTTCAAATGCTTCTTTAAAGTTTAGTTATGTTCCCATAGATGAGAATGAAGTAGCCCATGTGCTAGCCTCGAAGGGTTTGGCAGGTTTCTCAGCTACTCAATGGTCTTCTCTGAATTGGATTATATCTAGCTTGGTTGCTAATGAGGATGATTTCTTTTCTGTTTTGTTTTTTTGATGTTTAGTGTTGTTTCTTCCATTTTCCAATAAAAAACTACAAAGGGAGACAATCAATAGTCAATGTTTTATGGTTTGTCATGTTCCACATTGCCCAAGTATTAGAATAAAGGCCTTGTCTTTTCACAAGGGGAATAAATCCATAAGGCTAAGGTAGCCCAAGTTTGTACAACATTTTTCCATAAAATATTAAATAACAAAAAAATTTGTCATTTTTTTATATCTTTTGAAGAGCTACATGGGAAAGGGGGGGTAGCCCATCCCCCAACTAAGGTGCAAGCAAGATTCAATCCTAAGTCTCTGCTATCACCAACAGGAGACCTTATCAACCCAACCGGTTGGCACATTGCACAAAACTTTTGCATGTGTTTGGTCCCGTTTGTGTTTATTAAATAAACTTTTGTACTTTATTTGCTAGTAAAACCAACAAATGCAATAATTGTAACCGTTTATGACAACCGAGCACCACTTCAGCGTAACAGTGAATAAATGCTTGACCGTTTATGGAAGCTTCTAAAAATAACTTCTACAAATGGCTGACATACACATAAATCAAAGTTCACTTTTTACATTTTAGATGTATGCAAAAGAGCAAGAGAGAAAATGCTGAGATGGCACCTATGTGGCACCATCAAAAAACGTTTACTTAATAAATGTAAACGGTACCAAACATCACCTTTGTCATTTAATGGCACAAGCACAAAGCCCAGCCCATGATATCAGAAAGACATGATATCAAAAAACTTACATCCAATCAAGCAATATCATAAAACAGATGACCAATCAAGTGGTGTTTATCATAATTCACGAGGATGTTTTGATTGATCAAAACTCTTCTGGTATTATAGATTTTTCCAATTAAAAAAGAAACAATTTGGGGATTTGATCCCCGATGAGAAACCCGTCTCCATTAGGATTAGGGATAGAAATTGATTTTTTTTGTCTAATTGAGATTGGATTCGAAAATATAAACTACTTTGAGAAGAACAGGAATAGGGAATAAAGAACCACCTAATTGATTACCACTTTTATGGTTACACTTGTCTATTTGTCTTTCGGCAACCAAAAGGGGGAAAACACAATAATAATAATAATAATAAATTTCTACAAAGTCCAGATTACCTGTCAACAAAATACATTCTAACATGCTCCCAACATGATCTAACACCCCACATCTCATACATGTCGAATTCTACTTTTATGGTGGGTATTAATATCATGGTAAGATGTTGAGAGGGTAAAAAAAAAAAAAACACATACTTCTTTACAGGTAACTTCTTTTATTGTTCTCTGTTATTTCAATTGACTAAACCTGTGATAGCCAGGCATGATATATAGGATTCTCTAAGCATATGATGACTTGTTAACAAAGACGGATGACACAATCTCAGCAACGGAGAGGTTAGAGGAATTCTTGGGTTGAAAGGTGTAGGCTTTCTCACGGGCTGTATTTCTTTAAGGTGTAAATGCTGGATCGATGTAATATTACACTCCGGTTCAGTTTTGTCACTGTTTGGATGAAGTGTAAATGAACAACCAATATTGGTGTAAAACTCATTTTGCAGAGACTTTTACATTGATAATGAATGTGAAAAATATATAAAAAAAATCAATGTAAAAACCTTTTCATTTCTCCATTGAAGTAAAACTACACCCAACAATAGCGTCTCTCTTCCCCATCTCCGAACTACTCCATCGATATGTCGGAGAAATTGTGCTTTCTTCGTTACAGTCTCCTTGACGCTTCGTATACGATGACCTCTAGTGCCGGATCGGGATGTTCCGATCGAATCCTCTGATGGTTTTGCTACTCTTCCGAATTCATTGTAGAGATCAGTGCTAAAACAGTTTGCGGAAGCATTTTGGACGGACAACTGGCCGGATTTCGTAAAGAGAGTGATGATGAGAGCAACACAGACCTCAACGCATCACAAAGAAAAGAGACGAGAATTTGAAGAGATTTTGATGCTTTGGGAATTGGGAACTAATTTTGCAGGAATAGTGTGAGATGGAAACATAACTAAGAAAGGAACGGAAATCTGAGGTATCCAAGGCTTTGGCTCCTCCTTCGTTGCATCTCAAGATTGCAAATGGTTTCAGAAAATCCATTTTCTTTCGCTTCTTCTACAACTTCACCACTCATGGAGAGGATTTTATCACAATCAGTAAGATGGGAAATCTGACGTTCTAGTGTATTTTTGTATCTAGGTTTTCTTCCATCATGATCCCCATCTCCTACATTTGTTACTCTTTGGGTTTTCTTCCACAGTCAATAAGAAATTACTCTCCAAATGCGTACAAAAGTGTGATGTTAATTTTACATCAGTCATCCAAACACCGTAGAGTGTAAATGGGTATAAAATCTGGTTCGCAATTTACACTCAAAAAATCTGACTGTTGTTAAACTCTTCAGGGTAATTTTGTATTTACACAACAAACAAATGTAGCCATAGGAAAATATTTGGTTGTTAGTAAAAAACAGCCTAAATGATTTGACTAAAAATAACAAAAATAATTTAGGTTATGTGTAAACCTCATCGATGGAGTTCACACTGAACCGTTACCTCATTTCCATTCAAATGCGGACAAAATCGAACAGGTGATGTTTTACACTCCATTCAAATATAGACAAAATCAAACCGGCAATGATATTTTACACCGATAATGTTTTACACCGCAAATAAACGCAGTCTTACAATCTTCAAAATACAAATATAAGAAAAAAAAAAACTCAATAAAATAATCTCACCACTTTAAAAAATAATAATAATAATAAGTATAAATTAATAAACCTATAAAAATATAATTCTAAAAGGAAAAATTGAATGAATATAGAATTATTAAATGAGCTACACAATTATATAAAAGTTCACATTGGCACCCTGCATACACATCTCAGCGTGCATTGRGAACATCTCCTGAATTTGTCATTGTCAGATGTTTTCAATACACAGTTAGGGCATGCTTAATGAGGCACATATGTAAATTCCAATTATAAATAAAAAAATTAGAAAACGGGTACTTTATCTTTCTCAATTTTATACTTGTAATGCTTGTAACTAAATTAATGTGGTAGGTTGTTGATTTTAACTTCATAACAACTCTTGCATTAAAAAATAAGAAATTACACTAGAAATTCAAATGCATAAGATATACGAGCGGGCTATTTAATTGGAACCGTAGTTTTCTTTTTTTATCTAAGGTTAAAACCAAAGAGTTTATTGTCATTTGTATTTTTTATCCAACAATTAATTAAAGCCCATGTTTCTTGTCTCTTGACAAGCTAACCCACTCTTTAATATTTAAGTTATTAAACTGGCCCCACCCCTTTAAGTTTAGTTCAATTTCACCGGAGCATGTGGAGCCGATCTATGTTATTATTAAAAATGTGAAACTGTGAATGAAGTTAAATACTCAATTTTTTGAAATTTCGTCCCTCTCTACTTATAAGGGCAGAAATGTAATCTGAATAACCACTTTTCTCTTCATTTGTATATTTCTCATATTAAATAAAAATAAATATGACAAATAAGAATAAACTTTATAAATATAAAAATATAAAAAATTACAAAAAATTATGAAAACATATTATTTACTATCATCACCATTCTCAAAAATTGCCATGTGCCAAACATGTATGCACTTAATGATATATGAAAAAATGGATCAAAAGAATACCTATACATCTATACTTGGCAATTTTTTGTAAACTTCAGAGAATCAGAGGGGTCAATTGACCCCACTCACATATATGTAGATCCCCCCGTATCACACATTACCCATATATGTGGGATAAAACTTGAAAGAGTAATTGTCCTCAATGTTCTTTTGATAAAAAAGAAAAGCATGGAACTGAGTGGGGGTAAACTACCACGGAGAGGAACTCCGAGACGGAAAGTTTTCCCCTGCCAGAGGCTTATTGGGATGTCTATCCTCATGTGGCTTTTTTAGGGCCCGTTTGGTTCACAATTAAAATTTTTTGGAATTGAAATCTTTGGGAAAGAGTCTATTCCCTACTTGTTTGGTTTTGTCTGGAACAAAAATCAGAATCAGAATTAATACAATGGATTTTCATTCCCAACATAGGGGAGGGAATAACTATTCCTTCAAATGGTGAATAACCTCTCTTCTTCCTTTAGAGTATTCTTACAGCAAGTAGGGGTGTCCATAAAAAACCAAAAAACTGAATAGAATCGTGAAAATCARACCGTAAAATAAGGTTAACCGAATCGATCGGTTCGGTTTCGGTTTGGGATTTTTGAAAAATCAAAGGATTAGTTCGATTTTCGGTTAACCTACAAAAAATCCGACGGTTAACCGAACCGACCAGTATATATATTTTTATGTATATTTTATATATATTTTTAATATATGCCACATTTTCTATGTATTATATAAAAATATATATTCATTATATATAAGTATATACTTATATTATATTTATAAATATATTATATATATTATATATTTTTCAAATATTTATAATATATTATATATTATTTATTATTTGTTATATAATATTATATATATTTGTATAATATATATTATAAATATAAAAAACGGAAGAACCCAAAACCAAAATCGGTGGATCGATTAATCGGTGGTGCCGGTTCTATTTCGATTTGGAGAATTGAAAAAACCGATACCACCGATTGAATTTACAGAAAAGTGCCATGATTCGATTAACGGAAACACATGGATACGATCAGTAAACTACATTCACACAAAACAAGAATTTGGAGTTTAAGAGTTCGAACTGAATTGAAACCTTACCGTTTTCAACGAACCACCACTCGTTCAGTTTTTCCACTTCGCTTAATTTGGGTTATACATCTCTGGTCTCACTGAAGAAAATGGCTACAGGAAACCAGGAGCAGCTCGGCCGGCAGTTGAGATCCTTGAAAGCGCAAACAAGAGTATGAGTTGTTGAATGCATTTAAGTTAACTAATCACGCCTGCAAGTCGTACCGGTCGACGGTCGTCTAGTCTAATCGAGTCGAACTCGTTCACAGATAGGTATCTTTGCTAGGCCACTGTGCACCGTGCAATTTCTCGGATCCGCTCCCAACACGACGCCATGGCGCCACTTATACGTGAAGCTTTCTCCGCATGTGCCAAATTATCATCCCAACTTCAAGCCATCAATGGAGAATTGGAGATTTCTTGGGATGCTGTATTACGAAGATTATCCTTGCAAAACAAACAGACATCCTCTGCCATCTTTTCTAAAAGGGAGAAAGGGTATTTGCAATTGAGGTTATTCTCTCTCTGTACAATCCACACTCCCACAGCATTAAGAAGAGACAGAGGAGCTTCTGCTTCGAGGAATTGAGGTTCTTCTCTCTCTGTCTTAGATGGTTATTGTCGATGGTGTTGTGTTATGTCGTTCTCTTAGCAAAACCGCATCATGATCTGACCCAGAACATCACCACCACCAACCCCTTATCTGTATCTATAAATTTAGTTTGTATCATGCTTTTTATTACAAAACTTGATCATTATTTTTCCCGCTTTATTTGTATTTTATCAATTGAACATAATTCTGGGTAGGGGTGCACCTTGGGCGGACCTAATTCAAACTGATTCAGTCCCAAATTTTAAACAGGTTGAGTTTGGGTTCAAGAATTTGAGCTTTTTTATTTTATGGATTATTTAAACTTAATCCAATCCTGATCCAATTATACACATTCATATATATATATATATATATAATTTTAGAGAGTAAGTTTATTGACTAACCCAAGYCTAATTCAGGCTAAAACCTAATTCGAATACATCAAATTATAATGCAATCTGGGCTTGAATTAAAAAGATCGGACTTTACCTTAGACTCGGGCCTTAGCCCAAATCTTAAAATTGGGCTTTAATTGATTATAAACCCTACCCAATTCGTCTGACTTGCACCCTAATTTTGGGGCCATTTTTTGAGAATGGGCTTGGATCTGCTACCTACAAGCGGTTCCCACGTCCCTTTCCATAAAGATATTAAGCTGCGCATTGAAAGTCTCTCTTCGTCATTTATGGGGACAAGAGACTGCCTATTGGAGTGTTCTTTCAGCCCCAAAATATTATTATTGAGTTCGATCTCAGAGACAAAATGGGACACCGCTACGCACACTTCTTCCAACAGGCGACTGYAGCTGTATATTGGGAACATCTCCGTTGTTCTGGGGAGTTGTTTCTGATGTACGGCTGCAGTGGCCTGTTGGGAAAATGTTGGCAGCATTTCGTTGGTAGTAGATCCCAACCCCATGTATACGGAACTCTGGTGCATTCACTCGTGACRGATTAATCTGGTTATGTTAACCCGCGACAGATCCTGACGCAAAATGAGACAGGATTAGCTAAACACCGTGGTCATGTTATGGGGAACAAGACAATGGGTGTGTACCGGCTATGGTGAGGTCTAATTCTACTCATAAAATACATATGGCCTACAGTTTTTCAATCTTTCATTTCACATTTATGACCAGAATGGGGCATTATTATTGGGACCAATGAAAAATCTAGGATGCTTGAAATATATGGTATAGAAAGAGTTTTGACCAATCAAAATCTATTTAGGAATTTTGATAAATAATACCTTATTGGCTATTATGTTTATAATTCTATTTTATTGGTCAGTTGTTTTTAGGATATCATATCTTTTCCATATTATAGTTGAACCTTATAACAGAAGGTCACGCATGTAAATGGAGATGAAAATTTTCCCCTATAAAACCTTGGTAGTATCCACCCCACCTCAAATAGAGTAGGTTTTCCTCATCTTTAATGGGCATGGGGCGGATATGAAATTTTTTTTTTCTCCAAAATGAGGATGAAGCAAGACAAAATCTAGATATAATTGCTGGAACTCAATGATAAATTATTAAAATACTACTAGATTTAATATTAATTTCAAAAATAAATCTAAATATATAAGATGATTTAGGGTTTTCATAATTTAATATCTAAATTAATTTTAGATTCCCATCATTTCATTTCTAAAATAACCCCTACATTTGATGTATTTTTAGAAGGCTGCCTTCGTCGGAAAAATGTAGGGACTTACAACGGGGATGGGGCAAGGGCAGGGGCAGTGTAGGGAAATTTGGCTATAGGACAGGGATGGAGAGAGGGTGCCCAACCACATACCACATTGCAATTCCTACATATCAAATTGTTTATGGTGCAATCAAATTGTAATTTAAAAGCAGTTTGAGCAATTTTAACAGGAAAAATCTATGATACCGGAAAAACATGGTATTGGAAAAGATTTCATCAATCAAATCACCCCGTGAATTTGATGAATACCACCTGATACCTCTTTTATGATACCAGTTGATAAGTTTTTCCAATATCATGTCTTTCCGGTATAATAGTCAAACCCATTTTAATATTAAGCAGTTTTAAATTTAAAAGTGTTTTTTTTTTCTTTTTTTTCTTGAGGATGGAGATAGGGAAGGTATGGGCCAGATTCAATTCCAGGTTGGTGAGAACTAACTCAGTTGTTTTTACTACATGGGCAAACTTGCACCTTTGTATTCCTTAAATTCCTTATAAAAAAATCTTTAAATTCTTAAATTTCAAACATAAAAGGCTTCTTAATCAAGTCAATTGAAAAAACTCTGTACCCAAACAATTTAGAAAAGTCATCTCTAAAGCTTTAAAATTAAAAGAACACACTCTGGTCAGAGCTTGCTTTGGTTAAAACAATCTCAAGAGATTGACATCTACAGTAAAAAAGCAATAGAAATAACATGATTATAAAAAAAAAAAAAATGTGTAATCTCTGTAAACCGTATTACAAAAATTGCAAGATTTTCATATACCAAGTTGAGACAATCTAATTAATCATATAAAAATACAATCTATGCAAATTAAAAATCAAAATAGACTTGTCAACCTAAACGATTGAAATTTCTTACCAGGTGGTGACCAAATAACTGATTCAGACTTGAGGATTCACACTTCCTCCTAGATATGTTACTTTACTTTACGAATAATAAGGGTAAATTACATCCTGCCACCCTGTACCTAGGGGATGGTGAACTTCATATTAAATTAATTAGATTTTAAAATCGTAAATCTATGGTTTTAAAACAGGGAAAAATCCTTAAATCTCCCTTGAAGTTTCAAGTACTAGAACCTTCCCTCCGTTTATCCTAATCCAAACATCTCCTATCAAAAGATTCCATTATCAACTTAGAAAAAATGGCCTTACAGGGTTTTGAATGTTTGAATCGGATATCAAAAACACCCTACTGTGGCTAAGTCACCTGGTCCTTGACATGGTCAAATTAATGGCTTAGGGCATATCGAAACCACACTCATATTGAAGCTCTTCTTCTAAATACGCCACCTGGCTCTTGTTATACATAACCCAAAATTCAATTTCCACTTTACAAAATTTCGATGCATAGAAATTATTGGGTGACACATTGTTAACAAGAGTGATTTCTGAAGGGATACTTAAAGCATGATCTCTCAATCTTATAATTTTTTATCTACACATGGGTAATTTAATTGGCCACGTCAGACAATAGATGATGTACATTACATGCATAAGACTGTCAAGGATACCTAAAAATTTATGGCCCGATCTAACATCCAATCTCAATTATTTTGGATTTGAATGATATGTTTATAAACGGATGGCATTCAGATTTTGTAATCTGTATCCAATTACTAGTCAGATCATATTCGGATTCAATTACGTCCGGTCCAATTATTTTATAATATTTATTAGTTTTAATATATAAATTTTATATAATTATATTTAATATTAWAAAACTATATTATATTATATTATATATGAATTTGTATATAATAAAGTCAATATGTTATATTTATATTAATTTATTATAAAAAAATGTAAAAAGTAATTAACTTTTTAAATTTTGTTATTTTAAAAAATTAAATCAATTAAATCTGAATTCAATCGAGTATATTAGGATTCGAATTTGAATCCAAGGTAAACCACAATGGGTATGAGCATGTTAGCTCATCTGATCTAAAGCCAAGTTGAACAAGGTACTATTAGGGCTATCAACAGGTCGGGTCTAAAGGCTTGAAATTGAACCAGACCCGATAAGGCCTGTAATTTTAGACCCAAAATCAAATTAATCGGTTCTGAGGACAATCAGGTCTAATCCAATGAATCTAATTATAATAAACATGTTGAACCGATATATATATATATATATATATAGGAATAAGTAAAACCGATTCTAAACCAATAATAAAAAGGATAATATATCATAAACCAGAATTGACCAATCAGTTTGGGTCCATTGGGTACCCGACCCATTAACAGCCCTAGGTACTATTGGGAGTTCAGCAAAACTTCAATGTCATGTATGATCACATGTTGATAGAAACCGATGGTAGGATGAGCAAGGGATATTTTGTCTTTTTGGGCAATATGAGATTGTAAGGAATACGTTGCAGCAGATGTGCTCTCAATTGTTTAAGGATTTTCTTTTTAAACAAATAAATGGTTTAAGTAATTAGGGTCAGTTTGATTATGGGAATAGGGGTCTGAAATCGGAATCAGAATGGTTCATTCCAATTATAATCATTTGCTTGAGCGGAGTCATAATCTAATTTCCATTCTTGATGAAATGACATTTCCTCAGGAATGGTCATTCCCTCCCCCTTTCTTGGAAATGAGAATCCATTTCAGCTATTTTCAATTCCGATGATTCAAAATCCCATATGAACCAAACAGGTGGGGTGAATAGATCATTCCAAACCAACTGCAAACCAAAAGGACACTAAATAAACCGCGTAGAGAATTTTATTGCATTAAGTTTGTCGATGAAGTGATTTAATTGCATTAATTATAGTTTTTACTTTTGTCATAGAGGTGCAAGATGTCCTATATAATTACACCTATTTCAATTGAGGTCTCTAGTTATCATAGTGATTATGGTGCAAATGCAAAGCCAAGGCAAAGTTGTATTCTGCTTCAAATTTGCAATTTTGGCAAGAATATGTTTTTGAATTGAAAGAGAAAGTGAAGTTGTTTGTTCTAATATTTTTCTAAAGGCTAATAAGCAACCTTTACACTTAAAGTTGATCAATATAAAAAGACAATTTACAGTCTTAGATTCATGTTTGTACCCATCACAACTAAACACAATACAAAATTGAACCAAATTGCATTGACCAAATTTATCTTTACATCAATAAATATGAATTTTGCACTCTCACCAAATGAGCCCAAAAGTAAGTTTTTAAGCTTTTGGTTTTGGAGATGTTTGGTACAGCGGCAGGGGTGGAGCCAGGGAAGCCATGGCCCCCCTATGGTCTTSAAATTTCTATTAGTACAATTTTTCATGTAAATTCTCCCTTCTCCACTCCCCAACCCAATGGTTGGCCCCCCTATAGGTCCATTTGCATTTAGGCTGTATTTGGTTTGAAGGAAAAAATAGGGAAAAGAAGGCAAAGGCAAGAAAATTWATACAGGGTTTGTAAAGATTTCCCTACATTTCCCTTCTTTTTCCTACYTTTTCCTTCAAACCAAACATAACCTTATTCTCCCTCTCTCCCTAATCCACTTCACATTTTGGCCCCCTCATGAAAACTTACAGGCTCTACCCCTGTAAGTTTGTATTGGTCAATACAAATTGTTGAATAAGAGATTTTTCTACCTAAAATGTGTTAGAAAAACATTTTGAATTGATCAATACAAACGTTATAACTACCTAAAATATCAAATTTGACATTTCAACCATAATTGACATTTATTAGTAACAAACATCCATTTTTCTAATTGAAATAATACTCATATATAATAGAATATGATAATACATATTTCTCACAAATTTATATTGATAAATCTAAAAGACAATATCACTGTATCAAATACCCCTTTTCTATTTRGAATTTAGTTTACTTTGTCTCATCCAATAAAAAAAAATTATAACGTTCCTGATACGTTTACGATGACTTTAGAAGAACCATATGAAGGACATATCCTCAAGTTTTGCACCCAACTCCCTGGACTTAGAACTCTAATTGTCTGAGACTTTTTGTACACTACACAGCACTATTTTTTCTTTGTTATTTCCAAGTTTGGATGGCAGACCAAAACCAACTTCTCAAGTTTTTCTTAATTAAAGAAATGATATTTCTCAACTGGAACCAGACTTGTATTAATCTTAAGGATTAGATTGGATAGCTCAGACTGGAAGCTGATATTAGACTCGGGCAGACAGTCCACACAATATCCTGATTCAAATTCTCGGGATTGATGATCAGATTATCAGACTCAGATTTTCAAGGATTAATAGGTCGGAGTCCATGGCCGGCCGGCGCCTGAATTTGACCTGACCGGACACATTAGGAATTCTAATCTAGCTGTAAAGCCATAAAGTTGAATCAACAATCCTCACTGTTCTTGATTGAAATTTCCATCTTCAAGCATTGTGTTGGACCACGGTTGCTGCCGGAACCAGAATTATATTTGACCCGACCAGACACATTAACCATAACTAGTCCAGTAAACGGAAGCCATCGGGTTCATGTCTGATGTCTCAGACACACTCACACAGCAAAATACCAATCGAGCCACCGTCCATTAGTTGACTGGACCAACTAAAAGAAATAGTTTCAAAGATTAAAAGATAAAAAAAAAGGAGTAGTTTGAATGATTGACTGGTCCAACTGATCCAATCGTGGGCTGCCTTAATTTGTCCCATCTCCTGTGCTTTAAACGAATGTACGCAACAGATTATGATCAGGAAATAGGCAAATATCTTCTGTCGATGATATATATAAACGTTTAAAGGTTTTGGATTCATTATGTTAGTTCGCGGGGAGCCATCCAAACGCGTTGTTCTAACAGTGTAAACCACAACATCTCCAATCTCACCGGCACACGCATGTTGACCTAATTAGATGATGATCTCCACATATTAAATTAAAACAAGAATATATAAATCAAACTAAACAAATTAGTGAAACCATGCACCGACAGTTTATTTAGTTGTTGAAGGCAGAGAATTTTTATTGGTCAGTGGTCAGCATCCTCTTTTTACAAATTTTTTTTTTCTTTAAAGTATTAAAAAATTAGTTTGTTGTAAAGGTTTTTTTCCCTCCAAAATATGAAGGATTTTGCTGTAAAGCTTCTGTTTGCGATGCAAATGCTGAACCGAGATATTTATATATCCTGGTTCTCATTTGTGAGTGCTTGTTGGATATGTAAAAAAGTAATGATTATGGTATTAAAAATGTAATTTCTGATATTTTTATACTCTAAAAAAAAAGTATTATTGTACTTATTTTTTATATATAATTTTGTGTTCTTTTGATAATTAATTTTTTTAGCTAAAGTTAAGGTGTTGGGAGTATAAGAAAGTTGAAGAATTTAATGATGAGCCCGTATTTTGCACCGATTTCAAATAAATCAGATGAGTGTAAAAACGGTTTAAAATGTGAACCGTATTTGCATTCATGAACCGAAAAGGGTAAATATGTAGTATACATATTTGCGTTTGCTTCGCAACCAAACAAAGCTAAAAGGGCGAACAAAATTCTCTCCTTGTCTATTTTTTAAACAAGAAGGATTTGAAGTTGGCTTCCTAATTAGTTTTTTAATCTTAATTATTTTGGCCTTTTACTTGAATGATGAACAAAATGATCTAATATACAAGCATATGGTGTGTTCATGGCTTCAAGCTCAAGCCCTCAACCTAATGCGTATTATAAAAACCTACCATTATTTATTTATTTGTTTGTTTGTTTGTTTACTTATTAACTATTTGGTTCAGTCAGAATCAGAATTGGAATGGTCTATTTTTCTCACTTGTTTGGTTCATAACGAAATATTGGCTAAAATGGATTCTCATTCCTAAGAAAGGGGAAGGAAATGATCATTCCCTCAAATGGGGGAATGTCATTCCAGATGAGAATGCAATTTTGATTCCATCCAACTAAAATACTAAATAGTTGTATCATTTGGATTTTGATTCCAAACCCCTATTCCCGCAACCAAATGGACCCTTATTTTATATTTTTGTGTATTTCTTTAATAGAGACTTGGGCTGTTCACAATCGAATAGAATTATAAAAATAATATGAAAATTCAATGCTTGAGTTCATTAAAAAAGGAACAGTTTAACAAAACCACCCTTCTTATATACCAGAAAAAATTAAAAATTAATGAAACACCTCACGTCAATTTAAGCAAAAGCCCTTGCAAATATTCTACAAGCATAAACATTTAATTGCACATTGGAACTCGGCTTCAGTCAGTCCCCGCTTAAACAGCTTTTAATGCCTTCCCAGTGCAAGACTGAAAAGACTGTTCAAACACCAAGAGGCCTTGCACTGATTGAAGCCAATCTCAAATTTAAGATATTCCGGAAATATGGTTGGAGATCCAAGCTCTCACCAATTAAAAAAGAAGGTGCCAGCTAGTGCAAAGCTGGCAAATTTAGAAGATCTAATTGTGAAGGGAGATTGGAGTTCGTCCTCACATCATCCTCACAACAACTGTATCCATACTAGGAACATAGCATCTTCGTTACTTGTATATTTTATATTTGTGGGAACATGTCTCTAATGCACAATTCTTCTCAAATCTCAATGCCCCAAATAGGCAAATAGTCTACCAATTTATTTTTAATATTAACCAATCACAATACACCACGACAATTATGTATCAAATCTGTGTAATCTCAATTGCCTTGAAAGTTTGGATGAGCTGCAAACAAAGTTTGTACACCGGGCTCCGAAGACGTTGCCTCTTCGGGCGTGCGGGGCGGGGAGACCTTCCTGGATTCCTCCCCGATCAGATCGATCACGGGAGGTTGTTCGGCAGAGGACTGCTCGGGCACTAGCACGAAAGCCTGCGAAGATTCAATACGAGCTCTTTTGGAAGCTCGCTTCTTTTTTCCCTTCTTCATGCTATCAAAGAGTTCGGTCGCAGGGATTTTCATGGTTGCTGCAACAAAGGAAAACGATCAGAAAAAATACCGAAATAAAACAAAGGCAACACAACAAGTAACGACCTACCAAGACTCAAACCGGCCTGCACGAGCTTGTCTTCGGTCACATAGTCCACGAACTTGAGACCAAGCTCCGCCCAAGATCGGAGCGCTTCCCTTGTCTTCAGGTTCATCCTGACACTGGGATCTTGGATAGCCGCCCTCCAGTGGGTCGGGAAAGGCCACCCCTCAGTGTTACGGACCACAAAGTAACGCCTTTTTCCAGGCCAAGACCTTATTTGGGAGCTTGTGCAACAGTTTATAGCCCGGACGAGGGGATAGGTAGTAAGTTCGCCTATGTTCGGGCAGAACAAAGGAGGAGTTCTTCTTTATTGAGAGAATGGAAGAAAAGATATCAAGGTCAAGAGGAAGGTTATAGTCGTGGAAGAGCGAGATGGTTCCTACTACGTTACCAATGGAGCTCGGGTGCAGCTGATCTATGGTAATGTTAAAAAGTTTTATGACTTCGACAATCAAGGGGTGAAGTGGAAGTCGAAGACCAGCTATGAGCTGCTCCTCAAAAATCATGATCTTGTCGTGATTGTGCTCCCAAGGAAAATTACCTAGGGGAACACTATAGACCAAGTTGTCCAGAAGCCTATACCGAGCTACTAAGGACAGAAGCCAGTCCGCCGTCATTATCGACGGGCCAAAGTTATCTGGCTACCGACCTCGATGCGAGGTGGACGCCAGATCACCAGAAGCCTCTCGCGCCTCCYGAGGTGATTCCACCTCAGGAGGATTGTGGACCGCATCTTGACCCGAAGTAGCATCTTCGGTATGGTGATCTACGACCTGAGCCGAGGTACCCACCTCGGCCCCAGCGGATCCACCGCTCCCATCTAAAAGACTGTCAAAACTAAAGCTAGACATGGAAAAGACACGGAATCGAAAAGGAGAGCTAGGGAAGACTCACCAAAGAGAGACCAAACTGAGGGAAAACTGAACCGAAGGAAGACGACCTCGGGAAGACACTGAACGGAAGAGACCGAGCTAAGGAACTTGAACGCGACCTGAGATCGAAGGCTAAAGAATTTGTGGCGAAGCAAATGAGTCTCGAGCCCCCTATTTATACCCGTTGTGTCAGAGAATCAATGGTCGAGATTGAAGTGATCCAACGACCCCTACGAAAACCGGTTGCACGACCCCCGAGGTTGAAATCAGTTTAGTGCGTGTTTTGACGTCCGCAGAGTTTATAGATCACGTGACGTCCGCGCGTAGACTAGACGTGACCTAGGTTATTCCTGGTTAAGTCGAGCGTCCGAACAGGTCCGACCAGCGATTCGATCGACAAGCCGCCTGGACCTCGGGCCAAATCCACTTGAACTCATCATGAACTCCCTGCACCGGGTCGGGACCCCTGGCTCGGGGAGTGGGGGGCAATTGATGAAGGGCGATTTGGCCCGACCTAGTAAAAAGGCGACACGTGGACACGACCTGACTAAGATGACAGCTTAGCCTAACACGCCTACTTCGCAACAGATCGAACTCGGATATTCAACTATCTTGGAACAAGATCACCTCGGGACGAGGTCACCTCGGTACTAGATCGCAACAGGATCACCTCGACCCCAAGGCACTTTGACATTCTATCCAATCCGGAACTAAAAAAGCATCAGCTCGAGGATACCGACTGACCACTACGTGATGATCCCGAAGATCTCTCCAACGGATTCCGAACCTCACGGGATCACGTCGCCTAACGACAAGCCTTATCTCCTCCCCACCCGGTTCAAGCAGAATTGATAAGACTTATCAGTTGATAACGTTATCCCCCAATTAAAGCGGAAACGAATCCCATCGTGACGAAGATCCCGGAACCGATCCGCAAAACCCGCGAGGACTCAACTATATAAAGGCTCCAACCCTGATGGCTCAAGGTACGCGTGATTTCTCTGCTCTCAAGCTCTCTAGCTCTCTACATTCTAAGCTATTTCAGCTCGCAACAACTTACTAACTTAAGCATCGGAGCAACCTCGTCGGGCTATCCACTCCGGGTTCTCGTCTTATTTTGCATATTCGCTTAGCTCGCTGTCCGACTAGAAGCCAGATCATCCTTCAGCAAAGAGCAGTCAGATCACGCAACATCAATTGGCGTCGTCTATAGGAAACGCTACAAAAAAGCCATCTCCACAATCAACAGATCAACTGAAATCAATGGCATCTTCCAGTCACGCCAAACAGAGCACTGAAATGAACGTCTCTGGGGCAACCTCAGTTGCCATCAGTGTGCATTGGTCAGTCCACCATACCACTTACTGCGGTTGGGATCCCAACACTGACCGTGCCACAAAGCGCTCCTCAGGTAAACACCCTGCTCCCTCATGTCGTGAGCGCAACCTTCGCTGAACCGTTTGTGGTTCCCCCTGGAGTTGGCCAGACCCAATTCGATGACCTAGTACACTACGTGCGGGCCATTCAGGTCCAAATGCCGCAGATCCAGCAGCAGTTCTCTCCACTGCCGCAAAGCGAGCAGTCGGTTACATCCCAACACCTAACAACTCAGCAGAACCGACCACGCGTCCAGAACACTTGATCTCCCCACCAAGGCGAGGAGACTTCCCAGGTCACACTTCCTCTTGGGAGTAGACCTGTTCATGGGTTGGGCCGGGCCGGGCCGGGCTTTCACTCTGTATTAATAGAATTTTCTAAGGCCCGAGCCAGAGCCCGGCCCGACCATCGGGCCAATAACCTGGGCCCAAGCCCAGCCCTCATAAAAAGCCTGAAGCCCGGGCCTGGGCCTGAGCCCAAAATTTAGCCCATATTGTTAGCGGCTGAATAGAGAGAGAGAGAGAGATTATAAAGAATAGAATAAAAATTGTATATATTAAATTATAAATATATATTTTAATAAACATTATATTATTTATATATTTATATAATATATAAAATACATATTATATATTTTATAAAATATATAATGCTGAGACGGGCAAAGCCGGGCTCGGGTCGAGCTTTTTTGACAAATCCCGAGCCCGGCCCGAAACACAATCGGGCTTACTGTCTTAGGCCCGAGGTCAGGCCCGCGGGCCTAATTACGTGACCAAGCCTGACCGGGATGCGGGTCGAGCCGGGCCGTCAGGCTACCCGGCCCATGAACAGGTCTACTTCGGAGCCAAGTCTCACTTCGCGACAGGAGAGACGGACAGATCGCTCTGCCCGCTTCATCAGGCAACGTCGGAAACAAATTCGAAGACACACAAACCAATAGGGTTACTCTTCCTCGACGTTCACATACGGAAGGTGGATCGCTCGCAGGTAACCGATTCGGGGTGTTGGCCGCGAACTCAAGGCAAGGCCCTTCTATCCGTGACAGTCAGCATCAAAACCCAAGGAACCAAGAACTACCTCGCAGCAGAGCAGTACCGGACCAAACAGAGGTGATCAACACCAACGCCGAGCCGATGAAAAAGCAACAACAAAGGCGTCGCAAGGCACGCCGAACTCCAACTCAGAACAGCTAGCTCGCAAGACCAAACCAGTAGGAACAGATTAAAGGTAAAGAAGAGGCGAGCTCGGTAGCAACAAAGACCGCCCCTCTACTCTCCGCGTCGTCCCTTCTGTCTCCCGAGCTCTTGGCAACCCCGATGCCTAAGGACTTCAAGATGCCTCCCCTCGACAAGTATGACGGATCTTTTGATCCCAACGATCACATGGACCCCTTTTAGTCTCAGATGCACCTAGTTGGGGCTGACGAGTCGTGCATGTGTGTAGCTTTCTCCACCACATTCAAAGGAGTAGCTCACACATGGTATCGGAACCTCGCGCCAGGAACAATCAAGAATTGGGCACAATTCGTGGAGTTGTTCACCTCGCACTTCATTAACCGCTTCAACGACACATGCCTGTAGATCCCCGACCTAGACCCAGTGGTGAGACTCACGGTAGCAAAGAAAGGCATAACTCACAAAGAATTCAAGTGGCATGTAGTAGCCAACAAGCCGAAAGATATCACATAATTTCTCAAGCTCGCCGACCAATTCATCAGGACTGAGGAAGAGATGAATTAGAGGATTGATAATCCAATAGAGAAGAGAAAAAGAGAAGGTGACAACACAGGTAATGACGAGAATAAGAGAAGAAAGAGTAAGTCCCCGACCAGGGGAGGAAATAAGTCTGGGAGTCGATCTCCCTCGCGATCTCGCAAGTCAGGTCAACAATCCAGAACCCCACCTGTAGAACGGATGAACTACACACCACTCAATGCTAAGCGAGGAGAAGTCCTGATGGCTATTAAAGACGCCTCCTTTGTCAAGTGGCCTCCTAGGTTGAGGAGAGATCCCGCCACCAGAAATAGGAACGTTTACTATCACTTTCATAGAGACCACGGACACAGTACAGAGAACTATAGGAACCTCCGTGACGAGATCGAAGAGCTCATCCGTTGCGGGTATCTAAAAAATTTTATACAAAGAGAATAAAGAAACCAAGCAGATCGGCAAGGGGAACAAAGAAGAAATGCTCCCGAATCCAGTAACAGACAGAGCAAGCAGTCGCCACGACAACTTCCTGAGGAGAGACCGATCCACGGAGTAATCAATATGATTAATGGTGGGTCCATCATCGTGGGCTGCACCTCGGCAACAGGTCGAACTTCAGTTCGCGAATTAGAAAACGAGGAGCAGAACCCGCCGAAGCGACCCAGACTTGAAGACCCTATCTACTTCACGGAGGATGATGCGCACGGGATCCAATATCCTCACAATGACGCCTTGGTGATAAAGCTGAGGGTAAATGATTTCGAAGTCAAGCGCGTCCTAGTGGACTCGGGTAGCTCGGCCGACATTCTGTTCAAAGACGTCTTCGACAAGCTCCAGCTCTAGGAAAGTGACCTTAAGCCAACGGATACCCCCCTACTAGGCTTTAGCGGCGAGGAAGTCAAACCTCTAGGGCGAGTCTCAGTACCCATAGAGGTCAGCACGTGGCCAAATATTGTAAGGTTTGAGCACACGTTCTTACTGGTCGCCTCTCCCTCCCTGTACAATGCCATAGTAGGTCGGCTCATTACGCACGCACTACATGCGGTAGTATCCACCTACTACTTGGCAATGAAGTTCCCTACGGACTATGGAGCAGGGGTTGTGCGAGGCGACCGACTCGAATCTCACAAATGCTATGTCACCGCCCTCAAGGGGAAAGCCAAGCTAGCGGCTGACATCGAACTCGAGCGACCTACGGAGTATGCCAAGGAGCGAGCTACATCGACAGAGGAGACAGTTCACATCCCGGTCTCAACAGATGATCCAGCTAAGACCCTCCAGATCGACGCTTCGATTGAGGAACCACTTCGCTCTCAGCTAGTAAGTTTTTTACTTAAAAATTTAGATGTAATTGCTTGGTTCGCGGCAGAAATGCCTGACAGATTCTAAAGTTCTAACTCACAAACTAAATACCGATCCCTTAGTCAGGCTCGTTAGACAGAAAAAACGCAACCTCGCCCCGAAGCACTGGAGAATAGTCGATGAAGAGGTCAGGAAGCTCTTAGCGGCATATTTCATCAGGGAAATCCATTACCCGAGCTGGGTAGTTAACGCTGTTCTGGTAAAAAAGGCCAACGATAAATTACGCATGTGCGTCAATTATACCGACCTGAATAGAGCTTGCCCAAAAGACTGTTTCCCGCTGCCCAAGATCGACCGCCTAGTGGATGCGACCTCAGGGCATGAGTTGCTGAGCTTTCTGGATGCATACTCGGGTTACAACCAGATTAGGATGGACCCTGCCGATGAAGAAAAGACGGCCTTCATGACCGAGCTCGGACTGTAATGCTATAAGGTTATACCCTTTGGACTAAAAAATGCWGGGGCAACCTTTTAAAAACTTGTAAATAGGATTTTTGAGCCATTAATCGGCAATAAAGTTGAATGCTATGTAGATGATATGGTCGTTAAGACACAATTTCCAAAATTTTTATTAAATGATTTGCAAAATGTTTTTGAAGTTAAATCCCAATAAATGTGTCTTGGGCGTCACCTCGGGTAAATTCTTGGGCTACATAGTCAACCGACGTGGCATCGAAGCCAACCCAGAAAAGATAAAAGCCATCTTAGATATGAGACCACCTCGCAAACTAAAAGAGGTTCAGAGGCTGAATGGCCACATAGCCGCTCTGAGTCATTTAATGTCAAAGTCAGCATATCGTTGCCTACCTTTCTTTAAGGCTATAAAGAAAAATAAAGACTTCGAGTGGACCACGGAGTGTTAGCTCGCCTTCGATGAGCTAAATAGATACTTAGCTAGTATCCCGGCTTTGACCCGACCCGAGGAGGGGGATATTTTAAAGTTGTACCTCTCTGCGAGTGACGAAGTGGTCAGCTCGGTACTAAAAAAAGAGGTAGATCGGGTCCAACGACCCATCTACTATGTTAAAAGGTTTTGCAGGATGCTGAAACAAGGTATCCGGAGATCAAGAACCTGGCGTACGCGCTAGTCATAGCAGCTCAGAAGCTTCGTCCATACTTCCAAGCCCACACCGTCATCGTCCTCACCAACAAGCCTCTGAGACAGATCCTACTCAAGCCCAAGGTGTCTGGAAGATTGACGAAATGGGCCCTCGAACTCAGCGAGTACGATATCCGGTACAAACCTCGGATGGCGATTAAGGCCCAAGCCAAAGCCAAATTCGTGGCAAAATGTACGTTCGGCACCGCAACCCCCAAGCTGGCCGAGCTCGAGCACATTAAAACTTCAACCAACGCGGCACCAATCCCAGTTAGAGCAGGTCCGACCTAGGACAAGGAGCCCTAGATCCTCCATGTCGACGGCTCGTCCAACCGACAAGGAAGTGGTGCGGGCACAATCCTGTACGGTCCAAGCGGGGTGAAGCTGGAATACGCGCTCCGATTCGGGTTCGTAGCATCCAACAACGAAGCAGAGTACGAGGCATTAGTAGCCGAGCTCGCTCTCGCAAAGCAAGTGAAGGCAAAGCACCTCATCATATGCAGTGACTCCCAGTTCGTGGTCAACCAAATCAGCAGCGAGTATGAAGTTCGCAACCTCACCATGGCTGCTTATTTGACCAAGGTCAGAGAGGTTCTGCGCGGCTTCATATCTTATTTCATCAGGCCGATCCCGAGATCCAAGAATATTGAGGTAGACGCCTTGTCCCGGTTAGCCAGCACAAGCAACAACACCATGCGGACCGTGTACATAGAGGACCGACCTCGGCCTAGCATTCTCAGGGGGGCGGCAGGAGAGGTCGCTCCTGTAGCACAAACAGAGTCGAGTTAGATTGACCCACTCGCGAATTATCTACTTCATGGGACCCTCCCTACAAATCGCAATGCGGCCCGAAGGGTAGAGAGTCAGTCGGCTAAGTACGTCATTATAGACGGACAACTGTATAGGAGATCTTTCACGCTCCCCTACTTGCGCTGCTTGTGACCCTCAAAGGCCGAGCTCGTTTTCCGCGATACCCATGAAGGCTTGTGCAGCGGACACTTGGGGGGCAGGGCTCTTGCCCAGAAGGCACTACGACAAGGTTACTACTAGCCCACAATGAAGGCTGACGCACTCAAGCTAGTCAAGAAGTGTGACAAGTGTCAGAGGCACGCCAACATCCACCACCGACCTATTGCCGACCTCAAATACCTCACCAACCCATGGCCCTTCGCACAGTGGGGAATCGACTTACTTGGCCCATTCCCACCTGATACAGGACAGAGGAAATTTCTGGTCGTAGCAGTGGACTATTTTACAAAGTAGGTGAAAGCGGAACCCCTAACGACGATCACGGCCCGCAACATACAAAACTTCTTCTGGAGGAATATAGTATGTCGCTTCGGCTACCTCGAGTACTCATCTCCGACAACGGAAAGCAATTCGAGGACAGCAAGTTTCAGAATTGGTGTGCCGAGATGGGAATACAGCAAAACTTCACCTCGGTGGCACACCCCCAAGCAAACGAGCAAGCGGAAGTCACCAACAGAGCCATACTCCATGGACTGAAAGCCCGTTTAACTCGAGCAAAAGGACTGTGGGTAGACGAATTGCCCAGTGTGCTATGGGCCTACCGAACCACTATCAAGACTGCTATGGGTGTGACTCTCTTCCATCTCACTTACGACACGGAGGCGGTGATCCCAATAGAGACTGAGGTGACTACGCTACGCTTGGAGGCCTACGACGAGGAGACAAACAATGACGAGCTCCGTACCAACCTAGACCTGGTGGAAGAAGTACAAGACCTGGCATACATCCGAATTACAGCTTACCAACAGAAAGTAGCTCGGTACTATAATGCCCGGGTCAAGAAGCGACACTTCCGTGTCGGCGACCTGGTTCTTCGGAAGGTTATGGTAACTAAGCCCGGTGTTGGTAAGATCGGATCGAACTGGAAAGGTCCGTACTGAGTAAGACGGGTATTCGGGGAAGGTACATACGAGCTCGAAACCATGGAAGGGAAACAAATACCTCAACCGTGGAGCGTCGGCAACCTGAGAATATACTATTCGTGATCACCGAACTGGAGAGAGGACTACAAGTCACTCCCGGAAGCCCAAGGGTCATGACACCGAGCTGACATATGACCTCGGCACTACGAATAAGTCCCAGTCGCCCCTTCGGCATGGGCAGACAAGTCTCAGTCACCTCTTTGGCATGGGCAGACAAGTCTCAGTCGCCTCTTTGGCATGGGCGGACAAGTCCTAGTCGCCTCTTCGGCATAGGCTGACAAGTCCTAGTCGCCTCTTCGGCATAGGAAAATCAACCCTCATGCCCAAGGCATAGACAGATCGGGTATAAACCCTACTACGTCTAGCCCAGTTCGGCATATAATAACAGGTTGGACCCACTAGCTCTAAGGAACAACCTACATATAAGCGAGTAGCCCGTGCGCAGACAGGTCGGGTATATACCCTACAATGTCCGCTCACCTCGGCGTACATTATACCCTACAATGTCCGCAGACAAGTCGGGTATATACCCTACAATGTCCGCTACCCCTACTCCTAGTCTTGCGCGTTAGCTCGACAGTTCGGGGTAACCTACACTTTATTTTTATTTCGGCTATCCCTACTTGTAGTCTAGCTCGGTAGCTCGACAGTTCGGGGAACCTACACATTACTACTACTACTTGGTTTAGTTCATCAGTTCGAGAATTATTTACACTCCGAACATTTTTGAACAAAGGTAAGTCAAAAGGTGTATTTCATTGATATCWAACTTCGAGTACAAGAGGAAGAAAGAAGAAATTCACTATAAACCGAGCTCAGAGACCTGGGGTATACAATATAGGAGATAAAAAGAAGTCTCTATTCATCTCGGTGCTCCCCGCCCTTGTCCGAGGCTTCAGTAAGAGGGTCCATACACTCATCAGCACTGGTCTCCTCAACGTCACCAAGCAGCTCGTTGTCGCTTTCCACTTCGGTATGGCGATCTACGACCTGAGCCGAGGTACCCACCTCGGCCCCAGCGGATCCACCACTCCCATCTAAAAGACTGTCAAAACTAAAGCTACCCGGTTCATGCGGAATTGATAAGCCTTATCAGTTGATAACGTTATCCCTCAATTAAAGCAGAAACGGATCCCATCGTGACGAAGATCCCAAAACCGATCCACAAAACCCGCGATGACTCAACTATATAAAGGCTCCAACCCCGATAGCTAAAGGTATGTGTGATTTCTCTGCTCTCTACATTCTAAGCTATTTCATCTCGCAACAGCTTACTAACTTAAGCATCGGAGCGACCTCATCGGGCTAGCCACCTCGGGTTCTCGTTTTATTTTGGAGATTTGCTTAGCTTACCATCCGACTTGAAGCCAAATCATCCTCCAACTGGAAACAGTCAGATGCACAACATCAGGTCCCATGTTTAAAGAACATTAGTGTGTTAGTAATAATTAATTACATAACCCGTTACATATAATGTATCTTATGATGACTATATTTTCCGTTGTGATTGTTTGGGAAGGGTTACGTACCATGTTAAAATAAAACCAACCATGTTAAACAGCCCAAATATATTCACCAATTATATTGTACCTCATCTCGTCTTGTTGCCTTCACTACTCTCATCAGGGAGAAGACAGGGACGACATGGAAGGCAACCATTAAACCTGATTTCTGTTTTCACCATTGATCCACGGTCGCTCAGATTGGAAGTAGTATTCTTGTAAATATGTACAGTATAAATACATATAAAATAATACAAATCAGAAAGTTTTGTACTCTAATATTTCTTTTAAAAAGAAGGAATACTAATARAAAACAAATACATATAAAATTGACTCAGTTTGGAAGGAGTACAAATACAAATATGTATAATACAAATCTATATAAAATAATACAAAATATATAAGGTCTTATGCTCTACATATTTGTATTTATTACTGAGCCTTAGGCTGTATTTGGTTGCAATATAAATAAATTTGCACTGATGCAAAATCATGGCAATGCAAATGATTTGAGTATAAATCCTGACTTATTTTTGTTTTAAATTTTAACTTATTTTGCTTGGTTGCAGCACAAATGAAATAAATTAAAACATAAAGCAAAATTAAACAAGAATTTGCATTTTTTACACTTATGCTCCCATGAATTTGTATCAACACAAATAAATGTCCATTGCAACCAAACACAGCCTTAGGTTTATAAATTCTTGGCTTTACTGGCTCCCACTTCTAGTTCACAGTTCTAAAAGATACACTGGATCAAGCCTCTTCGTATTATAATCAGTGGGTCTCACGTGCTCCTGCTTCGTCGATGAGTCCCCCAGTGATTCGTAATAATCAATCATGGATGCATTAGTATTAAAGTAGTCCACTCGCGATGTTCAGCGGCGCCTCAATGGTTCACGAAGTCAAATACTTCAATGACTTGTCTCACATACCAACCGCGTAAAACAAAGTTCACAAACTAGCGATGTTTTCAAAATCGGATCGGAAAACGGGAACCGGTCCGTTTTATCTTAGAACCGCCTTTTGGTCAAAAATCGTTGATTTGGGATTCGTTCGGTCTGTTCCCATTTGGTTCATGGAAGATCTAATCATCAAAAGATAGAGCGTCAAAAAAATGCGAGAAGCCCTTTTTGGGCTGATTTCAGGAAGCTTCAAAGGAAGTTCCCCATGTATTTTGCGTTTTATTCTTGTGCGGAAAGACATGGAAATATGTGCATCTGCCAAATATGCTTCGGGCTTCTCAGATCTCCATGCAAAAGCTCAATGAATCTTTTGCATGTCAGAACTACTAGAAAATCTTTCCGAAAAGACACACCAATCAGGCCCCTTGGTCAATAAACTGTTGACCTAGGTGATTGAATCGTTCAAACTGTTCAAACCATCTAACGATTTTTTGTCGTTTTTTATTTTTTATTTTTTCTAAAATAGGCCATCCATTTAGTTCAAACGATCAGACCATTCAACCCAGAAACTAGACCCCTGAATGATTCATTGTCCAGTTCGATTTTAAAATTGAAACTAGTGAATATGGTAAATTCCTTCTCCCCATAGTTAAAGAAATTATTTTTTTCCTTAGGATTTCCCTATGTTATTTGATGAGACTCTGCTTGCATCACTAATGTGTTTCTTAGGCTCTGTTTGGTTCATAGGAATAGGGGTCTGAAATCGGAATCAAAATGGGTTATTCCAATTCCAACTGTTTGGTTGGGCAGAACCAGAATCCCATTCCCATTCCTGCTGGAATGGCATTCTCCCATTTTAGGGAATGGACATTCCCTATCCCTCCCTTAAGAATGAAACTCCATTCCTGCTGATTTTAATTCTCATTTCCATTCCTGTCTGAACCAAACAGACTATAAGAATGG
This sequence comes from Nelumbo nucifera, assembly GCF_000365185.1. Next base: position 1,665,937 of record NW_010729171.1, read on the forward strand.
ACCATTTCAATTCCAATTACAAACCAAACGGACCCTTAATTATTCTTATTAGTTCAAATTAACCATTGAAAAGGATGCGGTAGGGTACTGTCCCGAAACGATTAATAAGGACAATGGGGTCTGACCCGATTATACCTAGATTAAATGATTAGATATGATAATAATAGATTTAATTTTATTTTTAATAATATAATCTTAATGAAAATGACATAAAATAATAAACTGTGTTTCAACCAAAAAAACGTGTTTTTAATAAAAATTATATAATTTTGTCGGCCTTTATACCTAGATTTAATTATCAAAATTATCTAATTAGATATGATAACAATAGATTTAATTTTATTTTTAATAATATAATCTTAATGAAAATGACAAAATAATAAACTGTGTTTCAACCAAAAAAAACGTGTTTTTAATCAAAATTATCTAATTTTGTCGGCCTTTATACCTAGATTTAATTATCAAAATTATCTAATTAGATATGATAATAATAGATTTAATTTTATTTTTAATAATATAATCTTAATAAAAATGACATGAAAYAATAAACTGTGTTTCAACCAAAATAACGTATTTTTAACTATATAGTCACTTCGGGCCTGAATCGGTTTGGAGTAGGAAGAACCGGTCCCGTCTCAATTTTTAATTTGGATAAAAGACCACAAAACCAGAACCAACGTAATCGGTTCTGTTGGGTTTACCCAAGCCATTACAGCCCTAAATGCAGTTTAGTCCTGATTTGTTCGAGGTGCAATGTCATTTGCACTGGCGCAAATGAATGAGTGCAAAAAAAAAGTTCAAATGCAAGTTGTGATTTTTTTTTTCAAATATCTGTACTGTATTTTGTTTATTTACAATTCAGATGAAGAAAAATAAAATCTATAACAAAATAAAGTAAAATTTGAAATAAAAAAAGCAAAAATGTTTTTTCGGTAATAATTGACTCTTTACACAAAGTAAAAACTATATTTCTTCTCTTTACACAAAGAGTTAAAAATCAACTTATGGTAACTGAGTTGATATTCTCTCGCTAGTTGCAGCAGAGACGGGATGGAATTAGGGATGACAATTTTTCCCATCTCCGACGGGACCCGACTTCCCCAACCCAATGGGGTCGGGATGGGGATTATTTTGTTGGGGCGGGAATGGGGATTAATAGGAATATCCCCCATTGGAGTTGGAGTCAGGGATGGGAATTAAGGTCCCCGCCCTACCCCGACTCCGATTATATATTTATATATATTAAAATATATTTAAAACATTATTTATAATTTAAATTTTTTATTTATTTTAAGTAAATTTATTTTTCAAAAAATACTATTATCTAAACAATTTTGGGGATTTGGGTCCGTATGGGGAACCCATCCCCATCGGGCTATGGGGATGAAGGACAAATTTTATCACCAACGAGAATCAGGGACAGGAATGGGATTAATTTCAGAATCGGGGGCAGGGACTGAGAATATGATCCCTACCTCAAACCCGCCCCCATTGCCAATCCTAGATGAAATACCATTGCCACCAGGCTTTGGAGGTTATGAGTACGGGAAACCCAAAGCCGCATACTTTTGGGTTTAAAATTTCTACTTTTTTGGTAATTAGATTTATTAATATTAAATGAGAACTTGCATTTTATGCATTTACATTCCTATGCATTTGTACTAGTGCAAATAAAATTACACTGCAACCAAACAAAGCCTATGTAACAATTTGAGGAGTAAATTTATAAAATGTATATTTTTCAGATGTTAAAGCAATCGGATTGCCGAATAACTACTTTACATTCAGATATCTGTAAAAGTAAAAGCAAATTTTCTTCGAATTGCTTTTCAGACTCTGAACTTCAGACTTACCGAACGCCGCCAAACTTAAGGTCATCCGTACGTCGGCTTCTAAGCACCGGACCGTCGTTCAAACTCTGGTAACAGTTCAACTTTAGACTTGTGGCTTGCAGCTTGCTGTTGATAACAAGTTAACAACTCGGTTTTTGTCCTAGTGTGTTTTTTCTTTTTTGAAAGTGCCTCTCTCCTTCGATTTAGTTATAACAACTAAATCAACGGTCGTTCCTATCCTTAATCCTATCAAAACAAAAACGTAGGAAGGTCTACGACTACAACGTACATACAGAATGCGCACTATCTGGGAATTATCCACTTGGCAATGTTGTCACACCCCACTATACGATAAAATTATTTCTGACCATTGGATATTATGGATTTGCCAACTGCCGTCATATGGCCCACTTTCTCTGGCGGAGCGGGGCCCAATCTCTTCATCCGTCGCCGTCAGTTCAGCGCCTCAAAGCGTGCGCGTCTGATGAATCCGAGGGATGTTTAGTGTTTAGACCATAAATATTAAAAGAGGGGTTAGTCGTCAACGACCGCGTCCATTCCTCTTTCGTTCTCAGTTCTCTCTCGACCAACTCCCTATATATACAATAACGCCTCTGTGCAACCCCCACCTGTTGGATGTTGTTCAACTCTCGATCTACTATAACAGGCGATTGAAGGGATCATTCTGCCTCTCAGCTGCTGTTTGGCTCCTTTGTTCTCTTTCTCTGTCTCTAATTTATATATGCAGATCGGATTAGTTCAACTTGCCGTTCACGACCCCGTCGTTTTTCCGGCGAGACGTACCAACTTTGCCTCTCGCGGGTCGCGTTTGAACCCTTCTACAAGGACTTCGGCCTGGGCGGTTCAGACGCCATATCCAGTAACATCGAATGATACAAGGATCGGCCATTACAATTCCGCCGAGTCGACACGAATCCACCTTGCCAACTTAGATAAGCTGCTTCAAAAGCATGATCCTCCACCACTGGCCGACCAGGAAATCCTCCACAAGCATTCCGGCAATGGGTCTCCTGAAAACATGGGAAGGCGTCTCCTGGAAGGCCTCAACTTGGCGAGGATATGGCCGGAGTCTAGGGCAGCAGAAGAGATGTCGCCGAGACATCTGAACCGTCTAAAGAGACTCCTCTCGAAAACGCAGGAATACTCACCGAGAAATAATCTAGGGACACGGTGGCGTGAGTACCACGGCAGCAAAAATTGGGCCGGCCTCCTGGATCCGCTCGACGAGAATCTCCGGCGCGAGGTCGTCAGATACGGCGAGTTTGTTCAGGCGTCGTATCACGGGTTTCACTCAAATCCTGCCACGTCGGAAGACGAATTTTCCAAGCCTCGGCACGTGGCATTACCGGACAGGTCATACAGGGTGACCAAGAGCCTCTACGCCACATCATCGGTAGGGCTGCCGGAGTGGGTAGACACTGTGGCGCCGGACATGGGGTGGATGACTCAGCGGACCAGCTGGATCGGGTACGTCGCGGTTTGCGACGACAAGAGAGAAATCTCAAGGATGGGGAGGAGGGATATAGTCATCGCTCTGCGTGGAACCGCCACATGCCTAGAGTGGGTAGAGAACGTCCGGGGCCTATTGATCCAGCTCCCCGGAGAGGAGGAGGAATCGAGCAGCCAGCGCCCGCCCAAGGTGGAGCAAGGATTCTGGAGCTTATACAGCACCCAAGGGCCCCATGCGTCAAGCCTAGCCGATTCCATAAAGGAAGAGATACGCAGGTTGATGGAGCTCTACAAGGGTGAGACCCTGAGCATCACGGTGACGGGTCACAGCCTAGGCGCGGCCCTGGCGTTGCTAGCGGCAGACGAGCTGAGCACATGCGCCCCAGACATGCCACCGATAGCGGTCTTCTCCTTCGGAGGGCCGCGCGTGGGCAACCGGAGCTTCGGCAATCGGATGAGCAAGCGAGGCGTAAAGGTTCTGCGCGTCGTGAACTCACAAGACGTGATCACCAAGGTCCCAGGGATGCCGGTGGGCGAGGGGCTAGACCAGAAGCTGAAGGGAACGAACATGGAACGGATGGTGGATGTGCTGGACAACATGCCGCTGTCGTATTCTCACGTAGGGACGGAGCTCAGAGTGGACAGCAAGATGTCGCCATATCTGAAGCCCAACGCTGATGTGGCATGTTGTCATGACCTGGAGGCTTATCTGCATTTGGTGGATGGGTTCTTGGCATCCAATTGTCCATTCAGAGCAAACGCCAAGAGAAGTCTTGCGAGGTTGCTACATGAACAAGGGTCTAATGTGAAAAAATTGTACACAAGCAAGGCCAAGGCCCTGACCCTGAACGTAGAAAAGCAAGCAGTAGTTCCAATTCCAAGCTGTTTACCGAGTCCATCGTAGTAGCTCCAACTACTGCAACTCTGTGTGTTAATAAAATTTAAAATAAATACATTGTTTTCATTCTGTAATTTCTTCTTAATCAGTTCTGGGAGGATGATCGAGGATTTGGTCTATTAACAGAGCCTTTCGTATATTTTGATCTAATCACTTTTCCAATTACAAATTATTGACTCGATCTATTCAAGCTGATCAGAAGGTCAATTTTGTTAGAAAGTCAACCATGTAGTTAGTCTCCTCAGTCTTTGACTCTTTATAAATTCAAGATGCATGCCGGAGCCGGATGAGATAGCCCAATATTGTCTAATACAATTCTCCTTTAGGGTCAAACATCATTATTTGTAAGAATTTGAGGGTTCCATTACTAAAAAATGGATTCATGTAACTAGGGATGTCAATTGGACCAGATGTGGTCCAATCCTATCCGATACAGTTCAACATGAATCCATACCAGGTCCAATCCAATCTGATGAATACTTCTTTGACCATTTTGGATCAGTCCAATTCAATGTCTGTACTATCCAATCTGTTCAGATTGGTTCCAACCCAATCTTAATCTATTGGCACCTGTATTCTTATCTTCTATCAGTGGACCCCATATTGGTTCAATCTCACCTAATCCAATATAAATTGATAATAGATGGAACATGTCCAATTCAATCCAATAAATACTTTGGACCACTAAGTCTGAACCGGACCAATTTAATATGTATTATTGGTCCATCCAATCTGCCCAAATATTGATTTTGATTTGGATGAGTTCCAACCTAAAACAAGTCCTGAGCTTGTATTTGAACATTAGCATTAACTTTTTGTTAATTGCAAAAGACTTGGACCATTTTAAGTTTTGAACCCGCAAAAGTCGATCCCATTGAATTCATCTAATTTCTATATAAAGAAAAAGAAGCACTTCAAATTTTCAAAAAAAAACATAAGATTTATTTTGAGGGTTTATTTTAATATTTATTTACTTACTTTTCTCTTTCATTATCTCAACCTTTTCGTTCTTTTATTTCCAATTTTGGATTGTTCAGAAACAGTGACTCAATTGCGGACCCTAAAGTCATGTTTGATTCACTAATCTGGGCCTCATTCTTTTAATATTTTGTCCCTTATGAGCAATAATGGGAAAGAATAAATAATGAACAACATTAGAGAGTTTGGTTACAAAATTCTTATTATGGGCCACATTCTAAAAAAATCAGCCCATAGTACAAAATTTGAGGTAGCCATCATGAAAAATAATCATGTCCCATGTTGCTCATTTTCATTCTTTGAAGAAACTCTATGCCTACATAATTGCCGCCATAAATGTTTACTATGAAAACTCCCCTCAGCAGACATGACTACCAACAATCCACCGGTAAACATCTACGCCAACAATTTTGGAGACCTAGGCTGGCTGTTTATGATTACCAATATAATTTTTTTTTTTAAGAATGAAAATTAATAACATAGGACACTTGTCAGTCTGAAAAGAATTCATTTTTAAGAAAAAGTTTTTGGTTCATAGCATTATTTTTTCATCAATTCTTATCCATTTTAAAATTTCATCTTTAATAAAAATGAAAAAGAATGAAATTTGAACCAAACATGGCCTAAGGTGCCAATTCTAATGATCGATGTTTGGTTCGGTTTTTGAAATATTTTCTTTACCACCCCAAAAACCAAAATGTATACTTAGGTCACCTATTCTATATGTCATGAATTTATTTGGTTTCTAATTCCATTACCACCTCTATTCTATGGAATTTGGATGATTACTCCCCCCATATGTTATTTTATATACAACTTTTGTTTTGTGTGAATCCTACCCTATGAATAAAGTAATTGAAAAAGTACATTGCAACCAACTTCAGAATTTTGAACTTCACTTAACTCAACCCAATTCAAAATGACAAATACCTCCACCCTAAAACACCAATACCCATCTATAAATTAGCATCAATTCTGAGTTGACACCTATCCCAAATGTATAATGGGGCTAAGAATACTTAGGGTGTACAAACATTAATTCACACTAAAGTAATTCATAGAATTAACACTTGACAGTACGATGCCATTTCCTCTATGAAATCCAAACCGTAATCCAATCTAATTTAACTCAACCTTGGCGTTTCAAAATACACAAGCTCCCGGAATTAACTGAAAAGGATAAATAAAATTCCACCTTCATTATATCCATTAAAAGACTCAAGCATGCGACCATACATTTTTTCTATACAAAGGTGTCCATTTCTGGAGTTGAGGCAACATTGTTAATTCGTTAAGCATTGAATTCACCAAGATATAGTGCAAATGCCAACAATTACAGATAAATGACAAGTTGCAAATGCAAATAACACTTAAAGATAAATGAAACCTAACAGCTTCATTAAACCAAAAGTAAACCCTAATAAACCAGGAAAAAAAAAAACAGAATTGTCATTAATGTTCACTTTGGGAAGAGTACAAATGCAAATATGTACAGTGAAAATGCATACAAAATAATACAAAATATAAGGTTTTGCAATTTGCACTCTACATATTTGCATTTGTATTCCTTTCAAACTCAGCCTAATGAGGTCAATAGTGTTCAATTTTGTCCAATTTAATAAAGAGAAATTACAATTCAAACTATTCTTTTCTTTTCTTTTTTCTTGATGAATAACACTATAACATATACAAAGTATGTTTTAACTTATTGGTGGACATTTTAAAAATTCAGTTCTTTTATTGCTCATTAGGTCATTAGGTGTACTCCAACATATATTAGATTTACTCTGACATGTAACAGTCTAAATTAATTACGTTAATAGCTTGACAATGTCTATCAATTTTGGTCAAGATACAAAGCAGAATTGTTATTCATGTACAAAATGTCATTAATCCGATTAATAAATAAATCCATTTTATTATTTTCTTAGGCTGCATTTGGCTTATTTTAAGGACTTGTCTCCTTTTTTAAAATTAAAAAATCAGTGTTTATAGAGACATTTTAACAGCAAAAATGAGATGATAAGTCCTTAGAATGCCCAATAAAGCCTTAGTTTCATATTTTCAACTCCCAAATTCCATTTTCATTATCAAGGTTTTTCAATATCAAAAGAATGAAAAGGAAAAGAAACTCCCTTTTTGCAACTTTGTATTCTCATCCATAAAATTTCAAAATTTATATAGAGCATTATGACAATTACATAAATTAATTGAGAAATAAGTATATCGATTCCTCCTATATTTTCAGTTTCTAAGATTTTGTTGAGATTATTTTATTTGGAGCACTGATTTATATTAACACTTAAGTGCTGATACATAAGTCTATTATACTCTTCTTTTATTCGGGCTTGGGATTACTAGTATAAGACAAATCCACACTGGCAAAGTTAAGAAAAGGCTAGGCTATTAAAGTTAAAAAAAAAACAAATAAATAAATGATTTAATTATTAACAAAATTTTGCTTATTTTTAGAATCGTTTGATTTTGCAAAAAAAAAAAAATTGACAAATTATACTTTGACTTAATTTTTAGGAATAATCCACTATTCCAAAAATAACTTTAACTATTTTTGTAGAAATAAATCGCCCAAATATAAAATTTCCAACTTATCAGAATTACCAGCTCCTTAACCAATTACAATTTATAATTCTAACTTATCAAAAATTGTAAGTAGAATACAACATAATTAAATTTGGGTTTCCATTCAATGCGAACTGATAAATCAGTTTTCAAATTAATTATAAAAACAAAGAGAAAAAACAATTAAAATGATATTGTAATTAGAACCTTAAAACGCTTGTTGGAGAATCGGATAGTTCTGCTCTGAGTTTGTCCTTTTTACCTATTTAATTAGCATGAAACAGAAAGAGGGAGAACCAAGGTTAAAGAGGTACATAGGAGAAAATTTCGAGTAGGGTATGGCAAAGGAAACCGTGAGGAAGTGTTCGCTCTGCGGCAAAAATGGTCACGATTCTGGAACATGCAGTGATAAGTTAGGACTAAAGTTGTTCGGCGTAAGAATTTCCAAACAACCGATAATGAAGAAGAGTTTCAGTACAGGAAACTTGCCATCATGCACGGCTGAACATAACACCGGCGACCCTGGTTATCTCTCCGACAGCCCTGTTCTAGCGAGGAGAGAGAGGAAGAAGGGTAATTGGTCGCTTATTCTTGCAGTTCTGTCTTTAGTGCAATTGCATGAAATAATATCTACCTTTTCCTATGTTTTTCTCCTGATGGGTCGACGTGAATGTCTTTGTATTTTTTTTTTTTTTTCGTTTATTGGTTTTCTGTTTACTGATGCTTCTCTGTTTCAATAATCTGATATCTTCTTATGGTTTTGTTTTCTTTTAATTCATGATGCTTGTTACTTGGACGAGTTATAGTTTTGTTCTAAGCTATGGTTTTCTATTTTGTTGATTTTGGATTATTGGTATTGTTTATTATATGTTGGTCTGAGGTTGATCATGGGTAGAATGGTTCTTTATATGAGTATGTATGGGTTTTGGGGCTGTGTTTGTTTCTCAATAGAAGGGACTGAAAATTTTTCAGTCTGAAATATTTGAGCTCTATTTTCACCATGAGAACTTTGTTTTCCTTGAGATTTATATGAAAACAGCTTAGAAGAGGAGCAGAAACAAAGTTTTTTACCTGGAAATAATAGCTGCCTCTTTTCAGTCTAATAAACTTAACTACGTTCATTTTTCGAAGAAACAAACATACACAATCAATTGAAATTTTCAGGTAGGTAGATATATAAATCAGGTATTGGTTGATTCGTTCTAGTTTATTTGAATTGTTGGTTTTGAGATAACGAAACCGATTTCGCTAATGGTTTATGAGAATATACGCTTCCTAATTTGTTGAGGTGATACCGTGATAGTATGATTCACTCCTATGAACTTTTTAAGCATGAAAAATTCCTATATTTTGCATGAATTTCTTTGTTCGATTTGTTGTCTGTTTGATCCTTTACACAGCAACTGCAACGGAGCTTCTCAAATAATTCAAAGTTTCTGTCTTGAAAACGCAATCATGGTTCTTAATTCTGGGAATGGATCGAGCGCTTAACATATATATATATATATATATATACTGTGAAATTTTCTTTTCTTCGTTCAGGTGTTCCATGGACTGAAGAAGAGCACCGAACTTTTCTGGCCGGACTAGAGAGGCTCGGCAGAGGTGATTGGCTAGGAATTTCGAGGAACTCCGTACGTTCCCGAACCCACACCCAGGTAGCCAGTCATGCACAAAAATATTTCCTCCGGCAGGCCACCTCCGACAGGAAGAAACGCAGATTAAGCTTACTCGACGTGACCATTAATAAGAAAYCGGTAACCACACCTCCCTCCAATCTCACTAATTTATTCTTCCTTCTGCGAAGCTCCAGATCTCTGTGTGTTTTTCTTTCTCCTATCCATCGAGGGTATGAAAATTGAAGAGCCTGATTCAAACGGAACCAGCAGCTTCATCCTTCAAGCCAACCATCCAATTCCCTGAACAGGTTGGTAGCTCAGTTGAGATTGCAAAACAAGTGGCAGCTCGAGGCCTGGAACTGGAAGGGCCCCCAATTTTGGCCATTTCCGCAACCTGTGGTGCTCAACCCATCTTTTTTGCGATGCATGCCATCGAATTTTCTTTATCAACTAAACGGCATGTAAAAAGACGTAAATACCCTTCGGATGTCATCGAATTTTCTTTATCAACCACTTCCCCTAACAAGTCTCAACCATCTCTCTTTCTCTAATCTCTATTTCTCAATTCCTCCCACTCCCATGCCCAGGTTGAATGGCTGCGAGCATTACCATTCCCTTGCAAAATTCAATACTCAAAACTTACACCTTTGTTTCAAGTTATAGATGATAATGTAGAAAAGATAGGTGCTAAATTGGTATTGGTTAAGATACTAATTTGCAATTTTCTCAAAAAAAGGGAAATTTTCCAATTAATACCCTGTCGTTTGGATAGTGTCACTTTTGGTACATTTTATAAAAACATAAATTCCTTTCAAGTATTATCTAATTTTTTTTATCAATTATTCAAACATTGATAAAAATATTAATAGTTTCAAATTCTTGTGTTTTCTATTCAACCAAGGATTTAGGATTGTTAATTTTTGTCAACGTTTAAATGATTGATAAAGAAGATTAAATAACACTTGAAAGTCATTTGTATCCTTTTCAAATATCAATTGACAGTAAATTAACTGTTGATTAATAATAAATACTGTATTATCACGTTTTAAAAATTCAAGTATTAAATTATCGCATTTTAAAGTTTAGGAACTAAAATGCCACTAGACACAAAGTATAGAATACTAATCGAGAATTTTCCAAAAAAAAACAATTAACTTCTCGGCAATTTGATCGTTAAATTTTGAAGTAACGCGCATAGACTCTGCCGAAAGACATCCATATTAATTAGTGTTTCATATAATCAAGAAAGTGACCGAGCAACGCTCTCTTGTGACTGATGAACAGCTTCATTGATAACATTAATCTTGATTTTTTTTTTTTTCGTTTTGAACAGAGCCGGCAGTTCCTGTGGAAGACTAACCCGACCATCAGCAACTCATCAAAGCGTACCTTCCACTTCAATGGTGAATTGTCCCAACCGGGCCTATGTTTATCTTCCTAACACTCAAACGGGCGTGGATTCTGCAACAATTCTTACCCATTCGAGCTTCAACCTGCCTGCACAATCAGTACTCATCCAATGTGCATCTGAGGCAGCTCCTGCGACTTCGTCATCTGTGATCAACATTGACTTGGAGTTGACCATTGGTCTTCTTCCTCAAGCCCACAGTGGGACCAATTTGCCATCTCAGCAACGCAATCATAGTGGGCTCCTCTGAGTTGCTTGCGATGGAGGAAATAGCTCCGTTGTTTTATTTATTTTTGTTTCGGTTATTTGAACTTACTAATAAATATTAGAGTATACAGTTTATAATTAATACAAGCTTAAATATTCTTTTTTTTTTACTTTATATTATATAACATATAATTTATAACTTAGTTGAATAAACCCAACATAGATCTGAAAAAAAAAATTCAGAGCATATACATATTTGCTTTTTGGATTCGATCCATGACACCCAGGTCTAGGTTTTAAAACTTAGATTTTATTAAAAAAAATTCAAATCATTATGCTATACTTTCGGTCTAATGCCACTTTGGTCCTCGAATTTTAAAATGCGACAACTTAATATTCAAACTTTTAAAACCTATCAATCTAGTATCTGCCATTAAGTGCTATTTGAAAAGACACAAATACCCTTCAAGTGTCATCAAGTTCTCTTTATCAACTATTCAAACATTGACAAAAAATGAACAGTCCAAAATCCTTACCTCTTCTATTCAAGAAAGTTGAGGTTACGTTTCAATGGGCATTTGGGACTGTTCATTTTTTGTCAACGTTTGGATGGTTGATAAAGAGAATTAGATGACACTTGAACGGTATTTGTGTCTTTTCAAATGGCACTTAACGGTTGGCTAATGGACTGATTAATGACTGATACTAGATTAACACGTTTTGAAATTTTGGGTACTAAATTATTACGTTTTAAAGTTTGGAAATTAAAGTGACACTAGACCTAAAGTACAGGGTACCAGACTTGTTCATGGGCCAGGCTGGGTCGGGCTCGAGCCAGGCTTTCACTCTGTATTAACAGATTTTTCTAAGGCTCGAGCCTGAGTCTGGCCCGACCATCGGGCCTACAACTTGGGCCCGAGCCC
>NW_010729171.1:1678091-1741572 GCF_000365185.1 Nelumbo nucifera
ATTATATTATTTATATATTTTATATAATATATAAAATACATATTATGTATTTTATAAAATATATAATGCTGAGTCGGACCAGATTGGGCTTTTTTGACAAATCCCGAGCCCAGCCCATAACACAGTCGGGCTTACTGTGTTAGGCCTGAGGTCAGGCCCGCGGGCCTAATTACATGACCAAGCCCGACCAGGGTGCGGGCCGGGCCGGGCCAGGCCATCGGGCTACCCGGCCTATGAATACTACAGGATACTAATTTGGAATTTTCCCTTTTAACTTAATTGTATAAACCCATGCTGGGCCAATCATGGCAAAGCGGATGACCAGAACCCAAAATAACTTGTGTTGGAGCTAAAGGTTAGGCCCACTTTTTGCTGGTGACCTGCACTGTAGCGGGCTGTGCCACTCCAGCATGTGGATCTAGGCGGGCCGTGCCTGCTGGAAATCCTAAAGAGGGAAGCCTGACACAGCCTACAGCACGGCCCAGTTGCTACAGTAACTGGGTCATTCCTTACACGGCCCATATGTGCTGGGCCCGGTGGGCTCAGTAAACTGGACTCCAAACTCCCACTACTGGGTAAGCAGGTCCGGTCGGTGCACTCATGAGACAATACGACATCAGTCAGTGCTGATGAGGAATTCCTGTTTGGGAGGGCTTAACCGAAGATTCAGCGAAATTGATTCATTTGCTTTGGAGCAGATAAGCTATTCAGAGAGGCTGAAGTAAACAGCCTTTCAAATGACGGACTGACAATCGTTTTAGGCTCCCCCTATTTTTTTATGGGCTATGCATTCGGGGCCCACCTTGGAAAGCGATAAGTTGTTGCACTTCATCCCTCCCAAAACCAGGGCTTCTACATGTACGTTGAGCTGCAACAGAGAAACTGCTAATTTGAGCATCTGTGTTCTACTACTCTTCTGGATATAGGGTGTCAATTGAATTAGATTTGATCTAATCCGATCTGGCCCAATATTTGTCCATTATAGATGGATTAAATCCAATTCAATCCAATGAATACTTTATATCATTTTAGACCAGTCTAATTCAATATCTGGACCATTCGGATTGGTTCTAATTCAAACTTGGTTTATTGACACCTATATTCTTATATTCTATCAATAGACTAGATGTTGTTTTAATCTTATCCAATCCAATGTAAATCTGTTATAGATGGACCAGGTCCGATTCAATCCAATAATATTTTGGATCATAAAATCTAAACTGGTCTAACTCAATTCTTATCGATCGGTCCAATCCCTTGAAATTGATTTTGATTTGAATAGGATCCAACTCAAAACCAATCCATTGACACCCCTATATAAACTATTCAGACAGTAACTTCATGTTTTAGGTGATATTTGATAAATCTGAAGTCTTAACATATGAAAAATAAAATTCAAAAAGGCTCTAAAAGCATACCGTGAAAAATATATTTTCGGTTTTGCAAATATATGAATATAATAGAATTATTTGGTAATTTGAATGTTGTGACATATGATAAAATTGTACTCTACAAATTTATCCCTCAAGTTATTATATAAATAAAAGTAAAAAAATGATTAAAATAAAATGATATTATAAAAATATTAAAAAAGAACAAAAAGAAAAAAAWTTTTAAACTATCTTTATARTTTAACTAATTGACTAACTCTACCTATCTTTATAATTTAACTAATTAACTAACTTTACCCTCACTTAGAGTACTAAGAAACAAATTTTGGACAATTGACTAAGAAAAAGCTGACAATTGGCATCGCCTTCTTAGCAGAAGAAATGAAATATCAAATTTACCCTATAGAAAAATTTAGAATAGAAAGCAGATCGCTGCTCGTCTCCTTCTCTATCTCCGTCTCCGTTTTCGTCTGTGTCTGTGTGGCTCCTCCTTTGTGTTTGTGGCTCCTCCTCTATTACTCAATCAACYCCTCTTGATGTAACGCGATCTAGTTGCACCCAGCTGGAGGTGATTTGGCTTCCAGACAGACGGCGGGCTGAACCTGCAAGGATATCAGAGATCCCGCGGATGCTAATCCAGCGAGGTCGCTCCGATGCTTAAGTCAGAAGGCCAATAGCGAGGTAAAATTGCTTTGAAAGTAGAGAGCTTGAGAGCAGAAAAATCACGCATACCTTGCACCCCCGGGGGGTGAAGCTTTTATATAATGGAGTCCTCGCGGGTTTCGCGGAGCGGTTCCGAGATCCTTGTCATGATGAGATCCGTTTCCGCGTAAGTTGGGAGATAGTGTTGCCAACTGATAGGGTTTATCGAGTCCGCCCGAATCAGTCGGGGGAGACAACGTTGGCTGTTATGCGGCGTGATCCCGTAAAGTCCGGGAACTGTCGGAAGGATTTTTGGGATCCTCAGTGGCACRTCGGTATCCCCGAGCTGATGCCTTCAAGTCCTGAACTGGACTGAGTATCGAAGTGCCTTGGCATCGAGGTGTTCTTGCTGCGATCTGGTACCGAGGCGATCTCATTTTGAGGTGACCTTGTCGCGAGGTCATTTTAGCCCGGGGTAAATGGGTACCCGAGATCGTTCTGCTGCGGGCTGGTCATGCTGAGCTGTCATCTATTAGTCAGGTCGCATCCATGTGTCCCCCTGTTATGAGGTCGGGCCAAATCACCCTTCATCAATTGCCCCCCACTCCTCGAGCTAGGGGTCCAGACCTGGTGCAGGGAGTTCATGATGTGAAAAGTGGATTTGGCTCGAGGTCCAGGGTGCTTTGTCAAATGAATCGTTGGTCGAACCAGTTCGGCTACTCGACTCAACCAAGGATAACCCGGGTCACATCTAGTTTATGCGCGGACGTCACACAATCTACAAACTCCGCAGACATCAAGAAACGTGCTAAACCGATTTCAACCTTGGGGGTTGCGTAGCCRATTTTCTTAGGAGCTGTCGGATCACTTTGATCTCCGGTACAGTGGCTATAAATAAGGGGACCCGAGACTCATTTTCTTCACCATAAGTTCGTTAGCCTTCAGTCTGAGTTCGCGTTCAAACTCCTTAGCTCGGGTCTTCCTGTTCGGTGTTTCTTTCCAGTTCGGTCTTTCTCCTTGGTGAGTCTTCCCTAGCTCTCCTCTTCGATTCAGTTTGTCTTTTTCATGTCTAGTTTCAGCTTTGATAGTCTTTTAGATGAGGCCGAGGTACCCCCAGATCGATAGTCATACCGAAGTTACTTCGGGTCTGGAAATGGTCTGTTTCCATCCTGAGGCGCAGCCACTTCGGGAGGCACGAGAGGCCTCTGGTAACCTGGCATCCACCTCACACCGAGGCGGGTGCCAGACAACTTTGGCCCATCGATAATGACAGCGGACAGGCTCCAGGCCTTGATAGCTCGATACAACCTCCCGAACGACCTCATTTATAGTCTTCCGCTAGGCAACTTCCCTTGGGAGCATGATCACAATGAGATCATGATCTTCGAGGAGCAGCTCGCAGTTGGTCTTCGTCTTCCGTTGCACCCCTTGATTGTAGAAATCTTGAAACTTTTCAACATTACCATAGACCAATTGCACCCGAACTCAATTCGCAATGTAGTAGGGACCATTTCGCTTTTTCATGACTATAACCTGCCTCTCGACCTCGATATCTTCTCTTCAATCCTGTCCATCAAGAAGAACACCTCCAGTGTCCTTCTCGAGCATAGGTGGACCTATTACCTATCTCCTCGTCCGGGCTACAAGCTTTTGCACAAGCTCCCAAATAGGGTCCCGGCCTGGAAGAGGGGTTACTTCGTGGTCCGAAACACTGAGGGATGGCCCTTCCCAACCCATTGGAGGGCGGCCATTCAGGATCCTGGTGTCAGACTGGACCTGAAAACAAGGGAAGTGCTCAAATCTTGGGCGAAGCTCGACCTCAACTTCGTGGACTACATGGCTGAAGACAAGCTTGTGCAGGCTGGCCTGAGTCCTGGTAGGTCGTCTCTATTTGTGTTTTTACTTTATTTCTGATAATGTTGTTGGCGTTCTGCTTTCGTTGCAGCTCCCATGAAGCTCGTTGCAGATCAACTCCTTGGCCGGATGAAGGGGAAGAAAAAGTGAGCTACCAAAAGAGCTCGCGTCGAGTCACCGCAGGCTACCGTGCCAATGTCCGAACAGCCCCCTAATGTGCAACCTCCGGTAATCGATCTGATCGAGGAGGAACCGTGGAAGGCCTCCCTGCCTCGTGCGCTTGAGGAGGCATCTTCGGAGCGCGCCCCTGCAACCGCCGCGTCTTCAAGCAGTGAAGAAGCAGTTCAGAGCATCTTGACTCCAAAATATAGCCTTCTCAAGAGCAAAAGCGCGATGTATGCCGAAGAGGTCGCTAGCTGGGCCGAGTTGTTGGTTGCTCCGCTCAGAGCTCGAGCGGCTACTCACTGCATGGTGGTAAGTTCTGTCTTGACTTCTTCAATTTCACGCTTAAGATTTTTCTGGTACTAACTACGGTTCTCTTGGCAGGTGAACTCCGCCGTGCACGCTCTGTCGTACCAGTCCGAGCTACATTTGAAGTTGGCTCTTGCAGATGAGTCCTYGTCTCGCAAAGCTCATGCCGAGTTGAATCTGGTTCGTAACGAGATCAACCAGCTGAAGAACGATGCCCGGGCTTAGAAGGATCTTATCTCAATATTAATGTCCGAGAAGGCAGCGCTGAAGCGGGAGGTGGAGAACCTCGAGGCCCACGTCAAGAACGAATCGAGGTACTTCTTCAGGCAATGGAAGAATCCAAAGCCAAGGCCGTCGAAGAGTATAAGAGCTCGGAGGAGTTCCAAGGGCAGCTATTCAAAGTCGGGATGGAAGGCTACCGCAAGGRCTTCAAGCTCAACAGGTGGCTGACCAAGCGCGAGTTCCCGCAGCTCGATCTGAGCGCTATCACCACCTCGAGGGTTACAAGTGAAATGGCCATCGAGGCCGTCGAAGACCCGGACTATGAGGCAGAGACTAACGGCAAACTGCTTGACATCGGAGAGGCTAGTGCTGACGAGAGGGTTGATCCTCCTGCTGAGGCCTCGAGCGAGGACAAAGAGCACTAAGTCTTCCTTGTATATCCCGGGCCTGCGAGCTCGGGTTATAGAGAATTTTCTCTCTCCTTTTTTTTTGTAACGAGCTTCTCATATTAATGAAATACACTTTTTTGCCCAAATGTTCTAAGTGCAAATAATTCTCTAACTGGCGAACTAACCAAATAGGTATAGGTTACCCTGAACTGTCGAGCTACCGAGCTGGACTGCCAGTAGGGGTAACTTCGCACGATGTACCCAAGGTGCGTGGAAATTGTAGGGTATCTACCCGACCTGTCTGTGCACGGGCTACGGTGATGTTAGTTGTCCCTTTGCTAGGGTTCAACTTTTTTGTTGTATGCCGAGGTGGGTTAGACATCGTAGGGTTTATACCTGAGCTGTCTATACCTTAGGCATGAAATGAGTTGCCAATGCCGAAGAGGCGGTTAGGTCGTGTCTGCCCATGCCGAGGAGGCGACTGGGACTTGTATGCCCATGCCGAGGAGGCGACTGTGACTTATGAGGTGCCAAGGTCTTTTGTCAGCTCGGCACCTTAACCCTTAGGCTTTGGTAGCAACTTACAGTTCGCTCCCCTTACCCTTGGTTTTGCCCATGCCGAAGAGGCGACTGGGTCTTGTATGCCCATGCCGAGGAGGCGGCTGGGTCTTGTATGCCCATGCCGAGGAGGCAACTGGGACTTATCATGGCACTGAGGTCTTTTGTCAGCTCGGCACTTTAGTCCTTAGACTTCTAGGAGTGACTCATAGTCCTCTCTCCAGTTCGACAATCACAGGTAGTATTGCCTCAAGTTGCTGATGTTCCATGCTCGAGATACCTGTTTTCCTTTTAGGGTTTCGAGCCCATACGTACCTTCCCCGAGTACCCGCCTTACTCGATACGGACCTTCCCATTTCGGTCCGAGCTTACCAACACCGGGCTCAGGTACCATGACTTTTCTGAGAACCAGGTCGCCGACATGGAAGTGTCGTTTCTTGACCCAGGCATTATAGTACCGAGCTACCCTTTGTTGTTAGGCTGTAGTCCGAATGTACGCTAGGTCCCGTACTTCTTCCACCAGGTCGAGGTTGGTACAGAGCTCATCGTCGTTTACTTCTTCATTGTAATTCTCCAAGCATAATGTAGGCACCTCGATCTTGGCTGGGATTATCGCTTCCGTGCCATAGGTGAGGTTGAAGGGGGTTTCACCCGTGGCGGTCTTAACGGTGGTCTGGTAAGCTCATAATACATTGGGCAGCTCGTCTACCCATAGTCCCTTAGCTCGGGCTAAGCAGGCCTTTAGTCCACGAAGTATAGCTCTGTTCGTGACTTCCGCTTGCCCGTTTGCCTGAGGATGTGCCACCGAAGTGAAGTTCTGTTGTATCCCCATCTCGGCGCACCAACTCTGGAACTTGATATCTTCAAACTGCTTACCGTTGTCAGAGATAAGCACCGAGGTAGCCCGAAGCAGCATACTGTATTCCTCCAAAAGAAATTTTGTATGTTGTGGGTTGTGATTATTGCTAGGGGTTCTGCCTCCACCCACTTCATGAAGTAATCCACTGCTACTACCAGGAATCTCCTCTGTCCTGGCGCTGGCGGGAATGAGCCAAGAATGTCAATTCCCCACTGTGCGAAGAATCACGGGCTGGTGAGATACTTCAGGTCGGCAGCAAGTCGGTGGTGGATGTTGGCGTGCCTTTGACATTTATCGCACTTCTTAACAAGCTCGAGTGTGTTTCCCTTCAGTGTGGGCCAGTAGTACCCCTGCCGCCGCGCTTTCTGGGTGAGAGCCCTGCCCCCCAAGTGTCCGCCACACAGGCCTTCATGAGTGTCGCTAAGAACGAGATCGGCCTCTAAGGGTCACAAGCAGCGCAAGTAGGAGAGCGTGAAGGATCTCCGGTACAACCGTCCGTCTATCATGACGTGCTTGGCTACTTGGCGCTCTACCCTTTTAGCCGCATTGCGATCTGCAGGGAGGGTCCCGTGAAGTAGGTAGCTCACGAGTGGGTTAATCTAGCTCAGCTATGCTTGTGCAACAAGAGCGACCTCTTCTGCCCCCCCCCCCCGAGAATGCTGGGCCGAGGCAGATTCTCTATATACACAGTCCTCATGGTATTGCTGCTTGTGTTGGCTAACCGGGACAAGGCATCGGCCTCAGCGTTCTCGGACCTTGGAATCTGCATGATGAAATAGGACTGGAAGCTGCGTAGAACTTCCCTGACCTTGGATAGATAAGCAGCCATGGTGGGGTCGCGAGCTTCATAATCGTCGGTGACCTAGTTGACCACGAGCTGGAAATCACTGCAGATGACGGTGTGTTTAGCTTGCACTTCGTTCGCTAGAGTGAGCCCGGCGATCACCGCTTCGTACTCTGCTTCATTGTTAGATGCTACAAACTTGAACCGAAGTGCGTACTCCAGCTTCACCCCGCTTGGACCGTACAGAATAATGCCTGCCCCGCTTCCTTGTTGATTAGATGAGTCGTCTACATGGAGGATCCAGGGATCCTCGTCCCAGGTCGGCCTTGCTCTAACCAGGATTGGTGTCGCGCTAGTTGAAGCTTCCTCTCTATACTCGAGCTCGATCAATCCAGGGATTACGACGCTGAAGGTATATTCTGCAACGAAATCGGCCAAGGCTTGGGCCTTAATTGTGTCCGAGGTTCATACCGGATGTCGTATTCGCTGAGTTCGATGGCCCACTTCGTCAGTCTGCCAGATACCTTGGGCTTGAGTAGGATTTGCCTCAGAGGTTTGTTGGTGAGGACAACGACGGTGTGGGCTTGGAAGTACGGACGAAGCTTCCGAGCAGCTATAACCAGCGCGTACACCAGTTTCTCAATCTCTGAGAATGCCGATCTGACTTGTTTCCTCCCCTGGTTGGGGACTTGCTTTTTCTCCATTTGCTGCCACTATTTCTCGGGTTGTCATCTTCTCATTTTCGCTTCTCTGCTAGGGCTTCATTCTTCTGGTTCATCTCCTCTTCGGTCTCGATGAACTGATCGGCGAGCTTAAGGAATTCGGTGACGTCTTTGGGCTTGTTTGCCACTACGTGCCATTTGAATTCCCTGTGGGTAATACCCTTCTTTGCTGYCGTGAGTCTTACAGCGGGATCTCGGTCAAGGATCTGTAAACAGGTGTCGTTGAAGCGTTTGATATAGCTTYGGATTGACTCCCCTTCTCTCGGGACTATGCTGAGGAGGCTTTCTTGTGACCTCGGACACTTCTTGCTGGTGATGATGTGCGAGGTGAACATCTGCACAAACTGTGCCCAACTCTTGATCGTCCCTGGCGCAAGGTTCCTGTACCATGTGCGAGCTACTCCTTTGAAGGTCGTAGAGAAGGCAACGCACATGCAGGATTCGTCAACCCCAGCTAGATGCATCTGGGACTGGAACGAATCTACATGATCATTTGGGTCGAACGACCCATCATACTTATCCAGCGGAGGCACTTTGAAGTCCTTCAGCATTGGGGTCACCAGGAGCTCGGAGGACAAAGGAGACGACCCGGAGAGGAGGGGAGCGGTCTTTGTGGCTTCCGAGCTCGCCTCTTTACCTTTAGGCTGCTCAGGCTAACTAGGTCCAGCGAGCTAGCTTGGAACTACAATTCGACGTGGCACCAAATGGCGTTTAAATGTCAATAAGCAAGTTCATTATTGTTTTTATCAATTTTACAAATAAATCAATTATAAAACGTTTAATAATGTTCTTGGTTCCAAATATATAGATCTTCTTTATATCATAAATTCATAATGTGTGCAAATACTCCTTGACTGTGCGGCTAAAAGTAGTGACAAGTAGACTTGTTCATGGATCGGGTAGCCCGACGGGCCGGCCCAGCCTGGCCCCCGAACGGGTTTGAACATACATTTTAGCCCGTGGGCTTGACCTCGGGCCTAAAAACCCGATCTCGACTATTTTACGGGTTGGGTTCGAGATTTGTCAAAAAAGCCTGGCCGAACCCAGGTGCACCATTTTCACTCTACGAACTCAGGAACCGGCGGCCAACACCATCAAAACTAGGTCTCTCTCTCTCTCTCTCTCTCTCTCTCTCTCTCTCTCTCTCTCTCCAACCAGCACCGTTTTCATCTTCTATCTTCTCAATTCTCACTTTTCTTCTCATTTTCAGTTTCTCACTCTCAAACTCTCAAAACCGACAAACCCAAATGCACCGTTTTCACTCTGCAAACTCAAGCACCGACGGCTAGCGCCACCAAAACTATGTCGTCTCTCTCTCCGGCGATGACCTCTCTCTGGCCAACACTGTTTTCACCTTCTATCTTCTCACTTTCTTAGTTTCCATTTTCACTCTCAGACTCCCAGGAATCAATGAACTCAGCTCAGGCACCAATACCATTCTCTCAACCTCAGAGGTGAACTCAGACACCAGCGCTCAGACTCCAAGGAAAGGGCTTCAGGCACCAATAAACATAATAGTAAAAAGTATCATAAATATTATCATAGTAAAAATAATATAAAACAAATAAAGTATACAACAAGGTTCAAAGTAGGGCATATCGGCCTGTAGCAGTACTTTTTTTAAGTTTTGTTTATTTTTTTTTTCAAAACCAATTCAGAAGGATCGGTTTAAAACCCAGCTACCCTCTGAACCATGGCATCATCTGATACAACCCCTAGAAGGACGTATCGGAAAGCCATCGGCACAATATATATCCATACTTTGAACCTTGGTATACATTCAGCTAATCGCTTGGAAAATAACTGTGGAGACACGGCTGCGGGTTGCCCAGCATCTTTAAGAAATAATATATACATTCAACTAATTGGAACTGTTTGACATGTATTATATATTCCCCAATTTTCTTTTCTTTCCTAAATACTAAGACCTTTTCATCTTGAAACAAAATCTCACTTGGAAAAAATAAACCCCCCCCCAAAAAAAAATGGTCCTCCAATCACCTCATTCCCCAGTAACATGCTCCTTCTTAACCCATTCTTTTATCTGTTTTTTCGGATTCCGAGCTCTTGATTTCTTTCTCATGGCAAAGTTTTTGTGCTCGCTGGTGCTTGGCTTGTTCGAGCTATCACTGGAAATTGTTTCAGGTTTAGATGTGCAAGTTGGATCTGTAGGCTGTGGATCAACCGCAGCTTCAGTGGATGTGGTGGGTGGTCTAACAGATTCCGGAAGAAACATTCCAGGCAACAGCACTTCATTTCTTTTGGGTTCAATTAGACCACTATTCTCTTGTTGTAACTTTAGGATAGCCTCAAATTTCTGCCTTCTGATATTCTCTGCATCAGATTTGAGAAGCTCGTCATCATTAGCTTCACTCTCCTCGAAAACCTGGAATAAAAATAGGAATGTAATTGTTAAAACAAATAGCAAAAACATAAACCGACTCCATGAAATGGGTACCATGGAATGCAATAGACAAAATTGTGAACTCGGGGGCATTAAGCATAATTTTTTTTCCTTTTTTGATCAGTGAATATTGAGCATGATCTAAAAAAAGAAACATCAAAAAGCTTCCCTTCTATGGATATCTGGTATTAACTTCAACAGTAACAACCACTTCACAATCTAGATCCTATGTTAAAGATTTTTCTATAAATCCTGGATGTGCGTGGTCCAGTCACCACAATCTGAAGTATAGATGGACCTTAAAATTTATAAGCTTGCGCCCATTAATACGGTTATCCATCATAAAAATGCAGGTTGCTTTATTTCATGCGAACCTAATATATATGTGATGCACATTCGCCCATTCAGCAACCCATTCAAAGGCCCCATGGAGCTTGTAGTGTTAAAGATGATTTGAACTTTAAACTTTCTTCAATAAATTCAATCTGGACTTGATGTATATTCACCAAATGCTACCAATATCATATTCAATTGCATTCCCTGACTTTTAGATGGCCTCTAAAACCAGTGGATCAAAATAAATAAACAATTAGAAATAATTCGTGATTATTTTGGTGCAAAAGTATGCTTCTGTTCACAATAAAAATACTGTTGGCTTTTTTCGATAAGTAAAATACTGTTGGCATTCGCATATAGGAATCTCAAAAAAATTATGAAATGTTTACCTGGATTTATAAGTTGATCATGCTTCAAGTTCTACAGTTATATTCTTCATTGAAAAGGAAGGAGGTGGAATCCAAGGCAAAATTTCATGATTCATAGGATTATTAAGTGAAACAAAATGGTGATTCTTTTTGTTACCAGTAATAAGATCAAGAGCTTTTATTATTGGTAAAATAAATAAAAAAGAAAAGAGAAGAAAAAAGGTCCAAGAGAAATACAATAAGATTAGAAGGAAACACAAAACTCAGAAGCTGTCGTACCAAAACCAAAATGTGATTTACCACATTGACATCTCAGCCAGCATAGTTTCATAAATTACCTTCTTTTATCTTTTAAAGTGGTTTTGCTTTTTCTGAGGAAATTTTTAATCTACAGTCTACAATGAGATATAATATGAAATCATGATTTTAAAATAATAGTTCTCAACATAATGATAGTCTACCTCTTAATAAGACATGCTTAGTTTATGCAACTCCTTGCTTTTTGTATCTCTTATCTAAAATAATGTTTTGACATCTGCTGAACCATTCACAGATATCACATGGTACAGGACCCTGTGCATGACAAATTTAGACAAGTAGCTAATTTACGTACTAAAATTGCCATCATTTAATGGATAAAATAATTAAATAATAAAATATTCGTGAAATATATATATATATATATTCACGAATCTTCTCAAAAACTTATATGCAATGAGTCTTTCAGTTCAGCCACTTCATCTTTTTTTACGAGTATAGAGTGCCACTTCATCTGTTATCAGAACAGCCCCTTACACTTCCCGCAAAGAGATTAATAAAGTTCCAATGCAAAGCAGAAGATTATAACTGCATAGAAACATACCAACTGAGATGAATGAGTTCCAACCAAGTTGAGCACATGTTCAATATCCTTGGCATGAAAAACCTTGCGGCAGACAGGACAGTTTCCCAGATTCTCCTTCATTACTTGCACATCTAAACCATATATCAACTATGCCTTGGTGAGAAACATGTTGAAATTGGATGTGATAAAATTACAGTAAACCCATTATTCATCTTTAAATGTCAGAAGTACAATTGAACAAGTTTTTAAGGATCTAACTTTAGAGGTTTGTCTACCTTGACAATCATATTGACAGATATAGTCATCATGCAGGTTCTACTTTTTAAATCAGATACAACATTGCTTTTGTAAGAAATCAGACAAGGACAAATTATTAACGACAGAGAAAACAGGGAATAAAAACCAGATTGGATCCAAGGGAACTACCTGACACACAAAAAATAAAATATTGAAGATAATGACAAAAAAGGCAAGCAGAATATATATATAAGAAAATTTTATTAAGAAAGACGGAACACAAAAGAGGTGAATACCAACCCAAAACCAAAGAACCCAACAATAACAGCCATCAACAAACATCAACGCTGAAACAAAACCAAAACAAAAAGATTGAACTCCAACTGAACCACCCAAAACAACCCTTGAGGCTTGATTATTCTACACCACCGCCAATGTGAGAGTGCTCTCCTTTTCTTCTCTTGTTTGTCCAATTTGAAGAATCTCAACTACATTGAACTCATGTTGGGGTTTGGGCCCATTTAAGTTTTAACAAATCCCCAACCCAAGCCAACCCAAATTGCACCTCTGTAAGCTAGACCTCTCCCTTGTTATTTTACACTTCTCCAATTCTTAATTTAATTTAGTTCAAGGTTTAAAAAGAAGGAAAAATAGAAGAATCAGAATGAGACATGGTATTCACCACAAGCACAAGCAAGAAAGAAAAAAGAAAAACAAATAGCTGCAGACAGCCCCCATTTCCATCAAAACAACCCCAAGCAAAATAAAAAATGACAAACCAAACTTCCTCCAAAGACCATGGAGACTATTGGGGCTAGTCCTAGATTCCCATAATTATGCTCATTACCTTTTTGTCTTCTTTTGGGTATTCATTACCTCTGTCTTACTTAATCTAATTAAAATAGCCCTCCTATAAAGTATATTTACCTTGTTGTCTCCTTAAATCTCTGGAAGGGAGAACAGATGCATCAGACGAATTACCAGCATTGGTTTCATTTTGCCCTTCAAGCCATTTCCACCACCTAATAATGCATTCACTGGAAATGGGCAAACAGAATATCTGAACTCCTGATTTACCAACACTAAAAAGTGGATCAAGATAAATAAAGAACAAAAGTTTACCTGTGGAAACAGTGAAAACAAGACATTAACTTCATAAATGGCAAAAAATCATCATAACTATCATCTGGAACCAAGGGATACAGACATAATGGGCAATCTCCATCAGGGTGGTTCATGTTAGAGAGTGTCTCCACTGCTTCCTATTCAAATTCCAATCAATCAATATATTGCACAAGTACTGAAAGCTATTTCTAGTATATGATTAAGATAAGCAAATAAAAGTTCAAATATTTCAATGTCAATGGCATATCCATCTGGGTATTGCTTCAATCTTATACTCAGATAATGAGTACCTAACTTACAAATTTTCATGGTACATGTGTTACACATAACTGCTATTTCAGCAGAAGCAAATTAACACTGCAATAGAGCATATGTATGTGACCAGTAACAACATATGCCACACACAACTCCAGAGACAGAAAAATAAAACAAGGTCATTGATATCATTTAGTAGTTACCATGGCCTATTTTCTTTCATGACACTGGTGCTTTCTTTCACATACTTTTTCATATATATATATATATATAGGTGAATTGAGTTCAACCTTGGCATGTTCATCTCAAGATACAAAATAATAATAATAATAATAATAATAATAATAATAATAACAATAATAATAATAATAAYGATGATGATGATGATAACCTTTATCTTTATCTGCTTATAAGGCACAGATATAATTCCTTCTTATCCTTTGTAACAAAAACTTTTTGAATGCAAAATAATTATCAAATTACTCATGTTATAACCATAACAGTGTTTTAAAAGCGAAAGGCACAAGGCGCAAGGCAAGGCACGCACCTTTTTGAGGCAAGGCGCACAATTAAAAAAAATCTAAAAAAAATTCAAAAAAAAAATCAAAAAGTTATAAAACATAATATTAATAAAAATATAAACTTAAATTTTAAAATAAATGTTTTAAAAAACCTATTATCTAAAATTAAAATACATAAACAGAATATGTAAAGTATATTCAAATGAGAATTTAAAAATGAAATCAAACATATAAAACATTTTCAAGCATATAAAACCCACAATCTCTTTTTTCTCAATTAAATCAAGTAGCTAATGTGGCATTACATTCCTAATTCTACGAGCCGCCTTTGTGCCACGCACCTCGAGGCAAGCCCAAACAAGTCCATGTTAGGGTCTTAAATTCTGAGTTTTCACACAAAAAATAATGATTTTATAGTTTTAATTGCTTTTAAGAAGACTGGCCCAGCCGCTAGACTCAAAAAAAGGAAAAAGGTGTGCGCCTTTTGAATGGGCTGCGCCTAGGACCTGGGCGAGGCACCTACCCTAAAATGCGCCTCGCCTGTGCGCCTAGGCACGCCTGAGGGAGAATCAGGGAATCCTTAATCTGACACATGGTACTATCTGATGCAAAACAGATTGTGTTGGAGATTCTGCAGTCACCCTCTTGGGACACCAATAACAGATTGTGTTGGAGAATCAGGGAATCCTTAATCTGACACATTGTACCATCTGATGCAAAACATCTATGCAGCTTGAACATTGATATGCATCACGAGGAAGTAATGAAGATCACATATAGATAGTTGAAACAAGAAGCGGGTAACCATAGTTATCAAGGCTTCACCTAAAGTTATTAATGATATAAATATAGAGATAAAGCATCAAATAGAAGTCATAAAGACCACAAAATGATAGTTGAAACAGGAAGCAGTTAAACATGGTTATCAAGACATTGTCCAGAGCCTGAATGCCATTACTGAAAGGTATCGTGACTGCCTAGGAGGTAAAAATTACAAAGTGAATGCCTTGTTGTCATATCATTACTATGGGTGCATCTTATTAAAATGTGTTTGATAAAGGGCCATTACCTATGTTGGTCCTATCTATCCAGATTCTTTGGAGGGGTGGACTGGATATATACCTAATTTTGGCTCTTTTCCACAAAGTGGCCTTTGTCATACTCATGCTTGTTAACCCAAGATTTACCATTTCACCAAGCAATGGCCCCTAAAAGATTCAAGGTTTTCAGAAGAGGGAAAGAGAAAAACAAGGTTAGGATAAAAGAGAGCAAGGCCACTTTTTCTCCTTTTTTATCGATTTTTCTCTTTTTTCAATTACCCCTCTCTATTAAAAAGAATAGGGGCTCAACCTTTCTTTTTGTTATTATCTCTGTCTTACATCTTCGTTAGTATAAAAATATAGCCTTCTTTAGTTGCTAATAGTTTTATGACATGACATTGCTTATTATATTATAACATTGTGTTCAGAAAATTGAAATCAATAACTAAAATGTTACTGTCTTTTAGGTATAATGATTTGCCATGTTTTGATATGAAACTCATTGTTACTTAGTAAAGAAAATTGTTATTTTTCAATTTATATGCAAGATCATTGGTATGTAAAACACTAAAACTAGGGAATCAACCTAGAATTTAAATTCTCTTTGTCAAATTATGTCACTTAGGATAGGAATGTTCCACTTTTACCTAGAATCGCATATATGCCTTGACAACTATGCAGTTGAGATTTAAGATTCATCTCATTAAGAGTGTTTGCATGTTTCTATCTAACCTACAATGGCACCAAAGAACCAAACAGCAATTAACATGGCCATTATCAAATTTTGGTCCCAGCCATGTAGGGCTTTGGGAAGGGTAGGCTAAATAGAGATCTAACGTCCAACACTTTTTGCCACAAAAGGTCTGCTCTCAGATTCAAAGTGGCATTCTCATGCTTGTCATCACGAGATTTTACCATTGCACCAAGCAATGGCACCTAACATAAATTACTTAAAGTAAAAATCACCTCCATGAATGGAAAGTTTTCTTTTCAACCATAAATTTCAAGTTTTGCTACATTCTTAAAATATTTATAGAAGAAAGATCAAAATATAATAAAGGATTCAATCAAATAATTTCTAACTTTTCCTTTTGCTAAGATGAAGCTAATAGAAGATATTTCTGATTGTATGCTATCAAAAGAAATTAAACAAATTAAAAGCACAATAATACTTTATAATTTGCAAATATATTGGAAATATAGCATGGTCATGTAAATAATTGCAAAGGTGAGAGGAAATCTTTGATTAGCATGCAAACACTTCAAGGGTAGGCACGAAAAGTGTTTCATGATTCTAAGTACATTGGAAACATAGTCTGACAAATGCAAGCTAGTAAATGCTACAAATCAAATACAAAGCAACAAATAACATAGCATGAACCATTCTTAAGAGAATCGTCCAGGATATAACAAGGAAAGTTGTGAGTTAGACAAAACAAGCAATACAACTATATACAATAACAGGATATATCATATGACCAAAGTGTCTAATATCTTCCACAGAATACTCTCTCATGAGATGCCTTTCCGAATGGAAAGGGCATCTTCAGGAAACATGTTTTCCTAAGGGAAAATGTTGTTACATAAGGTAACTTTCCTACCAAGTATGCAAGCTACAAAGTAACTTTCCTTTAAGTCTTTCTCATCTTTAGTTGAACAATAACATCCATGTACCTTCCAAAATCCAAAATCAATCAGATATTCAGATTTGCTAGATCTAAATTGAATCAACAGTTACCTCACAAAGTGCTACGAGCATTGGACAGGAGGAGAGTGCATGGGCTTTTTCTTGTATCCTAGTTAGTAAATGTGCTTGTCGCTTCCCATCAAGACCTTTGGATTCTATGATATCAATATAAGGCAGTTCCTTGGGATACTGCTACAGAAAATAAAGTAAATTAGCACATGTTGAGTTACTTACACATATGCTTCTTTTTTTTGTAATTATAAATCTGCATATTACAGAAAGCAAACGAAAGCTTATATCGACTTCGCCAACATCCCTTCTTCTTTGGATATGGCATCTATAAAACATCCTAAAAGAACATGGTGCATTTTCATAAACAATAGTAGAAAAGCTACCACATTAAATATCTTTATAGTGATAGTCAAACAGCATAGTATYAAAAAACCAGTCAATGAGCATGGGGGAAGTTCAGAGCAAAACATTACAGTTTCCTTTATAAATATTGTTTTCCCTTGAGGGTGCTTGCTTAAAGGAAACAAGAAATAAATAAATCCATTTCATTTCAATGGCTTATTGCATCCACTGGAGGCTCAAGTAATCTATTTCATTTGGGTATAGCAAATATATTAAATCTGATAGCTTTAAATAGAATGGGGCGAAACAGGATTCATGTAGCTGACCCCATATAGTTGGGATAAGGCATGGTGATTATTATTATTATKATGATGATGATGATGATGACGATGATGAAATATATTAAAGCTGATAGCATAAATGTTCCAATAATTATATGTTAACGTGCACCTGGGGACCAGCTCGTATTCCAAGAATAGCTTCCACAAACTGCAACAAAAAAAAAGTCAATTGTTAAAAATACTTAGGCATACTTTGCTGTTGCCGTACAAAAGATAAAAGTCGAGACAATATAATGTACCATTTCAATGAGACTCCATTTGGTTCCTTGTTGCGCGTTAGCGCAACGGCTTGAGTGCTAGCGCTCAATCCATTGCTTGTTGCCTGAGAGCAAGCTAAGGCTGCAAGTTCAGGCACCCGCTAGGACGCCGCAACGCGCTTTGCCGTTGCAGCAAGATTCAAAACGGATTGAGCACTAGCGTGCTGCCGTTGCGCTGGCTGCGCGTTAGCGCAACGGCTTGAGCGCTAGAGCTCAATCCGTTGCTTGTTGCTAGCGCGCTCACGTTTTTCATCATGCTTCGTGCGCTAGCGCGCACTGTAGTTTTCTCGCTTGTTTGTTGGTTAGGGCGCTGGGTTGATCCGCCAATCCATGTGTTTGGTCCAGTTGCTTGGACGACAATCTCAGCCAAGTCATTAATAGGGAGGGGCGARCGAGCGAAGCCTTCCATGTTGGAGAATGCAAGAATGGTCAAGTTTTGGGGAAATCCAATAAGTTTCTATCTTCTTTATTCTTAGACTTATAAATAAAAATTTAAACAGAAAAGAAAAGGAAATTAGAAAAAAATAGGGTGTATACACGAGATTATAATCAAGAGCTTTGCAGAAACTCTGCTAGGTACTTCCAGCAAACTATATCATGTCAAAGAAGAAGTTAAAGTAAAACAACATTACCTGGGCATTATACAGTTTACTAGATTTCTCCAATCTTTAATGGTTATGGATTTTCTCCAAAGTGGTTTATTAGTCACAAGTTAGTCTATATAACCATGACACTCAGKATACCAGTACAAGGGTACCGTATCATGTACAATACTTCATTTCTTAGTCTAAATTCCTTATCCAACACCCTGTTTATGTAACATACTAACATCAAACGTTCTTTCAAATAATGCTTAAGAGAATTGTAAGAAGGATAAATTGTGCTTCAGCTTCATCTTCATGTATAATCAATGAAGTTGTTACACGACCAAAAAATATCAACTTAAAGTTGCAAATCTTATATGAAGGTCAATCAATCAAAAGTCATACCCTTTGTAACGTAAGCATGCGTATATGGATGTGTAAGCATATAAAATTAATTTAAGTAGTAAGCAACTAAATACACAGATACTTGGGTTTGACACCGTTCACTGTAGATGACAAAATTTAATATACCCAAGTATGCTATATCTAAAACTGAAAGATTCAACATCAAACCCAAAATTGTATCCAGGTTGAAACCAAAATCGACTATCTTGATTTTATAAATGCCTGCCGGAATCGCAGAAAAATCACAAGCAAGTGGTCGAAGAGAATGAATAGGTTAACGATATGTAAATCACCTGTTGAGATGAATCGTCGGCCGTTCGAGGTCTAGTATGGATATGGAGATGGGGCGGGAGGTTCTGTATCACCAGACAATCGTCATCGTAAACGGCTCGAACAGCTTCGACTTCGAAGAGTACCTCTTCTTCCGCCATCGATCGTCTGAACGAGCAAAGCTCGACCAGAGACGTCTGGCTTTCTGCCTTTCTGGAAGAAAGACACGGAGAAGGATTGTTAGATGTAAACCACCGGACATAACATACAACCACTTTTTTTTTCGGTTCTTATGAATTATGATAAACAAGCCGGGTCCCGTAAAGTAGAAATACGTAAAAAGTATACAATTTTTTTATATTTTCAATTTTTAAATATTTAATAATTATTTATATTTAGGATTCAATTAAAACATGGATGGATTTTGATTGGTCAAAACTCTTTGATACCATCTCTTTTCCACTTCATAGATTTTCCCTTATATTTTATATACTACTTTTAATAATACTTTACAATACAAAAACAACAATAACTAATTTAGCTAAGTTTTTCATCAAAATTATGAAATGACTAACCCAACCAACTCGTATTTTCAGTCAACTTTGGCTCAACAACTTCCCAACCCGACCAAGCTGGATTAGTTTTGCTTTGGCCATTTGTAATTTGACCAAAATCGAACCACCCAACCATAGATGTATATTAATATTTTATATTCTTAATATAAAAAATTAGGGAATTCCCATATTTATCAGTCTATAATATTTTATATCATAAATTTATTTTTTTAATAATGCCATTATATTTTTTTTTAATTTAAATTTAATTTTTTAAGATATGAATTATTTAAATATTCTAACAAAATTATATAGTAACTTTAAAATGTTTATTAAAAATAAAAAAAAAATAATTTTAAATTTATACAAAATATATCACGAAATTATGTACTAACAATTTAAATTCTATTTTTCCGGATTATCAATTTAAATGTTATTCAAATAATAAATATTTAACATTAAAAAATAAAATCTTACTTAAATATTTCAATAAACGAATATCTTAAATAACAAAATATTAGAAATATATAAATAATTACATAACAAAATATTTAGTATTATGTAATACATTTAAATAAATAAAATTAAAATAACAAAAAATTTTAAATATTTTACATCTTACTTAAATATTTAACATAATAAGATTTTAAATAGTTAAAATAAAGAAAATATGTAATAAATTTAAAAAAAAAATCTAAAAAGTAGAAAAACAATTATAAGATTATATAGAAATTAATAATAATTTAATGTCTTAAAAAATCAAAACGAAATTATGTCTTAATAGTATAAATTATAACTTTATCGATTATTAAATTCAGTAAATAACAAAAATTCTTAAATATTTTAATTATTATTTAAATATTTAACATAACAAGATTTTAAATAGTTGAAATAAATAAATTATTTAAAAAGTTTCTTAAAAGTAGAAAAATAATTATAACATAATATTAAAATTAGTAATAATTTAATATCTTACAAAATTAATATTGAAATTATGAAATAATAGTATAAATTATAATTTTATGGATTATTAAATTTCATAAATAATTTTTATTTTTAAATATTTTATATATTATTAAGTATTTAAATAACTAAATATTTTAAATAGCAAAATATTTATCATAACTAAATTTTAAATTAGTTAAAATAAAGAATTTATGTAATAAATTTAAAACAAAATCTAAAAAGTAGAAAAATAATTATAACATAATAATGAAATTAATAATAATTTAATATTTTACAAAATTAATAATGAAATAAATTTAATAATAACTTAATATTTTTACATAATATTGTAATCTCACTTATATCAATTAATAATTCAAGAAAATAACTTTCATAAAAACTAGTATTTATTGATAATAATTTTAAACTCTTAATATATATTTATTATATAATTATATACACTAATATTAATATTTATTGTATTTTAATAATTATTTTTTTGTGATAAATGTATTTTCAATAATTATGTATAAACTTATTTTTGTTTTGTTATTTAACAGCAAACTTTCAATAATTATTGGAGATTAAACTACTATTATTAAAATAAATAAATTTTATTTATTGTACTTATTGTATTTATTGTATTTTTTTATAGCTTATTGATTAATATTTATTAGAGATTAAACTATTATTTGAGATTATACTATTTATTGACAAATTTAATATATTTTTAGTACTTATTGTATTTTTTTAATTATTCTATTTTTTCATTATCAATAAATTTTCAATAATTTGTATTTTCGCTATAAATTTTCAATAATTATTGGAGATTAAACTATTATTATTTATCAGATATGAGACTATTAATTTAGCTGAAATTATAAGTGTTCATGAGTTGGTTCGATTCAGTTGTAGGCTGTTTGGCCAACCAAATTGGCCTGGTCAGGTTGGAGTTGGTCAACTGAAACTGACTAACCATTTGTGAAAATTGATCCACTCAAGTTGTATCGATATGGGTCGACTTTTTTATTTGGTCATTCGATTTAAAAAATTTTAACTTAAAAATTAAACCGGAATACTTGCATGGGGATTATCGGATGAGAGGTTACAACCAGATTAACGAGAGGGAAATTATCGGATGAGAGATTACAAGATGATATCTGATAACCGGATTACTTGCATGGGGAGCTTACCTGAAGAAGAAGAGAAAAGATGACAGAGCTATTACATACTCTAGGTTGATTCAGGGTCGTCTAAAAAAGGAATAACGGTTGAACCATGGGATTGAGAGTTGATGCAAAAGAAGTTTGGCCTGCCTCTATTTTGACGTCAAGTTTTATCCATGATCAAGACCTCTATGCTTTCACGTTAAACTCAAAAGATGAAGCTCTCGAACTTTGGATCTCTAAATGTTGAGGATGGGGACAGGAACATGGATAGGGATTTTCACGAGGTCGGGGATGGGGAGAGGCTCCTTGTCCCCGCCCCATCCCGTTGCCATTCTGAATCAAACTAATGAAATTAACCAACTCGGTTTCTAATCTTTCCAATTGGCTTTGGTTCAAAAATTTCCCAACCTGACTAGGTTGGATCAGTTTCCCTTTGGCCATTTGTAAACTGAATAAAATTGAACGACCCGACCATAGATATATTCTTTTTTATATTTTAAATATATTTTTTTAATATGTGAAAGTGGGAAAAGTCCAATATTTCTTAGGCTAAAATAGTTTATATCATAAATTTATTTTTTAAAATTTATTTGTTTAATAATGTGATTGTATTTTTTAATTTAAACTTAATTTTTAAATTTATTTTTTTACGTTTAAATCTTTTGAACCAACTGCCAAACCGAAAATTGACCCAAACCGATATAACTTGAGTGACCAACCCCCCAAACTGACCAGGTAGATTTGGTTAGCCAAACAACCTACAACTGAACCGAACAAACCTATGAACAATAATTTAATCTCCAATAACTATTAAAAAATTATAGCAAAAATACACAACAAATTAAATTTACAAAGCTAATTAATAGTAATTTAAACTCCAATAATTATTGAAAACTTTCTACTAAATAACAAAACAAAAATAAATTTATACATAATTATTGAAAATATATTTATCACAAAAAACAATAAATAAATACTGAAATATAATAAATATTAATTTTAGTATTGATAAATATATAAGAAATAAAGATTAAGTTTTTTAAATTATGATTAATAAACAATAATTTCTTGAAAGTTATGTTCTAGAATTATTAATTGGTATAAATGGAATTAGTTATTTATTGAAATAATATCATTATTTAAATTTTAAAATATTAATTATTTGTTGAATTTAATAATCCATAAATTTATAGTATCATTAATACATAATTTTATTATTTTAACTATTTAAAATCTATTTATGGTAAATATTCGGTTATTTAAAATATTTAGTTATCTAACTAAATATTTAAAATATTAATATATTTATTATAATTAAAAGTTATTCAGTAACTATTTAAAATATATTACTAATTTATTTAAAATATTAATTTTAATGTTTTGTTATTGAAGATATTTAGTTATTACAATATTTAAATAATATTTCATTCTAATGTTAGTTTTTTTATTATTTGAATAACATTTAGATTGAATAATCTAAAAAATCATAATTTATATTGTTTGTACATAATTTCTTGATGAATTTTGTAAAAAATATATAATTATTAATAATATGAATATTATTAAATCGATTATAATTATTTTGTCTTTTTGATAAATATTTTAAAGTTMTTATATAATTTTGTTAGAATATTTAAATATTTTTTTTTTAATTCAAACTTTCTTTAGATAGATGTAGATAAAAATTAGGGGAGAAGATAAATAATAACTATAGATCATTTAGGAGAAAGCTCTCTACTGAATTATCGGTAACTTAGGAGAAAGTTGGGGAGGTTATTTAGGATAAATTTTAGGATATTAGATTATTTAGGTTATTGGAACCTGGGATATATATATATATATAGAGAGAGAGAGAGAGAGAGAGATTTTAGGATGATTTTTTTGGGAAAGTAGAGTTTCTAATTGGTAGTTTTGAAAATGACATGGATTAAAAAATTCAGAAAAAGGAGAAAGACTTCATTGTTTTAATATATATTAGCGGGACCCGTGTGATGCACAAGATTTATTAAGCAAAAGTTAAATAATAGAAAGGGTCATTTACTAAAATACCCCTTATAATTTTATGAATTTACTAAAATCTACCCTATAGTTTCAATTTTACTAAAACACCACTTATAATTTGCAATGAATTTAATCAATCTTCCATTAGATGACAGTGGAAAATGATAGTGTTGACGCTAATGTTCATTTAAATAAATTGAATCAAAAGAAAATAAAAATAAGAATATCATTTTTGCCCTTTATAAGGCACGGRCAACCATTCTATTGGCTATATTTGGTTAATTTTGTTTTTTTTTGTACAAAAAAAAGTGTTAAGGGTATTTTTGGAATAAAAATCATGGGCCTAATGAAAAAATAAACACTCCTTAATGAAAGGTTGATTAAGTAAATAAGTTGTAAAATATATGAGATGTTTTAATAAAATGAAATTATAAGGTGATTTAAGTAAATATGTAAAACTATAAGATGTGTTCTAGTAAATGACCCTAATAGAATCACACAAGAGAGTATACAATTGTTTTATATTTTCAACTTTTTAAATAATTAATAATCATTCATATTTTATATACTATTTTTAATAATTTTTTTATAATACAAAAATAACAATAGTTAACTTCAGTTAGGTTTATTCATCAAACTGATGAAACCAACCAACCCGATCAACTCAACCCAAGTTGGTCAGTTTTCTAGTATTTTAGGCCGGCTTTGGTTAAAAAATTTCCCAATTCGACCAAGTTGGATCAATTTCACATTGGCCATTTATAAACCAACCAAAATCGAACGACTTAACCATGGATATATATTAATATTTTATATTTTAAATATAATTTTAATATGGAAAAGTGAGAAATTTTCCATATTTCTTAGTCTAAAATGTTTTAGATCATAAATCTAACTTTTAAATTTATTTTTCAATAATTGTACTATAATTTTTAAAATTAAATTTAACTTCTAAGTTTAAATCTTTTGAACCAACTGACCAAACCAAAAAATCGGCCCAAACTGATGCAACTTGAATGAGTCGATTTTTACAAAAGGTCAGTCAGTTTCAGACTTTCAGCTAACTAACTCCCCAACCTGAGCACGTCAATTTGGTTGGCCAAATAGCCTACGGCCGAACCGAACCAACTCATGAACCCTCATAATTTCATCTAAATTAATAGTATCGTCTCTGATAAATAACAATAGTTTAATCTCTAATAATTATTGAAAATTTATAGCGAAAATACAAAATTATTGAAAAAATATTGATAATGAAAAAAAATACAATAAGTACTAAAAATATATTAACTTAGTCAATAAATAGTATAACCTCAAATAATAGTTTAATCTCTAATAAATATTAATCAAAAATTTATAACAAAAATACAATAAGTACAATAAATTAAATTTAAACATTTCACTAATAATAGTTTAATCTCAAATAATTATTGAAACTTTTCTGTTAAATAAAAAATAAATAAATTTATACATAATCATTAAAAATACATTTATCACAAAAAAATAAATAATTATTGAAATACAATAAATATTAATTTTAGTATATATAATTATATAATAAATACGCATTAAAAGTTTAAAATTATTATTAATAAAGGTTATTTTTTTAGATTAGTTATTTACAATATTATGTAAAGATATTAAATTATTATTAATTTGAATATTATGTAATAATTATTTTTTTGCTTTAAATAATTGTTTTTAATTTATTACCTAATTTCGTTATTTTAACTATTTTAAATCTAGTTATTTAAATATTTAAATAATCTATAAAATATTTAAATTTTTTTGTTATTTGAATTTTATTTATTTAAAGCTATTACATATTATTAAATGTTTGAAAAACATTTAAATTGATGGTCCGAAAAACATAATTGTTAGTACATAATTTTGTGATATATTTTGTAAAAATATAAAATTCTTTATTAGATAATTTTGTTATTTTAACTATTTAAAATATAGTTATGATAAATATTTAGTTTTTTTAATATTTAAATAATCTATAAAATATTTAAAATTTGTTGTTATTTGAATTTTATTTATTTAAAACTATTACATATTATTAAATATTTGAAAAGCATTTAAATTGATAATCTAGAAAAAAAACATAATTTAAATTGTTAGTACATTGTGAAAATATAAAATTGTTAGTACATAATTTCATCATATTCCTTGTCCTTGACCCTGATTCTGAAATTAACCCCATCCCCGATCCCCAATAAGGATGGGTTCCCATGGGGACCCGAATCCCCAAAATGTTTTTAGATAATAATATTTTTTTAAATAAATAAAATTTTTAATTATAAATAATGTTTTAAATATGTCTTGATATATATATATATATATGTATATATAATATAAATATTATAATAGTATATTTAAAATAAATAACATTTAATATATATATACATATATCATCGGGGTCAGGGCGGGGCGGGGACCTCAATTCCCATTCCAGTCCCTGCCCCCACCCCGCCAAAACAATCCCCATCCCTAGCCCCATTGGGTCGGGGAAGTCAGGTCCCCATTAGGGATGAGAAAAATTGCCATCCTTAAAAGTGTGTTCTAATAAATGACCCTAACAAAAACACACAGGAGTATACAATTGTTTTATATTTTCAACTTTTAAATAATTAATAATTATTCATATTTTATATACTACTTTTAATAATTYTTTTATAATACAAAAATAACAATAATTGATTTTAGTTAGGTTTATTTATCAAACTGATGAAACTGGCCAACCCGATTAACTTGACCCGAGTTAGTCGGTTTTCTAGTATTTTAGGTTGGTTTTGGTTCATAAATTTCCCAATTTGACCAAATTGGATCAGTTTCACTTTGGCCATTTGTAAACTGACCAAAATCAAACAACCTAACCATTGATGTATATTAATATTTTATATTTTAAATATAATTTTTAACATGGAAAAGTGAGAATTTTCCCATATTTCTTAGTTWAAAATGTTTTATATCATAAATCCAATATTTAAATTTATTTTTTAATAATTGCACTATAACTTTTAAAATTAAAATAAATTTTTAAGTTTTAATCTTTTGAACAAACTAACCAAACCAAAAAATCGACCCAAACCGATACAAATTGAGTGGTTCGGTTTTCACAAAAGGTTAGTTGGTTTTAGCTGACCAACTCCCTAACCTGACAAAGTCAATTTGGCTGGCCAAATAGCCGACTAAACCAAACCAACTCATGAACACTCATAATTTCAGCTAAATTAATAGTCTTATCTTTGATAAATAACAATAGTTTAATCTCCAATAATTATTAAAATTTTATAGCAAAAATACACAATTATTGAAAATATATTGATAATAAAAAATATAATAATTACRAAAATTGCAAAAATACAATAAGTACTAAAATATATTAACTTAGTCAATAAATAGTATAATCTCAAATAATAGTTTAATCTCTAATAAATATTAATCAATAAATTATAACAAAAATACAATAAGTACAACGACTTAAATTTAAAATTTTCAATAATAGTAATTTAATCTTCAATAAATTATTGAAAGTTTCTGTTAAATAATAAAATAGAATAAATTTATATATAATAATTGAAAATGCATATGTCACAAATGACAATACATATTGATTTTAATATATATATTATATAATAAATACAGATTAAGTGTTTAAAACTATTATTAATAGATATTAACTTTTTTGAAAGTTATTTTCTCAAATTATTACTTGATATAAGTGAAATTAATTATTTACAATATTATGTAAAAATATTAAATTATTATTAATTTCAATATTATGTTATAATTATTTTTCTACTTTTTATATATATTTTTTTAATTTATTACATAATTTCTTTATTTTGAATATTTAAAATCTATTTATGTTAAATCTTTAGTTATTTAAATGCTTAAATAATATGTGAAATATTTAAATTTTAAAATATTAATTATTTATTTAATTTAATTATCCATAAAATCATAATTTATACTACTATTACCTAATTTCATTATTAATTTTGTAATATATTAAATTATTATTAATTTCAATATTATGTTATAATTATTTTTCTACGTTGAAGACATTTTTAAAATTTATTACATAATTTCATTATTTAACTATTTAAAATCTAGTTATGATAAATAATTATTTATTTAAATTGGTGATCCATAAAACATTTAAATTATTTAAATTGATAATCAGAAAAAAATATAATTTAAATTGTTAGTACATAATTTCATGATATATTTTGGAAAAATATAAAATTATGTTTTATGTTTTTAATAAACATTTTAAATTTATTATATAATTTTGTTAGAATATTTAAATACATTTTTTAATCCAAACTTTCTTTATATGGATAAAATGTAGGGGAGAGGATAAATAGGAATTAGAGATAATTTAGAAGATAAATAGGAATTAGAGATAATTTTGGAGAAAGTGGGGGATAGTAGGGGAGGTAGTTTAGGAGAAATTTTATGAGAAGAGATTATTTAGGTTATTGGGAAAATGCATCTCATTGGTTGTTTCAAAAATGACATGGAATAAAAAAAAATCAAAAAAAGGAGAAAATTTCTTGACCACTATATATATATATATATAGAGAGAGAGAGAGAGAGAGAGAGATAATAGTAGGTCCACTCAACTAACCAAAACAATGGAGTCGAGCTAAATCGGATTGAGCTAGCCGGTTCAACCAAATAATAGTGGCTTAGCTTATAGGTCTTTAGGGTCCGTTTGGTTCACAGTTGGAATTGGAACCAAAATCTATTGGAATTAGAATTGAAATGGTCTATTCCCATAGTCTGTTTGATTCATACAGGAATGAGAATAGGAATTGGAATCAGTTGGAATGGGATTTTATTTCTAAGGAAGGGGGAGGGAATGGTCATTCCATTAAATGGGAGAATGCCATTCCACCAGAAATGGAGATGGGATTCCAATTGTGTCCACCCAAATAGTTGAAACCGGATTAGTTGCTTTCAATTCTAGACTCCTATTCCCACAAACTAAACGGGCCCTTCACTCTATGGCAATTTGTAACAAAGACATGGGATCAAATTCTTTGCCACTGGCTTGGGGGTTATGGGTTAAAAAAATGGCTTCAAATGGAGATCAAATCACCACTTAACAAAAGGGATATCCTGTTCACGTAATGGCATTTTTTGTAGATAGAACAACAAATACAATGAAATATGTAATTTTTTTTAAGTTATTAGTAGTGTTTTCTATATGTCGTTGACCTGGACGGTCAAGCCATTC
Organism: Nelumbo nucifera; assembly: GCF_000365185.1. The sequence goes on from NW_010729171.1 coordinate 1,706,932, forward strand.
AGCCTAGGAATCATCCAGGAAACCGACTCCATTTTACCCTAAACCTGGTCCTTGGCCCAAAACCGTTGATTTGGTCAGGGATCCATTGACCTAGGTGGTCGAATCGTCAACCCATTTAACGGTTTTTGGTCATTTTTATTTTAATTATTTTTTATTTGTTTAAATTAGAAAAAAAGGCTGATTGTTTGAATCAAACAGTCGAACTATCAACCCAAAAACTAGTAGCCAAAACAGCTCTGGTTCCATGTTGGTTTTTAAAACCTTGGTTATTAATAACTGTGTAAGGGGTTCCAATTGTGCTTGGGGTTGGGCATGGTGTTTTTTAAGACAATCCAAAACAACCCATTCAATTATTGATTCATCAAATGAATAACATCAAGGGGGAAATGTGGTTCATGTGGTGTGGTGTGCAATTCATGGAATTATCATTTCATCGTTTGGACCTATGTAATTTGTAGACTTCAAAATTAATGGACTTTCACACACACATACTAGTATGTATACCGTGTATGTGTTGTGCATGTTACAACTTTTGTGATGATGATAGTATATAATATGCTTTCAAAATCTATAATCTTTTATATTTCCGTGTCTATAAAAACTATTATTATTTGTTACACTTATTATGGTTCATTAATATAGAGATATGCTCAAYTTTTTGTTACATAATTTATATATTTTTTGTATATTTTTGTGTTTCTATCTTTTCTAAAATTCATTATTTAATTATAACTTCATGAGTTGACACATTTGACCTAAAATATTGAATTAATCTACCATCTATTAACAATAAAGCAATTTCACTTTTAGGTTAGTTTTGAATTTTGTATTTCAGTTATATTATCAATAAAAAGTTAAAAACAATTATTATTTACCATGTCTAATTTTTAATATGATTAATATAACACATTAGAGATGTGTCCAAATGTCTTATATAGAGTTTTTTATATTTTTTCGTATGTTTTGCATTTTTATATTTTCTTTTAATTGTTATTGTTTAATTATGAAATCAATGGTGCATATGACCCAAAAGGTTAAACTATTGACCAGCCACTAGGAAAACAAATTCATTTTTGGGTTTGTTTTAAATTTTATATTTTATATCCAACATCAATAAATTAATTATTATTTATCACACTCAATTTTCCTTTCATATGATATATAAAGTTTGATTTGTGTCTATTTATCAAATAAGCAATACTAAATGAAAATGTAAAATAACAAATTTCCCTTTATTTGTTTTCCAAATCAAACTTTAGATAGGGTCATTCAAGGGTGTCAATGGACTAGTTTTAGACTGGACCCCATCCAATCCGGTTCAAAATTAATTTGGATAGATTGGATGGACCAGCAAGACATATTGAATTGGACCGATCCAATACAAAATATTTATTAGATTGGATTGGACATGATCCACCCGTAATAAACTTATATTGGATTGGGTTGGATTAAGCCAATATCTATCCATTGATATAAGATAAGAATATAGGCGTCAATGGGCCTGTTTGGGTTGAAACCAATCTAAATGAAAACAAATTTTAACATATTGGACTGGTCCAAAATGGTTCAAAATATTCATTGGATTGGATTGAACCTGGTCCATTTGTAATGGACTCACATTGGACTATATCAGATTGGTCTAAATCTATGACACTTATTCACACTTTCATAGATACACACACATACCATGCTACTTGTATCTTTACGTTCACATGTGTATTGCATGTTCCCTTATGATAGCCATCCATATCAAGGAGGAAACCTAATCAATAATTTATACCCTTTTCAATATTTAAAGTAATGAGGCTTTAGACATCAATGTTAAAAGTTATTCAGTGAGATAAGGTCGTCTGAACCTCTAAAGCCTTGTTTGTTTCCATGGAAGTTGGGGTGAGTAAGTTGGTGGGTCCCATGGAAAAGAAATAAAACTGCATTCACGTTTCGGTATTGGTCGGTCATGTGAAAAAATAATGGTGATCAAGCAATTCATTTACCTATGCAAGTAATACCATATCGAGACTTAGGTAAATTACTTACCCGTTAGTGATGAAGATTGCTAATACATGATGGAACAATATTGTCCCTTCAATAATGTCATTTTTTTTTCTGGATAAAGCAATAATTATACAACTTTACATGAGGAATAAAAGATTACTAGTAATTATTCAAGTACGTATTTCCCGTATTTCCCAGGGAACACTTGTTCAAATAAGTGCATTTACCGAAATATATGACTTACGGATATGCGAACGAGGCCTACAAGTGGTAGTTGAGATTTGGTCTTGAGGTATTAGTTTTGGTTATGTGAATGTTCAAGTGTTAGCAACCTTCCTCCTAGGTGGGAAAGTTATTTACCCACATAGGAGATGAGTATCGCTTATCTGGGTAAATTATTTACCCACCCAGTGATACCCAGTAAAATAAACTTTCCCTGGTCCTCACATTAATCTGAAAAATGAACATGAGATTCTTTCTCAAAATCTAAAAAAAGAACACCCCCTCAATGATGAGCTTTGGGTCACATTTGAGGACGATATGGGAGTCAGTACTTTTTTTTTCCTATTGGTAGACATATATATTAAGTCACTTTAGTGGGTTGAATTTATGTTTGGATACCAGAAAACTTATAACCAATCAATTGATTTGATAAATGTGATAACCAATCATGTGGCTATTTATCAATTTGATAGGGTCAGGGGGTTTTGATTGGTGAAAGGGTATCATGTAAAATGGAGACGGAGGTTCGTTAGTCCATCATCTTCATAAGCGGGGGGAGCATCGGCTTGTGTATAGGGACAAGTGTCTCTCTCTTAATGGGAGAACACTGGAAATTCAATACAAAATTAAACCAAAATTTGCATTTTATTCATTTGTATTACCATGAATTTGTAATAGTACAAATAAAATTATATTGAAACCAAACAGCGTCTCAGTTTAGAAGGAATACAAATACGTAGAACGCAAAACCTTGTATTTTGTTTGTTTTTAATATACATTAGTCGGAACCCGTACAATTCATATGATTTTTTAATCGAATTGCAAATGAGAATTAATGGGCTTTTAAAAGAGCCCTAGATACTTACAAACACCTTACCACAAAATTTCATCATAGATATTCCTTATTTAACGCTTTATCACACTAAAGATTTTAATTTAGACTATTTTATTGGCCAAATATTCATTTTTTAAATGCTCTTTATCATAGGATATGTTTGATTTGAAGGAAAGAGTAGGGAAAGGAAGGGAAATGCAGAAAAACCTATATAAGATTTGTAAAGGTTTTCCTTCCTTTCCTTTCTCAACCTTTTCCTTCAAATCAAACATAACCATACGGTTCATACCATAAAACCAAAACCTTTGGAAACCCCAATTGTACCGTCATATTTGTATCTGTACCCTTTCCAATTCCAAACAGAGCCTTATTAAGAACATTTGAATCGCGCTCCTTCGGAAGTTCGGATAGAACTGGCTAAGGTAGTAAGGTGGGCTTTGGGCCTTTATCATTCGTTACCGCCGTGCTCACCACTTTCCTTCCCCATCCCAGTCTTCTCACTCAGCCATGGTGTTGCTCGCATTCCCGTTAGTTCTTTCTGCTTTAAAGCCCCATGGAACGCATCTGGCGCTCTTCTACCCCGGGAGACGAAGCCCATTCCACTTCTGCGGGCCTCTCCGTCGCCATTCCTGTCTTCGGTTCAGTAAGACCACTGTTTCAGCTATTAGCACATCTGCAATATCCCAGCCTCCATCCAAAGATCCAAAGCCACATACCAGAACTTCTGTTCCGACATTTCAACAGGCGATTCAGCGCCTCCAGGTTAAAATCTACTCGTTTAATGTCAAATAAATGCCGGTGTTTCTGAGCTGAGCGTTGAACTTAATTCGGCTTCTCTTTTGATTAGATGTAGTATATGTGACGCTATGAAATCCTTGCTTATTAAATTTAAATAATTATTCTTGTTTATCGTCGAGACTAGTAAGGACTAAGGAGGAGTGTTTATTTTGTTTGGTGCCAACGTGGAAATATGAACATGTAGCTTTCAGAACTAGAACGGTTAAGCACTTGATAATATGCAATCTTTCATTTTTTATTTTTTGCGTGTTTAGGATGATTACTTAATCTTGTGATAAGACGTTGATGTACTTGTGGGAGTTTTTAGAATGAACAATTTATTATTATGGGCGCTTTAAATGAAGAACCATTACTTAATACATTGTAGCTCTAATTGGCAAGTAGTTGGTGTCGATGCCATTAATAATTCTAGTAGTTCTGCCTACTCAAACTTCTAATACGCTTTTTTTTTTTTTTGATGAATGAAGAAATTTATTAATTCAGAAAAAACACCACTGAAGAGGCACGAGCTGTTACCTCTTCAGAAAAGTATTACATCAAAATAAAACAGAATTAACCATAAATAAAATTACAATGCAGCCCAAAATAGCTGATCCCTTGTAGCCTCCTGCTTAGCTAACCCATCCGCTAAGGTGTTTGCTGATCTTCCCACCCATTGAGAGGTAACAGTCATATTTCTTGTAAGCCAGTTTACTCTCCTTAATAAATCTCTGTGTTGCCACCTCTTCTAATACCCTTTTTCCTCCCCTCCTCTCTTTATTTTCCCTTTAATTGTAAGGTCCATTGACTATTGGACAATTTTCTAATTGTCATGATTATAACAAAAAGTGAATATTCATATCCTATTTCTGGGCTTATTGTTATCACGAAACGGCTGTTGTTTAATGAAAGTGAACAGCTGAAAATACAAACCTGCATGATTCACTGCAAGAATATGAAGCTGAGCTTCCGTTGGCCCCAAGGTGGGTCTCCTATGAAAAATACATAAAATTAACCCTCCAACTGAAAATTGAGAAAAGCTTTGACTTTCTTGCTCACTCTCTTGTTGGATAATCGGCAGTCTATCTGTTCTGGGAGCCATAGGGAGGGGTTAAAGCTTGTAATTTCAGTCATCTTTAAATATATGTGATAACCAGTGGTCTGCACTGGTTGGTGTCCTTAACATTACAATAAGGTTATGGGTGCATTCTCTTTCACTAGTACTTATACATCTTAATAAGCTGTCCCTATTTGTTGCTGTTTGTGGATAACCCTCCAATTCTAAGTGGCATTGGACCATGGAACACCCATAAAATTAAGTTTGATGGGGTTCTTACTAGAGGAAACCATAACATGACCATCTTTTCATCATTGTCATTGTGAAAAGGTATGCAGCATTTATTTGCTCCCACATGGTAAAATGCTATTTGACCAAGCTTCTCGGTCAATAGCTTGGTTCTCTCTATATCTAGATTGGCTTAGTTTTTTCCCCTAAGAGGGTTAGGGCATTGTGAAAAAGACCTAATGGAAGTTTTTAAGGAATTTTATGAGAGGGATTATCAATAAGGAGGCTAATGCCACATTTGCAGCCTCAAAATTGAAAACTTTTAAAGCAAACCATCTTAAAGATTTTAAATCCATAACTTTGATGGACAACATGTCCCTAAGATTAAGAGATGTATTACCTTCAATAATTTCACCCACCYAAGGAGCTTTCATTCATGGGATATGAATCACCGATTAGATTTTAATTGCCAAAACAAGTGTGTTCAAGACTATCGGAGAATGGGTATGAAAGGTTGGATATGCAAATTGGACTTGGAGAAAGCTTATGGTTATGCAGATTGGTCCTTCTTGGATGAGGTTCTTAGAAATAGTGGTTTTGATGACAGATGGAGAAGATGGATCCAAGGATGTTTAAGATCTTGTCATTACTCAATTTTGGTTAATGGGGTGGTTAGAGACTTTTTTCTCCTAGCAAAATGGGTCTTGAGCAAAGGGATCCACTTTCCTATTTATCTTAGTGGTAGTTGTCTTGGGTAGAATGATCACTAGGTTAGGTAAATCTGGATCTTGTTTTTTCTTTTTTTTTTTGATAATTGAAAGATAATTTCATTAAACAAGAAGATAAGCTGTTACAAGCATCCCTTAGAGTGGTACGAGGTGCAGCCTCTCCAAGACATTACAGTGAGACAAGAAAAAGCATGAGAAAATTTACAAACTTTCCCAAAATAGCTCTTCCCTAGATACCCCTTGTTTGGCAAGAAAGTTAGCAAAAGCATTTGCTGATCTACCCACCCATTGGACTCTAATTGTCATGTGTCTTGTTAACCATTTAATATTTTTTCATAAGATCCCTATAGCTCCAAGCAGCTGAAGCAGGGTTCAGCAACTAACCCACAATCATCGTAGAGTCCCCTTCAATCAGTAATTTCTCTATCCCAAGTTGGTTGGAAATCTGAATTCCTTGTACAGCAGCCAACAACTCAACCCTCGTTGAATCACCTACTCCCACCGGGGCCTGAAAACAGTGATAAAATATTGCTTTCTTCAGTTTTCAAGATTCCTCCAATCCCTGACAATCCCGGATTGCCTTGGCTGCTCCCATAAAAAAATCAGTTTAATAAAACCTTCCAAAGGAGGTACCCAAACTGCTGCAGATTTGTTTTTCTTAGAGGACATGTTAGCTATTACAACCCAGCTTCTCCAAAAGTCAGCAAAGGAAAAGGAAATAAATGAGTCTAAGGTCCTCAGCCAGTGTATAGTTCTAGTTAAGATACACTCCTTCACAGCTGAAATGGTTCTCTCCTTGTCAAGAATGGTTCTAGAATTCCTTTCTTCCCAAATAGTCCACAACGTGGCTACTCTCAGGCATCTCCACATGCATTTCCCTTTTTTTGTTGGCCAAACAATGGTAGACGAGCTAAACAACAATTTTACTTCCAATGTCAGAATCCACCTGCAACCAAACAAATCAGAAATTCAATCCATAGAGCTGCAGCAAAGGGGCAAGAAATCAGTAAGTGGTAGCAGTCCTCACTATGGGCTTTGCATAAAATACACCAGTTTGGGGATATTCCAAAGTATTAATCTTACCATGATACACCTCCCAACAAAAGACAACTATTTTAGGGGGAATATGCTTGGTCCAAACTTCTTGCACAGTGAAAGACCCAGGCACATCACTAGAACACAGGGATTTGAAGAAAGAAGCACAAGTAATTGAACCCTAGGAAGTAGGGGCCCATACTCTTATCACAAGAAGAAGGGTCTAAACAAACATTGCCAAGAGAAGAGAGCAACTCAGTGATACAAGGAAGTTCAGCCTCATGCAAACATCTACAAAAATCAAATCCTAGTTCAAAGAAAGAGGAAGGACTGGAGGGGAGAGAAAAGAGGAAATGGCTCTTTTTTTATAGAGGGAAGGAGAATAAAGAGAGGGGAAAATGTCTTTGAGAGGCACATTTCCCACCCAGGTATCTTCCCAAAAAAGAACTAGATTACCCGCACAAGCATCATACCTTACATATTGGAGTAATTTGGGAAGAATGCCATGTATTGCCTTCCAAGGGGTTGATAGGGTAGCCTGACGGGATACTCCAGAATCTCCATGGTTCAAAGTATCGATACGATACGCCCGATACGGGGCGTACCGTATCGTATCTTTTGAAAAAGATACGGTCCAAAATGCCTGTTTCCAGGTGTTTCGGACCCCCAATTTTTTTAATAATAAAAAGCATGTTAAAATCTTCCCAAAAAACCAAAATGTGAAAAAAAACTAAAAAAAAATAAAGTTTTGGCCGTTTCTAAGTACCGATACGATACAACTGAAACTCGTATCGTATCGATACTTTGAACTTGAGAATCCCAACTTGAATCAGAACAACCATGAATGCTAACTACCACCCTTTGCCACAAACTCTCTCTCCATCGGCCATCTCCACAACCACTTTCCCAACAAAGCTTCATTTTTAAGAACCAAATTCCCTAAACCAAGCCTCCCTCCCTCTTTGCTACAACTAACTATCTCCCAACTAATTAAATGGTCCTTTTTTTCACGCCCTGGTTCCCACAAAAAAATCCCTCATCAACTTTTCCAATTTTCTAGCCTCCCTAGAGGGGATCCTAAAAATAGAAAGGAAGTACACTGGGAGATTGGTAAGCTTGTCCCTAATCAAAGTTACCCTTCCCCCCATGGAAATGTAATTCTTTTTTCCATGTTGCCAGTCTTCTTTCAAATTTCTCCACCACTGGATTCTAGAAACTACTTTCCTTGGGATTCCCACCCAATGGTAAGCCCAAATAAGTCAAGGGTCAAGAGGCAATAGAGCATCCCAAGCAAGCAACAATGGACTCAACCTCAGTATCATCCAAATTAACACCCACAACACAACTCTTTTCAAAGTTGACTTTGAGGTTGGAGACACTCTCAAAACCAATTATTAGATCCTTCAGGTTGCTTACTAACCTCAAATTGCTTCCCTCGCAAAATATGATAATATCATTTGCACATTGAAGGTGGATCACTAAAACACTATTTCTACCAATCTTTCAGCCACTTATTACCTCTTCCTATTTGCTTTGGAAATCCATCTACTAAACACATCCGACACCAAGGTAAAGGAAAGGGGAGAGTGGATCACCTTGTCTTAAACCCCTACAACCTAGAAAGAAGTCTCTTACTACTCCATTGACTAACACAGAATAATGAGCTGAAGAGAGACATCCAAAGATCTAATTACACCATCTTTCCCCGAAACCACATATCCTAAGTACCTCTAAGAGAAAGTTCCAATCCACCAAATCATATGCCTTCTCAAAGTCCAATTTACAAGCAAACCCTCGACTCCCAGATCTCCTCGTGTCCTCTACACACTCATTTGCTATTAATATTTGATCAGTAATTTGTCTGCCTTGTACAAAAGCTCCTTGAGCGTGGCTGATGAGAGAGGGTACGACCCTTTTGATCCTCAAAGACAAACCTTTGTTAGAATCTTGTAAATGCTAGTCACCAAACTAATGGGCCTATAGTTTTTAGGTTGCTTAGCTTCAACCTTTTCAGGAACAATGGCTAGGAAAGTGGCATTAACTCCAAGGTTGATTATATGTCTCTTTCAAACTCCTTGAGAATTGCTATCAAGTTCTCCTTAACTATTTCCCAACAATCTTGATAAAAGGCCATAGTGAAACCATATGGTTCTGGGGCTTTTGATCTATCCATGGAAAAGACCAGTTGTTTTATTTCCTCTTCTTCAAGATCTCTTTCCAGCCATCTCAAGTGATTCTCCCCCAAATCAGGCCAATYCAAATCCTCCAATCTCTCTTAGGATAAAAGAGGTCTTCTCAAAATTGACTTGAAGTGGTCCACAAAGATTCTTGCTATCTCTTCTTGGCAATGAATCACTTCTCCATCTATCTTTGATTTAGCCACAAAATTTTTCCTCCTTCACCCATTAGCTAAAGCATGAAAATATTTGGTGTTTCCAGCACCTTCCTTAATCCACTTATGCATAGACTTTTGCCTCTAGGAAATTTCCTCTCTAAAGAGGCCTTCTTCCAGGTTCCAGCTCCTTCTGCTTCTACCTCACCTCTCTCTCCTGCTCATTCATAGATCTTTGGGATTCCTTCTCATCTAATTACTCGATGCGGGAAAGCAAGGTAGATTTCTGCTCCTCAATTTTTATTATCAAATCTAAAAGGCCTTGGTCCACCACCTAAAAGTTCTTGACCTAGCATAATAGGACAATGATCTGAGGTAACTCTAGGTAGGGCTTTTGTCACTAGACCCCTTTACAGATTCTCCCATCCTTCATTTAAAAGAAACCTATCCAGTTTGGAGCAGGTTGGGGTTTCCTGGAAGTTAGACCATGTAAAAAAGGTTTGCAACAATGGAAATTCCTTTAATTGGCAACTATTGATAAAGTTATTGAACTTTTCTCATACTGGTGGTAATGGTCTGTCGAGGATTATTTGATTATCCTGTGAATCTATTTACATTAAAATCCCCACCCAGACACCATGGTCCCTCCCACAGTCCATGAATTGCATAAAGCTCATCCCATAACTCATTTCTTTCTCTGTAAATGTTTGGCCCATGTACATTGGTTAAAACCCACATTGCTCCATCATCCAAGTTCTTAAATTTCAGTGAAACTGAAAAGTTGCCTATCAATTCCTCCAATACTTCCACCACATCTTTCCATAAGGTTACTGTTCCCCTGGAAGCACCCCAAGAGGGATCTGAAATCCATCTCACACCTCTTGATTTCCACACACTTCTTGCCCATCTTTTGTCTAACTCTGGCAATTTAGTTTCCTACAACATCACAACACCAGGCTTTTCTCTTCTTCATAAATCTTTTATACTTCTTTTCCTAGCATTCCCAAGCCCCCTTACATTCCAGCTGATAACTTTCATTGTTTAAGTGATAAGAAAAAGCCCGCCCCAATCACTCCTCAACTCACTATTTAGGCACTTCTCTCCTCTCCCCTCTCCCACTGAATTCAATATCCCCTTCAATATTTGAAATTAACTTCTCCACTTCGGATCTTTTTGTTTTTTTTTTCTTTCACTTCCTCCCTTTCACTGTCTAGACAAAGCTTCAACCTTTGTTACTTTTTCACCCTTCTGCAACATACGAGAAAAATCACATTTCTCTGGAGTTGCATCTAGACAACACTCTTCCTTTTGCTTATATTTCTCTTAAGGTCTAACACTCTCTCCCCTTCTTCACTCCCAAGGTCTTCAACCCTCCTTTCCTCCTGGGATATCAGAGTACCTGTTTCAGGCAAAGAACCCAAATTAGTACCCGAAACTGAAAGGACTAATGCACCTGGGTCAGAAGGAAATACAGGGGAAGAGCCAAGGATAGGGGTCCCTGAGTTTGTAGATTGGATTATATCAGGTTTGACCATTAGTTTGTCAGACTTAACAGCAGAATCGACCTTTGAGGACTGTCCCCTTTCTGGAGTTTCAGTACATAATGGCGTAGATCTTGTTGGTGGATGGATTGTGGGGGAAGATAGCGTGAGGATATCATGCCTACAATTTGTTGATGACATTTTCATCTTCTACCATGAAAGAGTAGGAGTTAGAAATTTACATCTTTTGTTGGAATGTTTTGAAAGGATCTCAAATCTAAAGGTGGACATGAACAAAAATTTTATTGTGGGGATTAATTTTTAGGAGGGGCAAATAGGTAGATATGCAGCAATGCTTAGTTGTTCTGACTTCTGAGGTGGAATGACCAATTCAATACCTAGGATTTCCTCTTGGGGGCAACCCCAAGATGTCTAACTTTTGGAATCTGATCTTGGATGGGTTCTTTAAGAAGCTAGCATTGTGGAAGAAGAGATACATCTCACTAGGATGGATTCTTTAATTTCCCTATTTTCTACATGTTGGTTTTTAAGATACCTGTGTTTATAGAAAAGAGAATTGAAAAGATGATGAGGGGTTTCTTGCGGGAATGGAAGGAATAAAAAAAGACCACTCGATCAATTGGGTAATATTGTGCAGGAACAAGGAGGAGGGAGGGTTGGGATTGGGCAAAGTGTATTTGAGGAACCTCACACTCCTCAAAAATGTCTTTGGAGATTCCCTTTAAAAATTTCGTCTGTTCTACCTAAATTCCTCCAATCCATTCCATATGATGCTTGATTAGGAAATTGTGTAAGATTTTGAGAAGACATCTGGTGGGGTGATTGAGTTGTAAGGATAAATTCTATTCCCTCTATTCAGTTTCACAGAAGAAATAGCGCCCTACTTCTCATTACATCTCCTATTCCTCACAAGGTTTTAGTTGGGAGTTGGGACCTGGCTTTAAGAGAGAGTTGAGGGACCTTGCAGCTCATGATGCTGCCTCTCTAATTCAATTTTGGAAGGATTTCTTTCTTCACATCCACGGGAGGGACACAAGGGGTGTGGATTTTGAATTAAAAGGGATCTTTTCTTGTGCCTCTTTGATGCTCTCAGCATGATTCTGATAACCAGTTAGTATTCTCGKTCAAGTCTATTTGGAAAGGTCTTATTCCTGATTTCCCCCCAAAATTGGGGCTTTTGTTGGGAAGTATTCCACGATAAATCTAATAAATATGAGAATATCTAATGCAGAAGGTCTTATTGGCTTATCTCTTTGGGCTTGTTCGTTTCCTCTTAACTCTTATCTCTTAAGATGAATCTTTTAACTTTAAGAGAAAAATGGTTGTTCGTTTCTTCTTATCTCTCATCTCTTAAAGTGCAATCATACAACTTTTTGTTTTCCAATGATACCCCCAAAAAGACAAACAAAAACTCTCATATATGGAGTCAAAATGGATATTTAATAATTTTCAGAATTCAGAACAACATTCTCTGCATTCAGAGTTCAGAGGAAAGAAAAGTTCACTAATACCAATATACCTCTTAATGTAATTATTGCACTTTCAGATGTTAGACTTCAGAGCAAACGAACAAGCCCTTTATGTTTGTCTCTTTTGTAGGGCAAATGGTGAAAATACTTTTCTTCTAGTAATCTCCTATCAATGTGCTAACAGCATTTGGGAATTTTTTCCCTCCTTATTTGGTTGTTTTGGTTGAGAGAGAAAGGTGTTTTGGGTGTACAGGGCGCTAGGGTTTGTGGGAGGCTGAACAACCATTGTACTCCATTGTTTTGCTGTTATAGTGGATTTCGATTCTTGTACTCCATTGTACTCCATTGTCAAAATAAGTTTTTTTTTCTTTGTTTTTCGATTCTTGTTATCATTTTGACTACTAAAATTTCTGTTACAGCATGATTAGTTATTTAATGGTTTTTATTACTGCAGGAATATTGGGCTTCTGTTGGATGTGCTGTCATGCAATGTAGCAACACAGAGGTAGTAGTTTTGCTAAAACTCAGTTTGGGAAGAGTGCAAATTCAAATATGTAAAGTGCAAAACCTTATATACGATATTTCTAAACCTTGTATTTACACTGTACATATTTGTATTTGCACTCTTCCCAAACCAAGCCTAAGTTTACTTTTGCCTGATATAATCTTTTTTTTTTCCCTATAGAATATGTTGTATCTTAATGCTAAAATGGGGTATTATATTCCTTTATTAGTCCTTATCTCCAGTTTTTTGAGTGGTAACTAGCATTTCATTTTTCTGGGTCCAAAGGTCTGCAAATGTTTTGCTGATACATTGACCAAACAAAGGGTGAATAGGGACAGGTTCTTTTTGGTGCAATTTATAACTGTATTATGAGAAATATATGAATTAGGTGGTTGATTGCCTCCCCATATAGTTCGGATAAGGCATGGATGATGATGAGGTGGTTGATTGCTAGCCTATAATTGTGGATGCCTGGAATCTTGTACATGACTCATTTTTTTCATAATTTAATAAAGTTTTACCAATAAAAGAAGACTAACAATGTTTCATTAACTTAATAATTGTAAAAGATGTCTAGAAAAAAAGGATTAGAAAACCTCTCTTACAATAGTGATTATTTACCATGCCTTACAAAGGAAAAATAACGAAAATCTTAAAATTTTTGTGCTCATTAATCTTTCTCGGTTGAAAAGAAAAATCAAGAACCGGAAAGAAGTTTCTTTGTGGAGGTCACTAAATCTTATGTTTCATTTGCAAGCATGTACGTGCAGCAGGGATGTGTATGTGTTAGCATGGAAGGTGATGCTTTAGCTTCCTATGACGTGCCTGGATCTGATGTTTGCACCACTGTGTATCACTTGTTACATAACCAATCACAAGTGAACACGCTAGTGTTCCATATGATGGCATGTGGGCCGTGCCCCACGTGTGTGGAACACTGACCTGTTCACCTGTAATTTTGTTTTTTTTTTAAAGTTCACTTATGATTTTTTACGTAGCAAGTGATACACAACGGTGCAAGTAGCATATCCTGAGTGTCCAATGACATGCATGGTTTCTGCCTATGCCACACAGATGTAGACACACGTTTGCATGAAAACTTGACATATTTTAACTTGCTTTCTTTTATGTATTGCTTTTTTTGCTTGCTTGGAACCAATCTGCTATTTGCTTGTATCTTGTTGGGTATAGAGTGAAAAATATATAGAAGAATCATTTTATACTCTGTATAGATGAAATGAATTGGAGCATTTTGGAGTTCATATTTTTTAACTCACACATACAACTTTACTTCTTTTCCTTTGATTGTCATCTTTCTGGGTTCTGATAAAATGAGATTTTGACTTTATTAATCAGGTTGGAGCTGGGACTATGAATCCTTTGACATTCTTGAGGGTTCTTGGCCCTGAACCGTGGAATGTTGCGTAAGTGTTATTTTATTTCTTTTTTGTCGCAATAAATTGCGTGTAATGCCTTGGATTAAGTGAACTGGGATGTTGTATTCCTTACTTTCTTTTACTTCTAAAAGAAGGCCATTACCCAATGTTGGTTCCAGTTATCTAGGGTCTTGAGAGGGGTAGACTGGGTACAGTCCTAACCTTTGTTTTCACCAAATAATGACCCCTACTTTCTTTTACTTCTGTGCTCTTAAAAGTAAATATATCTTTTTTCTTTGGGTGGGTGGATGGGCATGGGTGTGTCCATGTGGGTGGCCGTGTGTGTGTGTGTGTGGTGGGAGTGGGTCAGTTTAACCTCTCTCCACCCTCTAATTAGGGACAGTTTCAACATAGAACACCTTGCCATGTTTGCAAAACAAGCTCACTTTTATATTTAAGTTTCATATTGAAAAATAAAAACTTTGAACAGATACCATTAGTTGCAAAAATCATCAATGCAAGAAGTATACCCAACCTTCCTTAATCTTACCTGTTTTGATGTGGGAAATGGTAACAAGGTTCAATTTTGGGAAGACCTATGGTTAGATAAAATCCCCCTCAAATTGCAGTTCCCTTTGCTTTAGCTCTCTCTAACTATAAACTTGAACCTATTTCAGAATTTGGGATGCCATTTCCTCTTGAGGGGCCTATGGGAGAATGAATGTGAATCTCTTGTGCAACCACTGGCCAAGTTGGAACCAGTCTTTTTAGATCAAAATGTGGAGGATACTAGAATATGGAGAATCTTTTTCAGTGGTCTTTTCACTTGTGCCTCTTTTTCAATAACCTTACTCTATCTAGTTCTTTGGGGGTGGACTTTCCGGTGAAAGAGATTTGGAGCAAGCCTAACCCACCTAAGGTTCAAGGGAAGTATTCCTTGGAAAGATAAATACCTATGACATGCTATAGAGAAGAAGACCCAGGAAATGACTTTCTCCTCATTTGTGCTTCTTATGCAAAGCTAGTGGTGAAACCATTCCCCATTTACTAATCTTCTGTCCTTTTGGGCATTGTGTTTGGGAGTACTTCTATTCTCTCTTTGGATGCAAGTGGGTTCCCCCTCAAAATGTGGTGAGTATCTTCTATCCAAGTATCTTGAGGCAAGAATAATGTGGCGTTGTGTACGGGCTGTTGGCATTTGGACTATTTGGAAAGAAAGAAATTCCAGATTATTCTCAGGGAAGGAGGGGAACAAGGAAACTATCCAGGAGGTGATTTGCTTCATGGTATTCCATTGGCTTAAAATTATGGATCTCTTCAACAATGTTTCATTAGATGATCTGTCAAGAAAGTGGAAAGAAATTGCTTTTTCAGCCCTGGTTCAGGAGGTATCAGTTCCAATTTGGTCCCCCCTCCAAGTGGATTTTACAAAATGAATTTTGATGGGAGTAGTATTGGCAATCCAGGGCCTTCGGGTATTGGGGGTGTTTTAAGGGATGAGAAAGGGAAAGTAATTGCCTTATTTTCAAGCCCAATTGAAGAGGGCGACTCTCTTAGAGCTGAGATTTTGGTGGCTTTAGAGTGTGTAGAGAGAGCCAAGGACTTAAATATAAGGAAGCTGATCATTGACTTAGATTCCACGCTGGTGGTAGAATGGCTGAAGGGAGATAAAAATGGTCTGTGGTTGTACAACAATGAGAAGAAAAAATTCAAGTGGTTGACAAAAGACATGGAAGTTAGGCCCCGTTAGTTTGCAGGTAAATATGCATAGGAGAGTTGGTGAATGGGTTACTTTTACCCATTGACCAACTTTTTCATGTTCTTTTCGCATTAAGCAGTGGGCCCCACAGTAAAGTTACCCTTACTTTCATAGGTAAAACTTACCCATYTCCTAAGTGGGTAAGTAACTTTCCCACATGGGAGAAACTTTTACAAAACATAATGGAACCATTTTGCCCATTTTAGTACTTACTTTTTGTGGGTAGAAATGTCATTTTATTATTTACTTAGGAATCCTGAAAATCAGAAGAACATGGGTAGGTACACTTACTAAACATTTACCTGGGTAAGTGCACTTACCTAGGTAAGCTGCACTGTTACAAACGGACAAGACCTTAAGGTAATTTGGGTTAAGAGATGTGCAAACTCCTTTGCTAACTGGTTAGCAAAACAAGGGGTGAATAGGGATAGCTTG
This sequence comes from Nelumbo nucifera, assembly GCF_000365185.1. The sequence goes on from NW_010729171.1 coordinate 1,723,187, forward strand.
TTTTGGGCTCAACTGTAATCTTTCTTCTCTGTTTTTTCTTGTTTGGCGGAGATAAGGGAGGTTATCTCCTCCCTTTGTATCATTTTTCTAATTAATGAAATCCTTTGTTATTGATAAAAAAAAAAGTATCTTGAGGCAACCAAAGAAGAGAGAGAGAATTGTGGACAGCAGTAAGGGAAGCAGTGGTGTGGACTAGATGGGAAGAAGGAAATGGAAGAATTTTCAATGAAAAGAATAGACCCAAGGAGTAGATAATAGGCATTATAAAGATAAAAATCTAACATTGGTAAAGATAGTGGAAACCGAACTGCTTCAATGCAAATAACTATTTACTTGGTCGACAACTCGGTGGCCTATCTGGTTGAACAACTGAACCATTTGACCTGGTCAGCAGGTCATGAGTCAAATATTAGTCCTCTTTTCTTTTTCTATTTTTATATTTTAGCCGTTTCCATCATTAATGATTTTAGTAGCAGACCTATTAAGGGTATTTTGGTCTTTTCTCTTTTATTTAATACAATGTAATTAGTCTATTATGTCCTATTTTAAGTTGTGTGCCCAATACATAAGTAGGGGCATGATGGTCTTTGTACTTCACTTTAATAATATATAAATATTAGCCAACTGGACTGGTGGGATTGATATTTCTCTCCAATTAGCTATTCTTTCTCTTGCTTCTTTTCATCTTGTTATTCACCATAACATTGCTGTCTTTCTTCTTCAACTTCTAGACTGAACACTAGATCTGAACCATTATTTCAAATAAAAAATAGTTCTTATTTATTGTGCCCAATTAAATATCTGTATTTTCTGTAATTTTTTTGTATTGATCTATTTTATATATTTATTATTTAATTATGACATTACAAGTTGACCCTGTTTTTCTGGGTGGTGAACTTACTTCCCTTCTTAACACTATTTTCCTGGATCAATCTTTCTTGGATAGTAGAATTTGGTCGATTCCCCCTTTGGATCTTTCACATGTGCTTCTTTTTTCACTACTCTCTTTCATTCATTACATCAGCCGAGCCCCTTCCCCACAAAGGAAGTTTGGTGTAACCCTGTCCCCCCAAAAATAAGAGCCTTTTACTGGGAGGTTTTGCTCCAAAAGATTAACACCTTGGATAAACTACAAAGAAGAAGGAAAAATTACTGCCTATCCCCTCATGTTTGCTGCCTTTGCTAGTGGTGAGACAATTACTCACCTTTTAATATCTTGTCCTTTTGCATCTTTTGTATGGCACTGGTTTTCGTCTCTCTTTGGGTGCAAGTGGGCCTAGGCTTGTAATTGGATCGGATTCATCTAAATCCAAGTTCGATTTGGTAAAATGTAAACTGCATCTGACTCTGTTCCGAAATCCGATTGGATTGTGTACAGGGAATTCGAGTTTGAATCCGGTCGGATTTTAATCTGACTTTGACTGATTTCTTCAGTTGTTTGAATTTGCTTCACTCTTGCTGTTTTCCTTTAGTTGAGAGAATGAGAACTTGAGAACTAGACTCACTCTTGTCGTTTGAGTTTGCTTCAATTTGAGAAGATCCACTCTTTAGTCAAATCAGTCCACTGTTTTCATAGCTCAACTGCTCCGAGAACCCCCTATTTGCTAATGTTGTTCATTCATTCATTCCAATAAAATATCTTCTTAAAAGGCAATTAAAGTTATAAAATCATTTTTTTATGTGAGAAATAAGAATTTAAGACCCTAACATAGACTTGTTTGGGCTTGCCTCGAGGGACGTGGTACAAAGGCGACTCATAGAATCAAGAATGCAATATGTTTTACATCACATTAGCTACTTGAAGTAATGCAATTGAGGAAAAAAAGAGATTGTGGGTTTTACATGCATGAAAATGCTTTATATGTTTGCTTTTATTTTTAAATTTTCATTTGAATACGCTTTACATGTTATGTTTGTGTATTTAATTTTAGATAATAGGTTTTTTAAAACATTTATTTTAAAATTTAAGTTTATATTTTTTATTAACATTATGTTTAATATTTTCTTTTTTGATTTTTTTTGCATTTTTTAAAGTTTTTTGGCATTTTTTTTAATTTTTTGACTTTTTTTTTTAAATTTTTAGCATTTTTTTTTGTAATTTTGTGTCTTGCTTCAAAAAGGTGTGCGTCTCGCCTTGTGCCTTGCACCTTAGGCGCAAATTGGCCCTTGTGTTTTTTTAGTGCCTTGTGCTTTTAAAACACTAGTTTCGGGTATTGTTGATAGGCCTTGGTGGACCCCTCCTCCGGATGTGGCAAGCCTATTTGACCCAAGTTCCTTCACACTACCTAGGAAAAGGGGTAGAGTGATGTGGAGGGCGACAAGGGCAGCCATCATTTGGTCAGTTTGGAAGGAGAGAAGTAATAGAATTTTCCAAGGGGAAGAAAGCTCTAAAGAGAAGGTCATTGAATGCATAACCATTAAAGTTTTACACTGGCAGAAAGCAACTGACCTGTTCAAAGACTTTTCAGCCGAGGATATCCTCGGGGGATGGTCAGTAGTGACAAATTCTTCAACTACAAAGATTGTGGTTAAGCCTTATTGGGTACCTGCAGCACAACAAAGGGTGAAATTGAACTTTGATGGAAGCTCTTTGGGTAATCCAGGACCTTCTGGAGCTGGGGGAGTTTCCAGAGATGGCGAGTGTACATTGTTAGCATTATACTTTGGCCCCATAGGTGAAGGAGATTCTTTGAGGGCTGAAATGTTGGCCCTGCTACAAGGACCAAGGCTGGCCAAGCAATGAGGCTTTCAAAATTTTGAGGTGGAAGGAGGCTCTAAACTACTAATAGGATGGCTGCAGACAAAAAGCTTGGGTGTATGGACTCTTAGACAAGAAATGAGGGAAATACTCTACCTAGCAAGGGTACAGCCGGGGTGATCATGGGCTGGGCCCGGGCTGGGCTTTGCACTTATGAGAAGAGCTATAGCTTAGGCCTGGCCTGGGGTTCCGGGCCTGAAACATAAGCCCTAGCCCAGGTCTACAGGGCCCAGGCCGGGCCGGGCCTGATTCTGGTCTAGGTGTGCGCCTTGGAGTTAAGCGCCCGCCTAGTCGCTTAGGTGTGCACCTAACTGACTGGGCATGCACCTTATACAAACTTTGCATGGCGTTTGAGTGATGCGAAGTTTGAAAACCACCTAGTTGCCTAGGCGTCGCCTTGACAACTATGGCTGTATCATTTACTCTACCTGGTATAAAAATAAGGAAGAGGCTCTAAATCATATTTTTTGGAAGATAAAAACAAAAAAATTATTAAAAAAAATAAGGATACAAAATAGGTGACAAGGAGTCATCCCCAGCATCTCAAATCAAACCAAAAAACCAACAACCCAACATTCCACCACCCCATCCAAATCATCCTTGATAGCTTGCAGGGCAATAAACAATTATTAACAATCCTAATTGGCAGGGGAGAGGGACCATGGGTGCGTTGTCATTGCATTAGTCTAGAGACTAGATATTTGGCTTCCAGTGGGAACATCTTGTTATGCTGGATAAGGAGATTAGCTCTCTTTCGGCAGGAGCAAGTTGTGTTGGGGCTTCATTCTTCCAGATTAGGGTGCCCTGCCATACTTGGGAGTGTATGGCGAGGCCGATATGATTCAGCCTCGGGGTTATTTTGCCTTTATATCTCCCTTCTTTTCTTTTTTTTTTCTTCACGATCTTTTATTAAAATTTTGTTGATCTTGTCACTGATAAAATAATGATTTACATACTTTTCTGTGTCTTCACACAGAACATATTTGGTAGGTGGATTGATGCTTTAAAATTCGAGTTCATCAAATCTAAGAATTTTCTCTAGAGGCATTGACCACACAAAAGCCTCTACTCTAGGTGTGACAGGGTTGGCTGAAATCTTGGCTAAGCCTGAATTTACTTCTTCCAATCTTCTGATCAATATATTGTAGAAAGAGTTGATTGAACAATGCGTATAACCTTGTGTTCTGTAATTATTGCATCTTTAGCAAATTTGTCATGGTGATTGATTTGCTCTTGCTAGATATCTAATATCATTTTGTTTTTTTCTTTTGATAGAATCTATTTATAAATGCCTGTCTATCTTTGTTACTGTGTTAATTTTGTACATACAAGGGGGTTTTTTAAAAGTTGCTTGCTACCCCTTCTGACAAAAATGGTTTGGGTGAAGGTATGTGGAGCCTAGTATAAGGCCAGATGATAGTCGTTATGGAGAGAACCCAAATAGGCTCCAACGCCATACTCAATTTCAGGTTAGTCTTTCGTCTCATCATGATCAAATGATGAAAATATCATCGAGGTTGGAGTTTTCTGTAGAAGCATGCTATCTTTTACCTTTTGGTTAATATCATCTCTGTGCTCGGATCTAATCTCAGGTCATACTAAAGCCAGATCCAGGAAATTCACAAGATCTTTTTATCCGTAGCCTTGCAGCCTTAGGTAGTGACTGAAATTCATTTGTACATTTTATTTTATTTATTCAATGAAAAACATTGTTTTAGCGGAAGTTCCTCCTTGGTAGTTTTCTTTGGGACTAATATTTATCATGACAACTATTCTCATTTTATGGATGTAAAAATAAAATTGTTTTCTCATTGAATTAGTTTTGGCTCTAGCTATCTCTGTTTGATGCCTCCTGGCTTTCCCTAGTCTCCTCATGGATAGTAGCTTTGTTCTCATTTCTATATCATTTAAATGTCTTTTGATTGTCATTGACAAAAAATAGATAATATTTGGTTGATGTTTTGGAACTCCTACTGAAGATGTTTTATTGAGTCCCCTTTTTGAAGCTACAATTGTATGGAGCAAGGTGTTGGACAGTTAGTAAACAGTATGTCCAAAAAATGAGTGGCAAAAATGCATGTTCTTAGATGATTGAGTTGTAAAGCTAGAAAGGATGGGGTTAGAAATGAAGTCATATGAAGGAATCTATTAGTAACTCCAATAGGTGATAAAATGAGAGAAAGTAGACAGAGGTGGTTTATTCACATGCATTGAAGACCATCTACAGAACTTATTCAATCCAAGGAGGAAAATAGGCAAGATGATGTGGAAGTGCATTAGGGCAGCCACACTATGGATGATTTGGGAAGAAAGGAACTTGAGAATATTCAAGGGAGAAAACAAAGAAGAGGAAAGTTTAGAAGAAAACATTYTAGTCAGAGTGGCAAATTGGTTAAAGATTTCTACTCTATTTACTGATTTTATAGTGAATGACATAACTAGGGGGTGAGGGTTGGTTAAAGATTTCAACTTTATTTTGAGGGAGGGTAGGGGATTAGAATGAAGCTGCTGAGCTGGAATGTAAGGGGATTGAGGGAAGGAAGAAGAAGGGCATTGGTAAGAAACTTAATAAGAAAACACAAACTGGAGGTGGTGCTGTTGCAGGAAACAAAGCTCTAGGAATTTGACTTAAGGATGAAAAATGAAATCTGGGGAGAGGATAGTGGAGAGTGGGTGGAGCTAAATACAATGGGGTTATCAGGTGGTTCGGTCATCTTGTGGGATCCAGGAGTCTTTAGGAAGTTAGGGGAGGAGGTTGGAGCATACTTGGTGTTGGTATATTTTCATGTAGCAAATAGGGGCTGGAATTGTGGTCTAACAAATGTGTATGGTCTGAATGAAGAAAGGGAGAGAGTGGGGTTTTGGAAGGAGTTGGAAAGGTTGAGACAGAGGTGGGAGGGACCATGGTGTTTGGGAGGAGATTTTAATATCGTTAGAAAGGGAAATGAAATGAAAGTGGGAAGGGAAAGGAGAATAAGTGTGGGAATGAGGAGGTTTGAGGAGTTAATTAGTCGATATGAGATGATAGACCACCTTTAAATGGTGGAAGATTTACATGGTCAAATGGACAGTGTCCAGCAATACTTAGAAGACTTGATAGATTCCTGTTTTCAGGGGATTGGGTGGATTACGTGGGGGAAGTGGTGCAGGAGCCTTTAAGGAACAGAAGGCTGGTTGAAGACAAGGCAAAGAACATTGARGTGATAGTTGCTTCGGTTGGAAAGCTTGTAACAGACTGGACTTTGATTCTTCCAGAATTTGAGCAAGTTAACAGAAAGATTTGGTGGAAAACTTCTGGGATGTCCTTGAGCTTCAAGATTGTAATGTGGATCTTTTTTGTTTTGATTAGTAGTTTGGTATGTCATCTTGACACCCATCCAAATTTTAATATTTTTTCCTTTTATTTTTTTTCTTTACTTCAAAAAAGAAAAGCTCTAGTGCAATCAATTTTATTGCTGGAATCCACCTCTTGTAAATTGGGTAAAGCTCAACTTTGATGGCTGCATCATTGGCAATCCAGGGCCATCAGGTGTAGGGGGAGTGTTTAGAAGCCATGATAGTGGCCATCTACTCAGGACCTATAGGCTATGGCAACTCACTGAAAACAGAGCTCTTGGCACTGCTTCATGGGTTAAGGTTTAGTAGATCTCTTAACATCTTGAATTTACAAGTGGAAGGTGACTCAAGGACTGTAATAAGGTGGATGGAAAATAATAGTCCAGGATCATGTTGGCTCAGGGAAAGTATGAGGGTGATCAAGCAGCTTTCAAGGGTATCGAATACAAGATTCACCTGGATTCTGAGATCAGCAAATGGGTTGGCCGATTATCTAGCCAGGTATTTGGAATCCCCCCTTGTTCGGTCGCTAAAACTGTATGGGAGTGGGCTTTCTCCCTCTTTGGGTGTATTTGGAATCCCTCTGTGAGCGTCCAAAGTTTGTTCTCTCTGTTCTTCAGATGGTCTAAGAAGAGAGGGAAGGTTATGTGGAGAAGCATTAGGGCAGCAGTGTGTTGGTCCCTGTGGGAAGAAAGAAGCTCTCGAATTTTTTCAGACAAGGAAAGAGCCCTGGAAAACTTATTCGACCTAATACTCTTAAGGGTAGCCCACTGGCTGAAATCTATGGAGCTGTTCTCAGTTTATTCTGTGGCTGACTTGTTAAGAAATTGGAAAGAGATAGCTACCTCTGCCCAATGTAAGAGGACTCTTAGCCCTTCTTGGTCCCTTCCTCCCTCTGGATTCATAAAACTGAATTTTGATGATAGTAGCTTAAGGAATCCAGGGCCTTCTGGGATTGGGGGAGTGTTCAGGAATGAGGATGGGATTATCACTGCCATGTTTTCAGGCCCAATTGGAGAAGGAGACTATCTTAGGGCTGATATTCTTGCAGCTCTGGAAGGAATCCAAAGAGCAAGAGAACTGAACATCAGACGTTTGGTCCTTGAAGGTGACTCGGAGGTGGTGATTAGATGGCTAAAGGAAGAAGACATTGGTTTGTGGAGCTATAACAATGAAAGGAAAAATTCAATTGGCTGAGTAGGGACATTGAAGTGCAATACAGTTGGGTGAAGAGGATTGCTAACTCATTTGCAGATGGGTTAGCCAAGCAAGGGGTGAATAAGGAATCTATGTTTTGGGCTAATTTTTAACTTTCTTCCAATGTATTCTGTTGGTGGGGAGTTAAGACATTTTACCTCCCCCCTTTGTAATTAAAGTTTCACAAAGCTTCACATCATTGATAAAGTTTTTTTGTTACTGATAAAAAAAAATTATCTAGCCAGGTAAGGGGTAAATAGGGAGCAAATGTATCGGGGTACAATTTAAAGGGGTGCTTTTATTTTGAGCTGCTGTCAGTAGCTAGAATTTACATAACAGTTGAACATAGCAATACTTTTATTCCTAATTAGTAATTGTTTCTGTTACCCATGAAAAATAAAAATAAGGATCCAGGATCTGACAAACAATGAATTCAACTTTATCCTGTATAAAGACAAAAGAGAATTTGTCTTACCTTCTAAAGACAAAAGAGAATTTCATTCCTGCTTGGTTGATCATAACTCATAAGATTGTTCATCACCTACGAAGTTGATTTGTTCAGGCACCTGGTTCAGTTTAGAATCTGAACCAAGTCAAAACAATTTATTTTCCGAGTATTAACATGAATCCATTAATAAGAATAAGAAAAGGCTTTTTATTTATTTTTTTTGTTTCATATGGCTACATAACAGGGGTAGCCCATCTCCTTCCCCTTAACTCTCCCAACCCTGGTGGCAGTGGGATTTGATCCCAGGTCTCTACTCCAATGAGTTAGAGATCCTACCAACTGAGCCACCATCAATTGGTAGAATAAGATAAAACTTGATCTATAATACTTAAGTAATAAATCAAAAACAGCAACAAATAAAGAGCATAGATGCAAGAGATGAGAGAAAGGAAGAAGAACAAGAAGTAGAAGAAAGCAGCAGCAAAAATGTGTATCTATTTCCTCTTATTATCTATTTAGGTCAAACTTCAATCTGGTGTACCTGGTATCAAATTTGGGTGAAGCTTTTTTTTTGATCAATAGCTCGCAACTTTCATTATATAAAGGATAAAAAGATACAGAGATACAGATTTAGGGGAAATAAGCTCTCTAACTCTCCCACCCAAATACAAAAAACAAAGAGAATAAAATTACAAGATAGCCCAAAACAAGGAGTCCCTAGTTACCCCTTGTTTGGCTAACCCATCGGCAAAGGAGTTAGCATTCTTTTTACCCAGTTCATCTTCACTTCAATATCCTTAGTCAACCATTTGAATTTCCTCTTCTCATTGCTGTAGTTCCAAAAACTAGCAGTATCATCTCAGCCATTCCACTACCAATTTAGAGTCTCCCTCTATGACCAGGTTGGTGACATTCAGTTCATTAACCCTCTGAATTCCTTCAGTAACAGCTGAAATCTCAGCCCGGAGAGACCCATTCCAATTGGCCCCCAAAAAAGAGTAATTACCACACCCTCCTCATTTCTAAGAACACCCCCAATACCTGAAGGACCTGAATTACCCATGCTGCTTCCATCGAAATTTAATTTGAAAAAACCACTAGGAGGAATCCAAATAGGTAGGGAAGTGTCTTTAACTGGGGCTGAACTTGCAATTTCCTTCTAGTTTCTAAACAAATCATCCACTGGGAAATCTTTAAACAGATCCAAAGACTTCAGCCAATGCACCACTCTAATCTGAATCACCTCCAGGACATCTGGAAGGCTTCTTTCCCTCTATCTGAAAAAAACTCTTCCATTCCTTTCTTCCCAAATAATCCAGCATGCAGCAGCTCTGATACATCTCCACATGAATTTTCTTCTTTTTTTTCGACCAGCTGAGCATAGAAGGGGCAAATAGACTTTGTACATCTGGTGGAGGTGACCATCTGCACCCAAACAGAGATAAACACCATTCCCAAATGTGATTAGTAAAAGAGCAGGAAATCAGTAAATGGTAGTCAGTCTCATCCTTAACCCTGCAAAGAACACACCAATGAGGAGATGAGCAAATATTAGGCCTCTTTCTCTGAAGTAGATCACAAGTGTTGACTCTTTCCAGGATTGCTTCCCAACAGAAATTCCCAACCCTCAGAGGAATAGGTTTGCACCAATTTTGGGTGAAGTTTTCAGCCGTGTGCCTTGTATGTTTGGGCTTTTTGCACTAATCACTTAGTGATTCTCTTTTATCCTCCTTATTGTCACTGTCACTCTCCCAATTTCTTATTGGTTGGGGCTCTGTGGTAATCATGGCTGTAATATCAATGCTAGGAGACTTAAGCATTAAATGTTTCCTACTTTCCTCCCCATGRACCAAAGAATAGCTGGATACCACAAAAATTACAAAAATGGACTTTGTGTTGGAAAGTGCTCTATAATAGATTGACGGTGGACGCTAACATCCAATCTCTTATTTCATTTTTGCTCCAAATATTGTTGTTGTTGTTGCAAGGAAGGTAATGTGGAAGATACCACTCATTTCTTAGAAGCAAACTTGCTCAGAAAACATGGAAAAACTTTGCTCAAATTTGGGTGTGCCCATTTTTGATGATGAAAAATATATCTCATCAAGATCATAGGTGGTTCTATGTAGCTTCTGCTGGAAAAAATTAGTGGGGCTGTATTCTTGTGGCTGTCCTTGTCTTGGCCTTGTGGGAGGTATGGAAGGAGAGGAATGTGGGAAGAATGGAGAACCATTTTTGCTCTTTGTCATCTGTAATCTTGAAGATCCAAGTTGCAGAGGTTGGAGTCTCTGAGTGAGTATGGCCAGGATAATAATGGTATTGAACAAACTCATATCCAAATCCTGGGTATTGGATTATTGGTAGAAGAAATTCTAAAACAAAGCTGGTGATTTGGGCTCCTCCCCGGTCTAATTATGTTTTGCTCAGTGTGGATGGTGCATCCCAGGTTAATCCGAGCCTTGGTGTTGGTGGGGAATGCTGCATGGCTCTAATAAAGAGTTTATAGCAGGCTTCTATCATTTCTATGGTCATGTATCAAATATAAAGGCTGAAGTGGAGGCATTATATGGTGGTCTGGTGTTGGCAAAAATTTTGAGTATGCATAATCCACTAATTAACTCATATTCTGAAACCATAGTGCTTATCATACAAGGGCCATATTAACTGCCCTTGGAAGCTGTGGAATGTGGTGCATAATGCAAAGTTGGAGCTACAGGACCTAAACTGGGAGATATGTCATACCTACAGAGAGGGTAATGGTGTAGAAGATGTCACGGCCAACATAGCATTCAATCTTCAAGCAAATTTGAATTTTTACTTCTCAGAGTTACATGAGTTGGTCACATGGGCGTTTAGAAGAGATAATCTTTTCTTTCCTTTTTTAGAGTTAGATGATTTTGGCTGGGGTCTTCAGGTGCCTTTTTGAATTCCCCCCTTGTTGTTGATTTTTTTTATTATTAATAAAATCTACAGTGGCTTCCCCTCCATTGGGAATGCTTGGGTTAAAAAGGGTGTATAGTATCATGAGTGAGAATATTCTGTCTCATTATGTCATACTCTGGGTCAAGTCCAAGCAAGAACTCAAATACTCTATTCCTCTTAACTAGCTTTTGATATGTAGTTGCATCCTTGGGTCTCTCTCACTGAATGGCTTCCAAATGATTTATCTCCTGCCACAATGACTTCAAAGTAGAGAAGTAAACAAATATGGATTTATCACCCTGCTTTAGGTTGCTGACTTCATTCTTAAGCTGATATGTCCAATTCACATCAAGAGCCTATGGATAAGTTTTTTCAATATTGTCCTAAATTTCCTTGTCTCTCTTCATCCATAGGTAATTCCTACTAATATGAGGAAGCACCAAATTGCACAACCAGTCATCACCATGTATTCTCTTGTAGCCACTGAACATGGGAAAGATTTTAGGGATTTTCTTCCTTCATAATACTTGTTATATTCCCCAATTTATCTTTTCCACCAATAGCCATATGAGTAGATTGAGCCCATTCCAGATGATTAACCCCATTAAATTTCATGGTAGTGATCTGGGTACCAGGGATCTCTCCCATGCTTTCCGTAGCCATATCAGGCTCTCCCCCTTGTAGTCTCCTCCAATAGTCTCCATCATTCACTAAAAAAGTAATCTTCAATGGGCTTACCCTATACTTCTTCATAGAGCAGATAAATACCAGTTTGGGACTAGGTGAAAAGGGAGATCTCCCAGTTGATCTTCCAGTAGCTGTAGAACTTCCTCTAGATGCAACCGCCAACCAAAACTAGGTAAAACAAACCAAGAAACCTCAGATTGCCCTTACCAAGATGATCCCAAAGTGTCAGTGTAGGATTCAATTGATCTCAGGTCCTAAGAAGTAGGATATCATTATGTCTATTTCTCCTGTGTCTCCAGAGTTCAGAAACAAAAAAGCAAGTGCAACTCAGATGCACAACAATATCTCAAATATCCATCTCCACAAAAACTGAAGAGTCCGACGCTCAATAAGAACCACAAAGAAAGTTCCATTCACACCAACCACCCTACCTAGATTCAACAGCTAGGGTAACCATGAGAGTACCATAAAATGATAGACTCCTTAATTGCTATTTATATCATGTTTAATGCTTGTTATCCAAAAACACGAAGGGAAAAGATCAAATCAAACGGGGAGTGGTGAATTCTGAATATTTTTGATGCTTCCTTTGTATATTTGAGGCTTGTAGGCTTTTTGAGGATTTGGGGTTGATGGCTTTTTTTTTTTWTTTTTCCTTGTTTCAATTGCTTTGTCTTTATACTTCTTTTATTAGAATGCTAATATAGTTACTATTACTGATAAAAAAATCAATCCTTGTGAACTTGAATGAATTCTTTATACATGACAGATTCTTTGTTTCCTGTATAAGCTGATGCACCTATCAATTATCTTCGTGTAGCATTTATTATGCTTTCTCTCTGTCTCTCTTCCGGGTTTAATCTTCTGAAGCTTACCTTGGCAGGTATTGATGTCAATGCACATGACATACGCTTTGTGGAGGACAACTGGGAAAGTCCAGTAATATTTCCTATACCGAGATTTTACTGATAACTTATATGTATTGTTTACTTTGGTCTAACTCTATTTCTATTCCAAATCAGCATTGCATGGGTACAGACACTGGAATCAGAATCCGAATTATGTCCGGACATCTGATTTAGCTTGGATTCTGATTCAACAAGATGAAAGAACAATTAGGGGATATGTCCGTAAAAAATATGTACTATTAAAATGGTTTGTCAAATTCTAACATTATATACCTATAGAAGGTCAAGAAGTTTTTCTTTGTTACTTAATAGTTTCTTATAGGAAAAATAGTATTTATTGTGTAAATTAGCTGTTCATTTATGTCAAATAAGCAAGTAGATAAAGGAAAATGTTTTTATTTTTGTTTGATGAGTGAATGTAGGTATTTTATTAATTGGACGGAGAGCTTCCCTCAAAAAGCATGTGCAAGCATGTTGTATCTGTACATGGTGAATATCAAGAAAAAGTATCACAAGGATCTACCCCAGGCTTTAAAATCTTGGAAAGCATCCTCTGGTTACAGAAGTGTTGACACTTCAAACCATGTAACTCCTTTTGATGACACCCGCACTAAGGCTTCTTTTTGAGGATTTTTTTTTTCTTTTTCTAAAAAATCCTGCCATTTTGTTCCTTCCACACAGTCGAACACAAGGCTAAGGGGGTTCTAGGTTGGATATTGTGAGGTTACAAAATAAGAACACCTCTCTTTTGGGGGAAATGACTTGGGAAGTTTCCAATGAAAGTTATGATATTCTGTGACTAGAATCATTCATAACATCAACGAAAATGGATGGATGTGGGCCTTTTTGTTTCTATCCTACTTTGTCCTTTGAATCTGCTCTTACTATTTGCTGTCCAAGAGTGAATATATTATTTAATTGGATCCTTAGATAAGCCAATTCTATATCTGGTTGTTTGTCTAGGGGGGAGCAAGGTTGAGATGTATTTAGTTTCAATTCTTCCAAGATGGCTTGAACTTTTGGTACTACTTTGTGTTTCTGCACATCTTGTATATTTTGGTTTGTCTTCTTGCTGTAAGGTGTATTATGACCTTGCCATTATTCCTCATAGAAAACTTGATTATTATATATTATTACCTTTTTCAGTAGTGCTTTTACTTATAACCAATTAAAAAAGCAACATTATTTCTCTCTTTGAAATTTGAACTGTTCACAGGTTCTTGGTGCTTGGGGATTGGGCTGGGAAGTGTGGATGGATGGGATGGAGATCACACAATTCACATACTTCCAGCAGGTACCACCCCATAGAGGGGAAAAGGAAAAAATCAGTATGATTGTTAATCGTTTAGTCATGGACAACCAACAGCCTCATTAAATTCTAGATGCTTTATTGTTTCTTTTCAACTTTTCCAGGCTGGGAGTCTTCCTTTGCTGCCAATATCTGTAGAGATCACTTATGGTCTTGAAAGGATCCTTATGTTGCTTCAGGTTAACTTAATTATTGGGTTATTGGTCTATCACCAACATTTGTTTTCCTTGCTTCTACTAAACATGTTTGCCTGAATTACGCCAAATTTATTTCAGGGAGTTGATCATTTCAAGAAAATCCAATATGCTGATGGAATTACATATGGAGAACTGTTCCTAGAGAATGAGTAAATTTGCTCCTTGGTGACTGTTTACTTTTCAAAGTATCTTGCCAGTTTATTGCTTTCATTTGGTTGCTGTTTTTCCTGATTGATTAGAGAGGCTTTACTAATCGCTACCATCGTGTATGGTGGGTCCCTTAGTTTCTGTGAGCTTCCGTTAGTTCATTTTTTTAAGAGTGTCAGTGTTTATATACTGTTAATTCTTATTCCAAACCAGTGAAATATTTATATTTAGCAATCTAAAGAAGAGAAAAAAGATGGTGCCATAATTCTGTTGGACTTTTCATGGCATGAAGTGTCTTGTTCGGTACAATGAATGCTGTTTGAGTCTCATTTTTTCCTTTATGTTTGCTCAAAATAAGAGACAAGAGGCTGGGTACTTGACTGGTCTGATATCTTGATAATAAAACAATAACTGATCTGATAATCTTGATAATAGAACATTAAAACTAATTTGACATGTTTTTTTTTTTAAAATTTCCTTCTTTTTAAAGATTCTTTTTTTTTGCACATTTGCTGCTGTATACATCTTAGATATTTTTCACAAGTGGAGGATCCATGAAGGCCTGTTAACTTTTATAACTTTTTTGGTCAGTAGCTGTTGATGGGAAAATTTTGAAGCAAATTCTTATACTACATGGTCACTCAATTAAACAATTGAACTTTTATTATTTTGGGTAAGGTGCATTTGGGGTATTGTGTAGATGGTCCTCTTGTTTACGTCTTTGCAAATGATAGATAAGACCTTTTGGTTGATTGGTTCTAACTTGAAGATATGAATCCCCCCCGAAAAAAAAAGCTAACCATATGGAATTACAAAATTCTTTATCTTCCTCTGAGACAGAGAGAGGATGAGAACATAAATTTAGAGAGTAAACAAACATTTCATATATTTGGTAACCAGTTCCATGATTAGATGAGCTGTTGGCCTTTTGCCTTTGCACAGTTAATAAGAGCCTGCAAGCAGCAAAATTAAATGTCAAAATTGTAGAAGTGGATGAGAACATAAATTTAGAGAATAAACAAACTTTTCATATATTTGATAACCAGTTCCATTGTTAGATGAGCTGTTGGCCTTTGCGCGGTTAACAAGAGCCTGCAAGCAACAAAATTAAATGTCAAAATTGTAGACATGGTTTCTCCTATTTCTTCATGTTTTGTAAAGAACTGCAGTTATCTTGAAGAAGTCCACAGTCGACCTAGTTAAACAACGAGGCTGTAGACAGTTTGCTCCTTCTACGTACGTATTTTCAACTTTGTAAAGGATTGGAAATTCTTACGATGGAGCAGATGATGAAATGAGAGATAGGAGATCTTCTCTTTTGAAGAGAAAGGTGTAGGGGAGTTATGGGAGTAGAGATGGAGCAAGAAAGACAGCCCCCTTGGGAAGGATAATTCTTACCTGTGGCTTGTTCTTGTTTGAAATGAAACCTTACCGGGCTGGTTTCTCTCTTTTTTACTTTCTCTTTTCCTTGTTCTTATTCTCTCTTTTTATTCTCTGTGGTCCATGCTTCACTCTCTCTAGCTCTTCTATCCTCTTCAACTAGCCTTTGCCTTCAAACTAACATCAGGTATGGACTTGCTTAGAGGTTATAGAAGTGGTAACCACCCCACTCAAAAGGGTGACATGGGCTTAATGGGCCCAGTTTAATCAAATGCGGGTATAAGTGGACTTAAATGACTGGTCCATATCCGGTTAAGGAACCAGATTTATACGGATCCTTAATTCTGTCTTTCTGACCCATTTTAATGGGCTTTACGGTAGGCCCAACAATAATTGTTTTATAGGATACAGCGAAAGTATCATAATATTATACTCCCTAATAAAGAAGTCCTTTACGACTATTAGATTTAAATGATGAAAACCACTCAAATCTATTTTTGATCTGAACAGTAAATCAGTAATCATCCAGATTTTTTATTTAGTTACAATATGGAATAAGATCTTGCTGTGCCAAGAACACTTTCACATTTATGCTAGCCAATGCTACCTACCCCAAAATTCGAACTCCTTTGCTTACATCTTTCAATTGTTTATCCTGGGCGACTACCTCCCAGATATTAAATAGATGGGTTCTTTCTACCCCTTATCTAGAAAGTGTATCATTTATACATTGGCTGATCTTTGGGTTCAAATGGAAGTTKTTCTCAGTTCCCAAGAAAATTGAACTACTTCTCTCAAGATATGCCTATACTTTGAAGAACTTATGCTGGTAACTTTTGTCACTTCWGTCTATCTATTTTCCGTTATTGATAATCTTCTGATTGCATCAGATGATTTTTCTCCTTTTTTTTTTTGATTTCTTTTGAAGGGCTACACAACAGGGGGGTAGCCCATCCCCCAACCCATAACCCCCCCAACCCAGGTGCAGGCGGGATTCGATCCCAAGTCTCCGCTTTAACCAGCAGGAGACCTTACCAACCAGCTGGTTGGCACCTTGCATCAAATGATGTCTCCTTTCTATTATTCCATTTTTAATTGATAATTATATATTTATATAAACGAAGAAATGCAAGGCTGCAAGAGCATATGAGAGGCCCGAGATTAAGTGGTTGAAAGTTCCCACCTAAGAGAATAAACATAAAATAAAAACAACAATGATGGCACTGAAGCAGCCTTTTGAACAAATTCTATAAACTACATTGGGAAACCCCAATTAATTTCTTTATATTCTTACTAATTACCCCAAGGCCTACCATTTTCATCAGGAAGATACTGTGCTGCTTGAATATGTTTTATATACAATGTGATGTCTCAAGTAACGAGTTCCATATTTTTCCACTGCAGGAAGGAAATGAGTGCATATTATTTAGAACATGCCAGTGTTGATAATATCCAAAGGCACTTTGAGATATTTGAGGAAGAGGCTCGTTCCTTGTTGTCATTGGGTCTTGCAGTACCTGCGTATGTTTTATTAATTTTTTCCCTTTTACCCTACTATTTGTAATATATTGTCTGATATTCCAGTCTTTGTTACAGTTAACTTTTGCTCTACATGTTAGGTATGATCAGCTTCTGAAGACATCTCATGCTTTTAACATTTTAGATTCTAGAGGTTTTGTTGGTGTAACTGAACGGGCTCGTTATTTTGGCCGGATGCGTAGGTTAGTTGTTTTCCTCTTTTAATTAGGAAAAAATTGCTAGAGGCATTCTTGTGAAAGATTGATGACCTCAATTTTTCTGGTTCAGTTTTCCTTCTTGCAGCATTTTTTCCATTCTTGGAAGGGTTTATCAATATGTTAATACATGCTTTTATTAATTAATCTATTGTTATTGGTAGCATGATCAAAAGAGATATTATTAATGTTTTTGAAAAAAATATAATATGTTAATCCATGCTTTTGTTAAATTAATCTATTGTTATTGGTATCAAGATCCAAAGAGATATTATTAAATAGAAACAAACGAGAAGCCAAATCAGGCAGTCTAGGCCTCAAATCTTGCCTTCTGTGAACAAGCCTCTTGAGTTTGATCGTCTTTCTGCTCCTTATTTTTTCATGTTTCTTGTTCCCATATTCCTTTGCATTCTGCTCCTACCCTTCGGTGGCTGCTGTGATTGCAGATATGTCTATGAACCACTGTAGAGAAGATGGGCCGAATGGCCCATAGGTTGCTTATTCTTTCTTGTTATTTATGTTTCTTTTCTGTAATGGCCTTTATTCTGGGTCCATTCTGTCAATATTAAGTTCTGTGTAAATTCTTGCCCAACTAAGGGCCTCCTTGTAATTATTCAAATATTTCTAATAAAACAGTGTTAGGGGGGCTGAGAGAGAGTGAGTTCGAAATCCTCTTCTCAGACCCTCATTGCCGATCAACTCTCTTCTCTTCAGTTTTCTTCATGGTATCAGAGCATACCTGAACATCAGTATCCTAGGGCTGGAAGCTTGACTCGTGTTTGCCTGATTCTTGGAGGTCATTGGAAGTGCCCAAGACTTGAATCTCTTGGAGAAGTGGTTCGGTGTTCAGGAAGAATCCGAGAAAAGAAAAAGGGGAAGAGGAACAGTTCGGTTTTGTTGAAGCTCAAAACTGTAAGTTGTACTCAGATTTCTGGGTTCAGTTTTCTTCTGGTTCGAAATTGTAAGTTGTACTCAGATTTCTGGGTTCAGTTTTCTTTCGGTTCTGTATTGCTTTCGACTGTGTTTGGACTGTTGAACTGTTCGAAAGCTTTGGTTGTTCTGTACTACCTTTGGCTGCCATTGAATCTGGTTTAACCCAGAAATTTCTGGGCTGTTTTTCACTCCTTATTGGACTGTCAAACAGCCGAAACATCCCTGTTTTTGGGGGGCTGTACGAACTGTTCTTGAGGCCTTTTTTCTCCCCTTGACAATGGGGTTGTCTCTATTGCCCACACTGTGTTTGTAAAAAGGGTACTTCGGCTGAGTATCTAGAAGTTTCTGTTTTACTTCTTGAAGGCTGAACTCAGTGTATTGCCTTCTTGTGGTCGGCTGAACTCTGTTCTTGCTTGTCCTTATTCAGTATA